>VXAB01001179.1:277961-336922 GCA_013399175.1 Odontophorus gujanensis
CGCAGAGCGTGGCAAAGCGCGGGGCCCGAGCGCTGCCCATAAATGGCACCTGGTGGGGAGCGGAGCCGCACCGCGGAGGGGCCGAGGAACGCGGGCAGCGCTCAGCGGTCAAATACGGCTGCCCCGAGTGCTTTGCTGTCGTCTGATTTCTGATTCCAGGGCTTCTCGGGTCGGGGATCGCGTTGGTTTGTAAACGTAGGAAGGGTGGGAGGCTAAGGGATGCGGCCGACCTCGTGGCAGTGGTCCGAGGGGAGAGGATGAGGGGAAATGGGAGCAGAGCGGAGCGTGGGAAGGGCGGCACTGATATGTGAAAGAACCTTTTCGCAGTGAGATTGACAGCGCTGGGACAGGCTGCCCAGGGAGCTGGTGGAGTGTCCTTTTCGGGGGATATCCAGGACCCGTGTGGATGCCAACCTGTGCTGCCTGATGTAGGGAACTGCTTGGGCAGGGGGTTGGATATGATGATCTCCGAAGGTCCCTTCCAACCCATGCAATTCTGTGTCTCCTGTTGTTACCCACAGTTATCCAAGGGACGAGATGCCTCAGGGTGACAGGGCAGCAGGAGCTGTGTGTGCCACCGTGCTGCTTGGGCCCTGTGTCCACAGTGCATTCCCACATCCCGTTCTGCTCCAGCATCTGCTCAGAGCTGGTGGTGCATCCTGTGCACTGAGCTGCCTCAATGTGCTGAGCATCAGCCCTGTGCTCAGCTCACGTCTCCATTTCAGCCTTCTCTGCTCATTATGAGCTCTGCAGAGCTCGTGTGGGGCTGCGGGGGGGAGCATGGGAACAAAGTAATGTGAGCATTTGCTCTGACAAATCTTCACTCTGGCTTGGAGGGATCAAGCACTGTCTGCAACGTGAGGCTGCTCCGTGGGTACCAGGGGCAGGGATTTTATAACAGGGAGAATTTACAGACTAATGACATCCGTGGAGGGTTTTACCGTGGTGAGGTTGGAATCTCAACACCCGGCATGAAAGGCACAGAATGTGAGCAGGGTTTGGGCAGGAATTCACGGGAAGAAATTACAACATGAGAGTGAGAATTCAGACAGTTCTGCTGGAAGCCTTTTACAAAACTTTGCATGTTTTTCTCTCCTTGTGAACAACTCATCCTTGGGTAAAAGTAACAGCACTGAGACACTCAGGAGGATGAGACTGATTGGGGTCACAGCGTGGGATAACAGTTTGTTGAGTACCACGTCTTCCACGCAGTGCTTGAGAGTTCTCATCAATGCAAACACAGAGGTGAAATGATAGAAGAAAGCTTTTGAATATTCCAGCAGACAGTTGTAACCTTTCAAAGCAATTAGTTGAGTTCTGGAGACGAGTCCCAGTGCAATGTCACTGAAACAAGGATGACTGTATCGACGATGTTCGCACGAGTGTGTTTTTCAAGCAGCTGCACAGTGAGACAATTCAGATTATACCAAAATACAAATCATTTTCTATCACTGTCAGTGTTGGGATGTGTTTGACCTCGTGGTCAGTGAGCAGGACAGCTGGACAGAGTGCATCTCTGCCAGGCTTTCAAAGGACATACCTGAGTTTTCTGGCTGCTAGAATATGTGTGGTTAACCCACGAAGCAATTCTTTGTTCCTAATGGGCTCGAAGCACAGGGACTCTGCAAGGAGTCTGGAAGGCAATCTCCCAAAATTAACATTGGGTGACTGTAAAGGAAGAAGTAGCAAAGGAGCAGTTTTGCATGAATGTAACAGTAGAAATGAAAATGTGCTATTAAAGATGTGGTTTCTTTGCTTGGGTGGATGGGTGCAAAGCAGATTGAGCCACATCTCTGGGACACGAGCTCCCATTGATCCCAACCACTCTCAGATATGCTCTGGCCCACCATGCACTGTTCCCCATGCTGTATCCTCACCACTTGAAGCAGAGGAACTCACAGGTGAATTAACACTTTTTGTTTTGGCCTTGCTCTGTAGGATTTACTGTTGTGTTGCGAGCAGAATTCCCTTGGCACTGACACTTGTCCCCTGGCACAGATGATGTCCTGCCAGATGGAAAAATCTGTCAACATTTGTTTGGGCAATGAAGTCTTTACAAATACTCGGCCCATTGCCATAGTTGTTTGGCACCGAGAAAGGAAAATGTAGAAACTTCACTCATGCATAAAGATAATGTAAGGGGTGAACAGTCATTAGGAGAAAAGGAATGCTCTGGATGTTCATATAGCCTTGAAATATGCGGATGTTTTCCTATGCAACCACACAGTGTGGTAACATAAATCTTACCTTTCTGTGTTTCTACATTCCCATGGCCCAGAAAGGAGCTGGTGTTGGTTCCAGTTGCCTCCTACACTCAGGCTTTTGGAGAAGGGACGGGGCTGTTGAGCCAATAGAAAGCTCAAGTGCAGATAGAATGACTGCCTGGAGCAGCAGGAGCTGACCCCCATGCAGCACTGGTTCTGAAATTAGCACCTGGAGAAAGTGGTTGATCTTAGGAGCAGCGACCCTGGCACTTCTGTTATCTCCTGTATTTTCTTAGTTCAGTCAGAGTGTTATGTTCAGAGTTATAACTGTGCCATAGTAGGGTGTAGAGGGTTAATTTCCAGTGTTCCCTGCTCAGCTGTCAGCCAGGGGGGGAGCATTCTCTGACATACAAGAGGCTCGAAATAGTTCTGCGTGTCCAATCTTTAGCTCATCTGAGCACTGTATATTTAGCCCCCATGAACAGAAACGTGAGAGCTTTTGGTTGTCAGTAGCTCTGGGGGACATCATCACTACTGAGACACCGCGTTCTAATCATTTTCTTGACACTTTTTTATCACACAGGTTCATAGCCAAGAACATTATGAAGCTGCAGCGCCTGGGGATAACCCATGTTCTGAATGCAGCAGAGGGGAAGTCATTCATGCATGTGAACACTAACGCAGAGTTCTATGAAGGCACAGGCATCACATACCATGGCATTAAAGCTAACGATACGCAGGAATTTAACCTCAGTCGATATTTTGAGGAGGCAGCTGATTTTATTGAGAAAGCACTTTCCCAGAAGGATGGTAAGGCAAACTGAAATGTCTTTCTGCCTTGTTTGCTGTTTGTTGCGTGTGTTTTAGCTCTTTATTTCACTGCTTAAAATGGTTCCTTGCTCGGATTTTCAGCTGGAGAGGGAAACCTGTGTTTCAGATCAAGTCTTGGCATCAGAGACACCTGAATGCTCAATAAAACGTCTTCTCTCTGTGTCTGTGCACCTCCAGTATGTGTTAAGCCTGTCATTTTAGAGATGACTTTGCAAAGTGAAACAGCAACTGCATCCTGAAGTAATGGCTGTCTGGGAAGACGTGTTCTTATTATTCCTTAGGCAGATGGAAAGCCCAGAAAATGAATACAGGATCTGGAAGTAGTTTTACAGCATGGGATGTTATAACTGAAAGGCAAAAATGATACAGACAGTGCATTGCTGAGCTTGCTGTGTGTTTGCTTTCCAAAATGTATAGTAAGGACATAGACTCTCCCTATGATTTTATTATTTTATGTCCCTGGGATTCCAGGAAGGCTGGAGATGATTTGTGAAATGCTGTCGATTGCCACATTTCTCTACAGTGTTTCCACAGAGCAGAAATCCTGGGGCATAGTGCAGTGGGCCAGACAGTGCTTCTGCTCTGACTATTTCATCTTACCACTCATTACTACATATGCTTCACTTCTTTCTTGCTTCGTGATTAAATGTGAACAAAGAGGAACGAGAACTCCCACAGTTCCAGTTCTTTCTCTGAAGTGGGCCAAGGGGAAGCTGGAGCTTATCACAATGTGCTTCTAGCAGAATGAATGACATTTTACCTTCATTTTGGCGAGATCTAAAAAGAGAAAGAATGAAATGACAGCTCTTGGAATTAGTTCTATGACCCACTGATACGGGCTGCAGTAGGAAGAAGAGTTTAGCAGTGCCAGCTGTGCCGTGGCTGTCCCCACCAACTTCAGCTAATCTGATCTGAACTGATAGCAGCAATTTGACTCTGTCATTCTTTCAGTCTAAATATTGCCTCTGCTGTTTTCCTACCGTGGTAAACAAAGAACTTTGTAGCTGAGTGGTGGTGGAGCCAGGTTTAAGATTCACTCACTACTTCAATACAATTAGGGTTGGGGTTTTTTTTTTTTGACAGCGAAGAGTAGAGCAAAGCCTGTAGTGAAGCAATGAGGGGTGCAGGACTGTTCTCTCCTGCAGTTTCATTTTAGCATTGTAGCTGCACGAAGTTCTGGAGTGGAGCAAAGCTAAAGGCAGGGATGCTGAACCCAGGGCAGCCCAGGAGACTCACTGCCTTTCGCAGAGGAAGGCCAGAAACCCCTTTGCTTCTGACTGTAGAGAGGAAGTCAGTTCTCTTCTGCATGCTTAAGAGTCTTCGAATCCTGCAAATTCCTGGCTGCAGGCTCTCAGGAAGTGTAAAGAATTAATTGTTTTTGCTGTTTAACTCACTTCTGATTAGAGGTTTGCCTCGAGCCAAGGAGAATATGCAGCTCAAGGCAAATATGGTTACAGGCTTCTCAGCAAGTCGTGGCCTCAGCAAGTCTATGTGTGGTTCTTCTGTTTTCTGGTCTCAGGAAAGAATTCACTCTGGAGGGAAAGCCTGGGGTTGTATCTGTGCCTGGAAAAGCAGGGCAAAGAGGAAGCAGCTGAGAAGCAATAAAAATGAGTTAGTTTTCTCAGAGGGAGCAGCGGCCTGCTTAATTATTGCTGGATACCAACTGTCAGCATTTTTCCAATGAACATGGGAATAATTTCCCTAATCAGTTAGCTGGAAGCTTTTCATTGGCGCTGGTATAAGGTACTTCTGGTGCTTGTTACTGCATAATTAGTGGTTTCTTTTACTTGAGTGTTAGTGTGATTCATAAAGAGCCAGACAAGCAGCCAGGTATGATCCGACACAGTTATCATGGGAATTGACAGCAGTGCAGCCAGAAGTCCGGGTGTCTTTGAAGAGATAATAACAGCATATAGCAGCACATTTATCCACCTTCAGCATATTTTAAAACGTGCATCGTTGGTTTGTGCTCTTTGGTACTGGTCATCATTAGGGACCAGCTATTCTCCAATAGAGATTGGAGAAGTGTAGGTAGGCATGGGCTGGCCGTCGTAATGCCAATCCATTTTAGTGTGAGTGATGTAGAACTGTTTATTCTGCATTATTCACGATGACAGCCTGTACCAGCTATCAGAATGACAGCGTCAAGTTTTAGGTGTCTCCATCAGAACTCCGAGTTTTGAGCCCTCAGGGAACGGAGGGGCGATTTGCTGCTCTTTATTTCATGCTGCTTTTCCATCCCGTGTTCCATGATAACCCACATTATGACCTGTTTTCCCTGCAGGACAAGTGTTTGTGCATTGCCGTGAGGGCTACAGCCGTTCTCCTACGCTGGTCATCGCCTACCTCATGCTTCGCCAGAACATGGATGTCAAGTCTGCTTTGGTCACTGTCCGCCAAAAGAGAGAGATTGGCCCTAATGATGGCTTTCTAAGGCAGCTTTGTCAGCTAAATGAGCAGTTAGTGAAGGAAGGCAAAGTGAAGCCCTGAAACAGAGCGCCGTAGTATTTTTGGGTGTTTCTCAAACCGTCAGAGGATGTATTAAGTGCTTTAGATTCCTAACCCCCCAGCTGCCAGTCTGAGTCGCATCGTGTGAGGGAGACAGAATTCCTGCTCTTGCCTGGTGAAAGGATCTTAAACTGTGGGTCTGTCTTTCAAGATGGCACGACGTTGTGTCACTTGTTGGAGCTGTGGCAATAAAGAGGCGTCTTTAGAGGGGTCACTCCAGTGATAACAGCTGTTCACATGTATTTCAGAGCCCCTTTGCAGCCTTTATAACATGCTTTGCACTGACATTGCGTTGTCTCATTTGAGCTTTGTATTTTATTCCACCAGAGCGCTGTTTGCTGAGTGCCTCCATGCATCTCTCACCCTTCATTGAAGTACTGTTTTTTCTAAAGCTTCTTTTTCATGCACACAGGTGCCTCGAGTTTGAGTGTAGGAGCTTCAAGGAATGGAGCAGCATATATGCAAATTGCACAGGTGCACTCTCATAAAATGAAGTATGCAGTGTTGTGTTCAGTGTGGACGTATGCAATACACAGTGTGTGGCACGAAAGCCATTCAGAGCCTGACCTTGATGCACACTGTATTTCCAAGACTACTTGTACCACTTGCTGTTGTGATGGATGTGAAATAGTCTATGATATTAAAGTTTATTTTTATTACAAGCTCACACTCTAAAGAAAATATGGAGTAAATGATGAGAAAAGAACTCCAGCAAAGGAAGAGGAGTGTCTGTAGTTAGGAGTGCTTGTACTGGGTGCATGATGAAGTGCAAGGTATCAGAACGGAATGGCTTCTGAGGTTTGTATTGAACCACAGTCTCCCTGTCCCTCTGCTGTTGCTGTTTATTAATGTAGAATGGAAAGATCATATCTACAGATTACTTCCAGTGTTGTAGTGCAGGTTTGCTTACAGAGCATTTTGTTGGTACACACTGACTTGAATTATTTGCATGGCTCCGTTAAATAGAAATGAACATTGTTACGTGCCACGCGGAACAGGAAGCATTTCCCTTCTGTTAAAATAAATCATACCTTGATCCTGGTTGACATGCAGATGAAATGAGTCATTGCAGTGGTGGGAGAGGGAGCTTTGTTTACAGCATGCTCCAGTGGGGATGTGTGTGCCTGTCGGTTACTGTCGTGCTGTTAATTTGAAGGATCCCCCTCTGCAGCCTCAGAACTGTTGGCTGAACGATCAGAACCCTGAGGGGTTTGTGTTCCCTTTTAATCTGTGCTTTAATGTAGATCTCAGTTTAAAATCCTAGTGCTATTTTGACTGGAAACACTTGTCTTAATAACCCACCGAAGTCCAAAAAATCACAGAAGGAAATGCGTTGTTAAGCTTGTCTAACAAACATTCTGCGTGGGGGGGAATAAAGAAGGCACTGATACCAATTGACTTAAAGAACTGAGCTCTGAAACAGCAGATCCTGCTGTAAGGAGCTGATAGGTGACTCAGAAAGGGCATTTTTTTCAGCAGTCTTTGGGAGCAGGCCAAGCAGGGACTCTAAAATACACATCTATCTTAGAGCAAAAATATCTGCCGTGTCAGATCCAGCACAATGAAAGCAGATGCAGTGGGTTTGGTGTGCTCAGGAGTTAGAGAAGCTGGAAAGCAGGGAGGAGAGGGGGCGAGGAGCTCTTATCTTACAGCAAGGAACAAAGAACCTTCGGGTGCATCCACCTTCTGAAATGATGACATATGCAAAAATGAATCCATCTTAGAGCTCGTGCTGAGCTGCATCGCTCCCACCACTGAGCACCTGAGGAGTCTGGAGCTCAGAATTTTGATCCCAAGCAAAAATAATGTTTTCGGAGTGCTGTCCTCATCCTTTGGTCCTGCACTGTTGGCAGTATCGGTCTCGTGTCTAAGGTGCTTTTCTGAGCTGTGGGTAACATACTTTCCAAGAGGGTGTTGCAATGGGGCATGCTTAGTAAAGTTATTTCAAGATTAGAGTTAACAGCACCCAAAGAGAAGATGGGCAGCTGCACTACGTTGTGTTGTAATTCCCTTTGAGCCCGTGTAAGGGTTGGGCACTTTTTCCTTCTAAAGATGCACATTTCTGGCTTATCCCCCAGTGCCATGAGGGGGTATCTCCCCACCGTGCTCTGCACTGTGTGTAATTGCACTGTGTGCTCCTTGAGCTGGAACAGTACTCACATTCGACCCATCCTCCTCCTGCTGAACGAGGCAGGAGCAGCACACGGTGTATTTGCAGCATTCCTCATCGAGGTGTTCCCACTGAGCTGTCTTCTGCTGCACAGAACTGACTCGATCTCTGCTGCAAGCAGTGGTTTGCTTTGTTTTTTTTTAATTGCTAACATCAGTTTTGTTGCAGTTTGCTGCAGTAGTTTCAGCACAGAGGGAATGAATGTCTAATGGAGACTCAGTATGAGGTTCCTTCTCAAATTACTTCCTGGGCTCTGCTAGTGAGTCAAACTGAAAATAGGACAGCCCTGAGGAGCTCTCTTCCAGGGGTTTGCAGGCCAGAATGAGTGCCCTTCATCCTCCTGCAGCAAATGGCATTTCAATTCAGAATCCAGGTGAGCGTTTGCTGTTGGTGTTTCATTAGGAGTTGGATTTGGAAGTCTACAATAACATTCTGAAGCTGCTATTGACATCTGTGCATTCTATAAAGGTCAAACTGGCATTAGCAGAGAGAAAAGCTGTGCCCTAAACTGTACAGAAATCGACTTTTTTCTTTCCATTCACTATTGTCAGCAGTGCCCCAGTTCCCTTTTCACACCCCCTGCTCCTTTTCTGACATATTCTTGTCTACCTGGCACTCAAAATCTCCTTGTAAAGTTAGTAGCAACAAAA
Source organism: Odontophorus gujanensis (assembly GCA_013399175.1). Classification (NCBI taxonomy): domain Eukaryota; kingdom Metazoa; phylum Chordata; class Aves; order Galliformes; family Odontophoridae; genus Odontophorus; species Odontophorus gujanensis. The sequence goes on from VXAB01001179.1 coordinate 286,325, forward strand.
AGTGCTGTGGGAAGGTGTGATGGCACTGAGCTGACGTTAAGCTGTGGCAGAGCTGCTGCCATACAGAGCCCATTGTGTTGTGTGTAACTTCTGAATGGCCAACGATCATATTCCAGTTTTTATTCTTTGGACGACGTACTGATTTCTTGTGTTTTGGAAACAAGCCCTGCAAGTGGAAGCTGTGGGAGTAATGCAGCTGAGGGCTTTTTGGTTGGACTTGGGCTGTTTTTTTTTCTTTTTTCCTCCATATTCTAACTCTGTGCCAAGGTAGCTGGCCAGCTGACTCACCAGATGGAGCTGTAGGCTCATTGTTCCCCACTAAGCAGTCCTCATTCCGTCCCTGAACAAAGCTGTTACGTGGATCTGATGTCTTGGCACCAGCAAGGCGAGCTGCCAGAACGATTCAGCAGTGCATTTGCTGATCTCTGCTGGGAGAACGGGTGACTTAGAGGAGTCCATGCTGTAGCACTCAGGCTGGTGGGTGCAGAAAGGGGTACATAGCCCTGCAGGATCCCTGGGAGAGAACAGGAATTGGGCAAGGGCAGCCCAGCAGCATCCTGGGGAAAGGACTGCTTGGGAAGCAAGGAAGTCCTTCAGAAAGTGAATTGCTGGGGCAGCGTGTACATGATGGGGCAGAGTTTGTGAAGCTCAGGCTGTGCACATCCCTGAAGGTGTGGATACCCCACAGAACTCCCATTTGTCCAGGGAGGGCCATGGTGAGCACCAGAAGTAACGCATGCCAGAACTGACTGCAACAACTGGGTTATGCAGATACCCACACAGGGAAGAGTCACAACATCAGGACACAAGTCCGGAGTCCAGAAGGCAGCAGCCAGGGATTCAGGGTGGGTACATGATGCTAATTTACCCCCTCTACCTGCACCCTAGTCATGTCCTGGAAGCACAGAATCACATACCCAATCCTTAACGAAGCCAAGGGGGTATTTATTCAACTCAGAAGATAGCACTCCAGTTCTCATTATAGTGAATCCAAACTCAGTGCACTCTCAAAGTGTCCTCGATAGAAATCACAAACATTTGTGTTTTTTTTTTCCTCTCGTGTTTCATTAACAGTGCAAAAATCAATTGTTCCTGGGGGCCACAGCCTGAACCGTTCCTGCTTGCTGTGCTGTGAGCAGGCAAGCAGCTACAGGATGTGGAAGAATGTGTTTGTAGTTAAGGAATCCAAATGTCCCTGGGATTCTTTTCTCACTGCTGTCAGGCTGCCCTCGCTGAGGTTTTGTGCCAGAGGCGAAGTACAGCTTCTCATTTTCACCTTCGGAGTTGTACTTACTGTTTCTCCCAGCGGGTGATACAGATGGATGTTCAGACAGTTAAGAGAGGGCATTGTTCAAGTGCTTAGAGAAACCTCAAAAAACCTTGACACCTTTTCTGTCAATCTGACAGTGCGTTCCCGTAAATGCGCTTCTTGATCACTTTTGGAAATGCTCTCTGTGCAGAAATCAACACAAACTGAGCTTTGATAGACAACGTTATGCCATTCTGAACACATTTAAAGAGGGTAGAATGGCTTGACTTGGAAGGGACCCCAAGAATCATCAAGTTCCAAGCCTCTCACCATAAGCAGGGCCACCAAACTCCAGATCTGGCACTAACCCAGGCTGCCCAGGGCTCCATCCATCCTGGTCTTGAGCACCTCTGGGGATGGTGCATCCACAGTCTCCCTGGGCAGCCTGTTCCAGCTCTTCACCGCTCTCTTTGTGAAGAACTTCCCCCAGGGAGCAATTAGCAGTGCTCACTGCTGATGGGCTCTGCCCTTCATCCCTTGGCTGCGCTCCATTGTGCCATGCACTTGGCTTTGGAGAAGCACGCTGTGCTGGTGGTGTTCCTGTCTGACAAAACACACAGACTGATTGGTTCCCATCAGCCCTATTTCCTTCTGAAACAAATAAAGAAGCAAGCTGTTGTATGCCTTTCCCTAAGACTGCTTTTCCCTCGGTGGGCCCTCAGTGCAGCAATGTTCCTTGCTGGTGCATGGACCTGGAAGCTAAAAACATCTATTTAGAACTGAGAAAAATTACGCTTGCAAAAACCTTTGCAGTGCCTCAGTGTTTGAGTTTCTGGTGTTTGTGAGACCGTCACTAACTTTGCTCTGGGTGGAAGAGGCATTATTAATGAAAGAAATGCAGTTCTGCTGCTACAGTCCATTGCACGGAGCAGTGAGGCTGAAGCTCCTCCAACTCAGAGCACAAACGCCTCTGCTGTGCGTGTCTGGGGGTGTGGAAGGGCAAAGAGGTGAAATGCCCTCGGGTCATCACCGCTGTTTGAATGGATTATTTATCATCTGGGTCACCCCATGGGAGAGCACACCTCCGCTTCACATTTGGTGACACCTGTTTTCTGTGCCAGGGCAGGGGAATGGCCGGAATGGAATGCAAGCCTTAGGTAATGAGTTCCCTACAGGAACAGGGGAAAACCAGACAGCCCCAACCTCTTCCAGCATTCACAGAGGCAGAGGAGAAGTCAGAAGCTGTTATTGACATTCCGAGTAATCTTTCAAATTGCTGAAGCTCAGTGAATCACTTTGGAATCTCTTCGACGTGAAATATTTCCACAGGGATGGATGCGACAGACGTTGCAGGAACATGCACGAGTGTCCTGTGCTGCTCTGAGTGCACATTTGCTTTCCGTAGCTCTGATGAGCTCAGTGCAGGGTCTGATCTTACTTAAGGGTGCTTCCTGATGAATGTATTTAGCCTCAAAGCATCTCTAAGTACCTTAGAAATATTTGTGGCCTCGAGATGCAGAAATCACCCAACTGTCCCCATTATCATCTCAGTTCTGCAGGGAAAAAAATATCACAGATGGGATTTTAGAACATGATACGTTATTAAAGCTTAAGACATAGCTGCTCTGGGCATAAGGGCATCAGCTCTCTCTTTTTCTTGGTTGCATCATGCCTAGAAATCAGCCTAGCCATGTTCTTGTGTTTAAAATAATCTCCTGTGCCATACCCAACCCTTTTGCAAAACATCAACAGAAGGAGCGGTGTGCAGTGATCCCACAGCATGTGCGTTTAAAATAAGTGACCAAAAGACACAAAAAGAAAAGGGAGAGCACTTCAGAATGCAGCTCCTGGCTGTGTGCCCTGACAGCCGTGCTCCTCGGAGCTGATTTCTTTTACATAAAGCAACTTCTCATTTGGAAAAAGAAGCTCTTTCTCATTTCTTCCGGTGCATTTGTGAAGCAGACCCCAAAAAACCTGCAGAGAAGCCTGTCAGGGTGCAGTGCACCCTGCTGCTGTCAATCACCACTGCTGCCAGACACAAAAAGCCAAGAACACGAGAAGATTTTAGGTAGGAGTTGTAGAGTTCTGTCAACCAAGCCACCCCCACGCACCGTTCTATTTCACACTGACAAAAGCTGAGATGAATGAGTTGCTGTCTGGCCCTTCCCACTTTGGACAGCCATTGGCTGGTTTGGTTCTAAAAAGGATTTAAAAAAGGGGAATAATTTGCCTGTGCCTGGGAACTGAGGCTGTCAGGGTGCTGAGAAGCCGACCCGTGGGCTGCCACCATGCAGATCTCCTGGGCTGTGTGTTCTGTCTGTGTCCTGATCCAAATCGCATCCCGCTCGGCCGGAGGGTGGCAAGTGTTTAAGAATGATGCGACAGAAATCATCCCTGAGATCACCGAAAATACGGAGACCCCGATGGAGCAGACTTACAGCAACAACAACACGATGAACCAGGCAAAGCACGGGGGGAGGCACATACAGCAAGCTCCAGACCCTAATGGTAAGACGAATTCACACCCGATTACTGTTTTGGACCCTAACAGGCAGTTTGTAAGAGATTAGGTACTATCAGAACCTGGTTTTTTAGTCAAATAGATGTGGAAGGGAATGAAATATTGATTTCTTGGTACTGAGGAAGAATCAGGGTGGTGGGGTCTGAGAACCCCCAGCAGAAGTGGTGCTCGGCTGGGTGAGATGTCCTGCTCTGTATCCTTTGCTAACAAGTGGATTTTTGGCTGGATTGCAGGAGGCAACAAAAGTTAAAGCTCTTCCAAGAGGAATTCATGCCCAAGTGAATGGGAGGGGACCCTCTTTTGCAGAGGTTTGGAAGCAGGTTGGATACTTCATAGATTTACTGCATTTGGCCAAGTGTCTGATGTTCAGAATGGTGCAAAACACCAACTGTGGGAGAAGGAATGGAAGACAGGGAGAGCAAAGGACTTTCAGAGGGAGTACTCCTGGAAACAGGGCCAACTCAGTCCTTCCGTACTGCATTTGGCTGCCAAACACACGTAGCAGCTCACCCAAAGTAGATCCCACAGTGGTGCACTGCAGATCTGAGCGAGGCTTTTCTTTTAGGACAACTGGAAAGGAATGGTGTTTCTCTGCTGCAGGTGTCATAGGGGCTGGAAGGGACACCTGGAGGTTAGAATCAGATAATATTAAAGAAATTAAAATAAAAAAGTAAAAAGCTATTTTTCAGAGCTGCTATGTAGGGGTCTGAAATGCCCCAATGGGAGAACTCTGCTTCCTACAGGCTGCCCCATATCCCCAAGTTAAGGCAGGTTGGTTCAGTTACATCTGAAAATCCTTATTTGCAGCCTCTGACTGCTCTGCCATCCACTGGGGGTTTGTCCCTCTCAAACGTGCATTGGGTTTGGGGTGAAAAGGAGACAGTAAAGGGTATTTACTGGACGTGTATCAGGATATGCAATGGTCTTGTATACTTCTTTTAATATCTTTAACATAAGGAATGAGAATGTTGATCCAAAAGCAGCCAGACCTTCCAGGGACACATGAGGTTGCAGAACAGCATCAATAATTTTGTGCTTTGTGCAGTCTGTGCATGTACAGGGCAGGTGACATAGGCTCAGAAAGGGCTGACGGACACAGGCTCCCATTTGTGAGCTGAGGGTTTCCATCACAAACTGCATTCGTGACTTAAAATCATCCTCCTCTCTTAGAGCAGAACATTGCCACGTGTTTCTCTAGGTGGAGTTATTAGATAGACACCCTCAAAAAGCAAATTCTGCGTGTTGCAAGCAGGTCAAGTAGCAGAGCAACCCAAGTGGCAAAAGAGACACCTTTGGAAAGGGACTATTCCTACAATGAGGAACTTTATCCAACTCCTGAATGCAAAAATAATTTCTATTTGCTGATGTTTCAATTATCTAGATATCCAATAGGAAAAAAAAAAAGGGGGGGTGGGAGTGGGGGTGGAAATACCCCCATAAAGTTCCTAATTAGCCAGAAGATGCCTTTGAAAGGAAAAGATATGGGATGTAAAATGGCCACAGAGACCAGTAAAATTAGAGAACATTATGCCCAAAAAGTGAGAATTCTGTAGCACTGCTGATTTCCCTCACCTGGAATCTTAGCTCAGTCACTTAAGGAACATTTCACTTCTGCAGAACTGTTTAAATCTGGAGGGAACCTCTGAGATCTATGGAGTTGAACCAGAGCAGCAGGGAAGGTTTTGCCCATGGTAAATTAAGCCAGTGGATTTCCCTGTAGAGTAAATGCTGATGTTGGGCACTTCCTGAGCTCACTGCCCACCAGCACAGCCCTGTGTGGGGTTTGCCTTGTGGTGGGGGCAGGCATGGATTCATCAGTTCATTTCCATGGTGGTTCTAGAGCAGCCTTGGGGTCTTTGGAGATCTCAAACTCATCATTCAAGGTCACTGAATGACAGCATGGTTGGGTTGGAAGGGACCTTACAGCCCATCCAGTTCCAACCTTCCTGCCATGGGCTGGGTGCCCTCCTCCAGCCCAGGAGGCCCAGGGCCCCATCCATGGCCACGGGCACCTCCATGGATGGGGCACCCACAGCTCTGGGCAGCAATGCCAGTGCCTCATCAGCTTCTGAGCAAAGAATTTCCTCCTTACATCTGACCTAAATCTCTCCTCTTTTAGTTCAAAACCATTTCCCCTGGTCCTGTCACTGTCAGGCTGCATAAAAGTCACTCCCCATCTTTTTTATGATCCCCCTTTAAGTAGTGAAAGGCCACAACCTTCTCCTCTCCAGCCCAAACGAGCCCAGCTCTCAACCTGAACCCATAGGAGAGATGCTCCAACCTCTGAGCATCCTCCTGACCTCCTCAGGGCCCTCTCTAACAGCTCCACATCCTTCTCACGCTGAGGGCTCAGAGCTGACGGCTCTGAGATCCCCCTCCCTGTGGATGGGAAGGCATCAGCCACGCACTAACGCTCTTCTCCTTCGCAGACGTCTCCGACTTCAGCTGCAGAGAGATGCGCATCACCCGCTACGTGACGGAGGGGCCGTGCCGCAGCCTGAAACCCGTGAAGGAGCTGGTGTGCTCGGGGCAGTGCGTCCCATCCCACCTCCTGCCCAACTCCATCGGCAGAGGGAAGTGGTGGAGGCAGAACGCCCCGGACTACCGCTGCATCCCAGCGCACACCCGCACGCAGCGCATCCAGATGGCGTGTCCCGACGATGAGACTCGGACTTACAAATTCCGAGCCGTCACGGCCTGCAAGTGCAAGCGTTACACTCGTTACCACAACCAATCCGAGCTGAAGGACTTTGGGAAGGAAGCCGCCAGGCCGCAGAAGAACAAGAAATCCCGTCTGTCCCGAGCCAGGAGCAGCAAGCCAAACCAGCACGAGCTGGAAAATGCCTATTAGGAGGTCGTGCCAAGCGACGCAGCCCAGCAGCTCTGGATGTTTTACACCACGTACGAGGGCACGCACAGGCCGAGCACGAGGGTTCCAATTCCTTCTGCTACGCTGGGTCAAAGGCTCACATAGTCAAAATCCATCAGTTATGGTCTGATAAGAGAATGAGATAAACCGAGCTGGTGGGAGTTGCAGCTACGTTCTGTCTGAGAGGAGGGGACACCCTGGGGGTCAGCATGAGGCCACATGGCTTGTACGAGGAGGGGGAGGCAAGGATGTTAGGGTGACAGTCACATCACACCTGGTTAGGAGTCATTCTGCTTGCTGGGCACGGAAGGAATGCCACATCTGTTTCCCTTTTCTGAGTCCCACAGTGCAGGACACGTGAGGTGGGGCACTGCACTCCCAATGGGTTGGGGACACTGGGGGACATTGGGGATGGGGAGGTTGGGGCTGGGTCTCAACTGGAGCCAAGCTGCCAGAAGGGAACGTCCTCTGCTAGGTGTCCTCGTGCCCCAGTGGTTTCCTCTGAGAAAGAAATCCAAAATATGACATTCGTGCTCTCATAAGCATGACCAATCTATGTCACGCTTCTAATTAGAATTCTGTAGGGTCAAGAGGTTCAGAACTGACAACCAAACCACCCAATTTTTTTAGGAGGAAAGGTTTGGGTTAGGACTAGTTAAACAAGTTCTCTTAAGGGAAGCAGTTTTACAAAATGGATGCTCCTCTCAGGCAAGATAACCTCACTGGTGTTTGTCCTGTAAACAGCTAATGATGTGCACAATTTAACTTAAAAAGATACCAATGAGTCCTTATTTCCTAGTACACAATCAACATTAGTGACAACCTAGTTATCTCAATTTACATTTCCTATTTTGTAGTGTTTGAATTACTTGGCCATACACCTTGTAGAGCTGAGACTGTGCAAGCCAAGTTCTGGAAGAAGGGTTCTGTGTGAGAAGTGAGCCTCTGCTAATCTGGAAGTCCTTTAGAAAAGTCTTTGGCATGTGCAGCTCTGGTACGACTTTAGTTTGACAGCAACTTAGCTTCTCAACATTCAGACTAATGTTTTTTGTTTTACATTAAAGAATATTACTGGGAAGTGAATAGTCACATGCTGTATATATCCTGTAGAAGTGCTAGGCCTAGTATCAGATGAACACAACTTGGGATAAAGACAGTTCCTCTCTGTTCTTATTTTCTATGTAGAGCTTATGCAGAGATCATATAGACTATGGCAATTTGCCGTGTTGATTATAGATTTTGCAATTATTTTATGTGGGACCAGAATCTAGAGAGAAATGCTATTGTTTCAAAGAGTGAATTATGTATTTATTTTGTCTCAAAAATTATTTATGCAACGTTTTTCCTTGTAGAGAATGAGAAGTAATACTGCTTGGAAAATATTAGTCTGTTATTTTGAATTTTAAATACGTTGGTAATAAAGTAGAAACAATGATTAATTGTGGGAAGACTAATTGATTTTCAGCTGCAGTACAGAGCTGTAAAGGCAGTGAATTACAAAACAGACTGGGGCTTGGCTCCAACCTGGGACATACATTTCTGTGATACCGAGCACCAAGATCCTTAATTTCCAATTAATAAATGACACACCTCTAAGGGTACTCCATCCTGGGCATGATATCCTTCATGAAAATGTCATCTTGGGTAGATGTGGAGCTCAGAGCTCAGAGCTCCACATCACCATTCTCATTTCTACTCCACCAGGGAAGAACAGCTCAGCAGATTTCAGCTCCTTGCCTCTTCCTCGTGACACTGATTCACATATTCACATCCTGGTAAAGCCACTGAAAATACCCAAGTCCATCAACTTTCAGTCAAGAGTTCTTGATTGACAACTGATTAGAATCACAGAATCATTAAGCTGGAAAAGACCTCTCAGATCCCCAAGTCCCACCCCAACCCATTGCCACCATGCCCACTAACCATGTCCCTCAGTACCACATTGCTTCACAGTTCTCTCATTGAAAGAGATCAAGCAAGAGCTGCAAAGCATCAGTCACTTTTTAAAGTAATGATGTAGATCAATGCTCATTGTAATTTAGAAGGACACCTTCCTTAACAAGCAAATAGACACACGCCCATGAAGTTGGGAAGAGCTGAGCTCAGGATGCATACTGGGTGCAGGACCGCCATAGATGAAGAACTTTTCCCATCAGTGAGGTGTCCTCTCACTGCCATTCCTCAGATCCTCACACAGAGCCCTCACCCAAACATCTGTCACATGCCTGGGACAACAATTTCCAGACTCATTTTGACTTTGTGAATTTGACACATGCAAAAGCTTCTTCAGCCAGCAAGTAAACCTCACACTAGGATCCCAGCAACTGGGAAGTGTAGGGACTGCTGCAATGGAGCCACCAACATCTTTCTCCCTAATGATCTCCCCACAAAAAAATAAAAAATAAAAAAATAAAAGCCCCACCAAAGGGAAAAAACTTCCATGCATTCTCTTCTATTGGGTGTGCAGACGTACCCTGCTGTTAAGCTGCACTTTTCTGCCTTACAATTGGATCTCTGTGCACTGTAAAAACATTTATAAGAACATCTAGAACAGGACAGAAATGTAGAGGTGTTTTAATTAACCCTGTCTGTGATTGCTGGAAGCACTTCTCACTGCCCAAGGCCCACACTGAACAGAGGCAGTGTCATGTCAACCAGTGATGTGAGAATTAGATTCTGCAATAAATATCAGTCTGTCTTTCACACCAAATCTATATGCTTCCAGTTCTTCCCAGACAAAAATATTCATACCACACCCAGAGGAAACCATTGGAACACAGTGATTTTATGGACTAACCTTGAACTGAGGAGGCATTCCTAAGCACAAGACAGCCAAGAGACAAACTCTTTCAGAGTAACACACACTTCAAAGGGACTTTTGTAAGGCCCAAACACATCTCTGTTATATTCAGAGAAAGATAACCTCACAGGCACAGTTATCCACCAGGTGCCAACGATTCTGCTTGAGATTCAGCTCTGTAATTACAAACTGCACAGCAGAGTGTCACTCCATCCATCCCAGGCCCAGGCAGCACTTCATGCATGAACTCTGCAGAGGTGCCCAAGGAAGTCAGCCTTGAGAAATACGGGAGGAAATGCAGGAGGAATAATCACATACTGTTTTATCCACGTGACATCAACTTGTAATTAGCTTGTTGCACTCAACTAGCCAAGTATATGGGAGCACTGAATGACTTTTCTATAGTAAATAGGTCTTAAATTAATATGGAACGCACTTATGCGTAGCTTGGGTTTGGATTGAACGTAGTGTATGTCTGAACAGACTGAAAGCCCTGTGCTAGGCAGGTAGTGGGAGCCCACCTTCACATAACCCACATTAAGGGTAAAGCCAGCCTGGGTTATGCTTTCATAGAATCACAGAACCATTTGGGTTGGAAAAGACATCTAAGAACCAACCAAGTTCAACGCCAACCCGTTCCCACTGGCCATGACCCTCAGTGCCACATCTCCACAGTTCTTGAACACTCTGAGAGGGATGGTGAGAAATCCTTTTCTGCCACAAACACACCCTTCAGCCATCCCAGGTGGGGTAGCTGTGGTGTGAATTACTTTTGTGCCATGGGTTGGCTGCTTGGACCATAGCAGCTCCAGTTGGAATTTTCCTGCCAACTGGGTGCTCTCTATTGAAATTATCTCTTACTTAAAATTTATGCAGCCCCTGGAATACTTTTTGGTGCCTGAAAGAGTAACACCATCATCTCCATCACAAAGGGAAGGATCCCCAACTCCTCACTGAGTCACAAACCCAAATTCTTGCACCTTCCTGATGAAGGACCCTACATCAGGCCGAGTTCATGGTATCAGCCTTCAGGTCGAGCTCTTATTTCCTCACTGCCTTCCAAGGAACATAAGATGTGCTCTCAAGCCAAGGAATTAAAGTGTATTTATTTAGTGGTTATCAAGCCCCTAAATTAAACAGACTTCTTTATCATGTTGCCAACAATTTAATGCTTGTGGTATGAGGTTAGTTCGATGTCTTAAAAAAAAGCTGAGCAGCTCTGACTAAATAAATAAGTGAGGTCACTCTTCATTCAGGCTACCAGATTCTTTGGTGCAAACGCTTCCCTTATGAGAGGTCCTGGGACATAGTGGCTCCTCTGAGACTATTTCCATCTGGATTAGATTCTCTAATCTCTTCTTCCTTCCTTCCTCCCATCTATTTCCTTCCCTTTCACTATAAAGTGGCCACTATTTAACACTAATGTTCCCAGTCTTTTAGAATGGAGTGGGTATTTTTTTAAAACCAGAAATAAGGCTTAATTTAAGGTAATTACTCTCCCATTTGGAGGGTTTTGCTATTTGCAGGGCCTTTTTTTTTTTTTTTTTCTAGTCAAACTAGCAGAAGTTAGTTCTAAAAGCGATCGTTTTCTGCTAAAATTGTGCCTCAGTGTAAGGGTGGTGCTCAGAACCAGAAACTTTTCACTCGTTATGAATTTCTGGGTGGCTGGACACAAAAGTATTGCTCTCAGAAAATGGCTACCAAGGGGAGAAGGCATCAGCCTTCCAATGAAGGGAGGAATTGTATGTGGAATGTCATCCTGTTCATCATTCATATGGGCCTTGGGATAAACTTGTCTTCAGATCGGAGTTGCAAAGGTCTTCCTATTGGAAGACAATGTTTTTCTAGAACAAGTTTTGTCATTGACATCTACAGTGTGGAGTCTGTCATGAGAATTACTCTTTGCACTTGCAAGTGCCATAACAGAAGTGCTGTGAGGACTGGAATATGTTGATAAATGGAAACGACCAATGGAGCACAGATCAGGGACAAGAACAGGTGAATAGGACATCTTCACTAGGAAAACCTGCACCATTTCAGAATTTGAGCACCGTATCCTCAGACATGTCCTTCCTTCTGAGCAGGAAATGCTATCTGATGAGAATGGAAGGATTTCAGATGGTTTTCCACTACGTAGAGGTGCTTGGAAGCTCAAAGGACAGGCAGCTGATTTCTGCACTAAGCAACGAACGCCATCTACATTCAACATAATCTTAAGCTCTGTAGCCCTCAAACATGTAATTCTGTCTTGGGAAGCAGTAGTCACCCTCTTTTTACTGAAATACACCAGCACCATTTTGAAGCACACGTTTCATCCAGACATTGTACTCAGTGACTTTGAATTTGCTCATCTTTCTCTGCAAACACCAATGAGAATTTAACTTTTAATATAGAGACCTGATCTGCTACTGAGAAGGCAAACAGATGGCCCAAAAGGTGGGGAAACAATGTGCACAAGGGCTTTTGGTATTTAAAGGGACAGATCCTTTAGTGGGGTCTGCTGTGACAGGACAAGGGGAAATGGTTTCCAACTAAAACAAGGGGATTTTTATGGGACACAAGGGGAAAGCTTGCCCAGAGAGGTGGTTGGTGCCCCAACCCTGGAGGCACCCATGGTCAGGTGGACGGGGCTCTGAGCACCAGATCAAGCTAGGGGTGCTCCCATTCATCGCAAGGAGTGGGACCAGTTGGCCTTTAAGGGTCCCTCCCCACTCAAAGCACTCTATGATGCAATTCTATGAAAACCATCTGGGACATTTCATGCTATTTTAGTCATGGAGGTCACAGCACTCCTTTGGGAAAAATAACTGATGTGTAAAGCATCCACGGTAGATAAATTACACTAAATGAGTACGTGCTAGAAGAAAGCCTGCAGGTACACTAGGAAAACATCCAGGCTACAGAGTTCTTCGTGTGCCCAGCAAATACAGCAAGGGCTGTGTTGTATAAATATAAAATAATAGCAGAAGGAAATTAAAACAAAATCAAGCAAAAGCAAGTTGAATGTTCTGGAACTTCCAAGAAAAACCAAAGCCTCAGCGTGAGAGCAGCACGCGGTGCACTGAGCAGTGAGGGCTGTGCAAGATTTAATTGCAGAGTGAGAGAGACGAGGCAGAGCCCATCCCAGAGAGGGGAGAGGATGGAGTTAGCAGCTTTTTTTGTTTCTTAGAACATCAATTTTTTTTGCTATCTCACATGGGAGACAGTTTGCTTTTTTTTTAAATACATATATATATATATAGCATGATATTCTGCTTTTTCCTTTTTTTTTTTTTTTGCCTTCAAGAATGTTGGAAAGTGTTTCTAGTGACTATGGGAGTGATAAAGATGTGTAAGAATTCAAAAGGAACCTCTGTGCGTGAGTGCTATGGGGAGTTTGGAACTGCTGCTCTGTGGCAGTTGTTACTCTGTTGTTGCCCTTCCCGTTGTTTTCTATACTGCCACCCTTTGTTTTTTGCATTGCTGACTGTAGATCCCACTTTATTCTTCACACAGCCATCCCAAAGGGCACTTCCAATTACTAGAAGTTGTCCACTGCACCTTAAGTCCCATAGAATCCTCCATCCGGGTAATCATCATTGCTGATGACCCTCACACCACTAATCCCAGCAATAATCATCATCAAATTGACCAGCCTACTCATCCCTACAATAGTCCTAGATGTACATTGAACACCAAGCCTCACCGCTGGCCATCTACTTATCCAACTCATCTCCACAGCTACAACCATTCTATTACCAACAATACCCTCCATCTCCATCCTAACAGCACTCATCCTCTTCTTACTAACCACCCTCAAAGTAGCAGTAGCTATAATCCAGGCTTACATATTTCTTCTTCTTCCTCGTCACTTTTAAACAGCCCTCCATTCTTTTCGCTTCTCGTCATCTCAGGCATTCATTTCTCATTGCTTTATTCCAATCTCTCAGTTTTAAAATGTGCTCTCCTCCCCTAACATGCTGCTATTCACTGGAGCTTCAGGCCTTAGGAGCAAGCAAATAGCTGACAGCAGACTTCCAGATAGGAAAACAAGCTTAAATATTCTCCCAGGAAGATGGAAAAGTTATGTTCCATGGAAACAGTCACCTAGTGGGAGGTCTGAAGCTGTACATAAGTTCATAAAAAGAAAAGGGCAAATGTACGTTCATTTCTAACCCACCCCATAGCACGCAGAAAACATGAAGTGAATCATTACATAATATTAAATGCACAGACTTCCAGTTCAGAGTGTTTCTTTGTGCCTGGGACCTGATGTGTCTTCTCCATTCATGGAGAAATGAGCACATACCGAAATGATATAGATATGAAAGACAGAAGTGAAGAAAATAGGGTAGATGGATTGCAATCTCGGGGCAATTTTTACCTTTTTTTAAGGAAAAAGAGCTGGGTTATTGCCAAATGGAATCAGAAAACCCAAAGTAGGGTTGGTGGGTTGACCAAAACTCAGAGCCCTGTGTGCCCCTGGTGTTCTGTATCCTAAATTACAATATCTGGTAAGGAAAAAAATACAACACCACACATTTTTTGCCTTTGATCCTCAGTTAAAGCGGACTGAGAAAATCCCTTTATAATTGGTTAATAGTTCACGGGGCTGAAATTGTTGTTGTAGCACAATCTGTGGGAACAACACAGGAGAAACATTTCCTGCAGAAGGAATGCTGAAGTTTAATTACTGCACATGGCATGAGAGAGGATTTCAATGTTTCGAGCCCCGTGCTCAGGCAGTTACTAGGGAGCTGGCTCGTGCAGGAATACTGCTGCCATCCCCTAATCTCTGCTGTGCCCGAGAACAGCAAAGGGGCCCCATTCTCAGGGCAGGAGGAAGGAATGCTGCACATTTTGCTTCCCCAGCCCTTCTCGTTGGCGTTGCTACGTCGGGTGTTTTAATTAATAACTGTCGACATCTTGTCATTTATCATTACCAAAACAGGAGGTGGGGACCTGCCATATGCATGCTGTACAAATAAATTAAAGTTTTCTCCATCAGTCCCACGGCTCTGCTGCTGTCAGTCACAGGCAGGATCCTTCTTGCAGCCCTCGTAGCATCTCGCTCTCAGCACAATGTAAAACAAACTGATGGAAATAAGGAAAAATGTTCCTTCCATGATAAAGGTGGTGAAGTGCTGGCACAGGTTGCCCAGAGAGGTTGTGGGTGTTCCATCTCTAGGACAAGGTCAGGCTGACGGGGCTCCGAGCACCTCACTGAGCTGTGGGTGTCCCAGCTCAAACCCAACTCAAACCATTCTACGAAACCCATGTCTTGTAGGGAGCTCAGGTTTGGAGCTCTTGATGAGCCATTTGCTATTAGATTGAGATGAACAGCAAGGAAGAAAGTTCTGGAAGCAGAGCTGTGCACAGATGTGGGTCCCTGAGATAGTGGGGAAGCACTGCAGTCAAACTGTAGAATCACAGGATCATTTGAATCGTAGAACACCCCAACTTGGAAGGGACCATGAGGATCATTGAGTCCAACTCCTGGCTCCGTATACCACCACACAAAACAGGGGCACCCTGATCAGGTGCTCAGAACCCCATCCAGACCAACCTTGGGTGTCTCCAGGGTTGGAACACCCGCCAATACAATCCAAGACTCCTTCAGCAGAACTCATGCATTCTCCATATCAAAACCACCAAAGGGAGACAAAGGGGCAGTCTCTGCAGAGAGACCCAACAGAAGGAGCACTCCACATGTCACCCAGAGCAGAAGGCCGTGCTGGAGCCTGGGGGTCTCGTGGCTGAACCAGGAGAGCATTTTAACGATACAGCCCTGCTGCCCACAGCTAATTGCCCTGTTTGGCTGGAGCCAGGCTGAAATAGCACCAGGAAATGAGCTCATGATGCACGGAGCCTCGTCTGCAGGTGATAAGTAAGGGCCCAACAAATTAATCTCATCAACTGCATTCATCTTCGGTTGCTGCTGTGTGCCAGGCCACAATGTGTGGGCTGAGGGCTATTTTTTTCACGTCTCTGCCTTAAACGGATGGTTTGAATGACCATGATCCAACCATGCTATTCTGCGCTGTCTGCCTCCTCAGCTCTTCTTGCAGAAATGGGAAGAAGCTTTGGGCTGTATCTCACAGCCAGGAGACAAATTACAGTGCTGACAGCTTGCTGTTGTCAGTGTGTTTTGGATTACACACTCTGTAATTCTAATGAAGTGAATGTATTGCTTTCCTTAATCTTTTCCTCCTTAATGCCAAGCATCCTTATTAATAATTGTAATCTAATCATTGACGATGCCATTCAGAATGCACTGCACTCTTTAAATGCATTCCTCACCATATTATTAAGTTATTGCACGATCAGAAGTCACACCTATGTGAAAAGGAAAGAAGCATCGCCTTAGGTTCAGGAATGGGGCCACAAAAATGCATTAATTCAGAGAGAAACACAACCCCCATTCTTAAAGAAGAGCTTTCCTTTTTTCTTCCCTCCCCATACATGCATCCAAACAGTCAGTGCATTTTGCTATTACACATATGCTTTGCAGCAGAAAGAACCAACCCTTTCAGCCCTCTCCCTTCCTCACGCAGCTCTGCTCCCATGTTCTCCGCTGCATTCCCTCTTTTTGTTGTTCATTTTGCACTTAGCAAGGAGAAGCTCTTCATTTTTCCAAACCTGCTATTTGTTCTCCAACCAATCATTTGAGGAACACGAAGTCTGTGCTCAGAGTCTAAAGATAAGTTTATGGGTATGTGCCTGACACATGCCCAGATCACACACTGCAGTGAGAAATAACCATTGCACTGCAGCAGCAGAGAGATTACTGATGAACTGCTAATCCTTGGCAAAGGATGAAAAGAAAAAGCAGCTTAATAGCCAACAAACATCTGCAGCATCGTTTGTTCTGCCACTTTGGTTTCCCTGTGCTGCAAACTGCAGCGAGCAATTCATCTCACAACCACGTGTGCACGAGAGATGCACTGAAGCAGCTGCTCCCAGCGCTCACACAGTGCTCACGTTCCCTTACACTGATGCACAAAGCCTGTGCCAGCCTGCACACTGCGAAAGGTGGAGGTGATGATGGTGACAGCGCAGCTCTGCGGTACAGCGTTCAACGCAAAGTCAGACAGGGGTAATTGCACTTAGGCACGCAAAGAGGAAAGGGGAGAGCAAAGCTCAGGAGCTGCTCAGTTCATTAGCAGGCACGTGATGTTTTCAAACTGTCACCGAGATAACGGACTGCGACTACAGCAGCTGCAATTCAGCTCTCAGGGCGAGATGTTCGGGTTTAATTCTATGGGAGGTGAACACTGAGGGGGACAAATCCATTCTCTGCCTCATTCCTTCTGCTGGACCCACACCCTCGGTGCTGCCTGGAGGTGCTCGCGGTTCCCTTGCATGACAAGCGGCCAATTTGGCTCCTGCAAGAATTCCTGTCTTCAAACCCTAATTATCGTGCTGGCGCGGCGGAGCGGTTTCCTGCTTGTTTGTATTTACTCACAAAGTCCCTCCTGCACGGGGTGCTGTGATAAATATAATTCCACTCGTGGCTAATTCGGTGTTTTTTGGGGGGAGAGGGGAGAAGGGAGGGTAATTTCATGGTAAACCATAATTACCAGTACAGCGAGTCCCTTAATTACCAATCCAATCTGGGGGGGTTGCTGAGGCTCGAATCAGCCTAATTTGAATTCCGCTTGTTCATAATAAATAAGTAGTAATTGCTCATTGGATCTAGCCTACATTGTTTTAAAATGGAAAACCACTGTGAAGTGTGAAATTTTATGGCTGTTTGTGTTTAATTTTAGCCACTTCCTAATCCCGTTTTGCCGACAGCCCAGCACTGAACTGAGCGGAGCTGGCATCCACGTCCTGCATGGCTGCTGCTGCTCCTGGGGGCAGGGATCTGGGCAGGACAGAGCACTCAAGGGGGGCCCATATCCCCCTCCTTTCATTCTAGAAATTTCAATAGTTGGTGTTGGGAATATAAGGCTCTAACACCCCTAAATATCTCTGCTATGCTTTAGTACTCCTATATATCCCTATCATGCTCTAACACTCCTAGAAATGCACATTGGTTTCTAACCCACACCTGTATTCAGCTGACCTGAGAGCTGCTTAATATTTTCAGTTCCTTCAAAACACATAGGTGATGTGAAAAACAGCATAAACCCCATTGTATGGCAGCATCTTAAAGTCTTATAGCTCCTTCTAATGAGTGAGAATCAATGCTGACTGCAAGAACGAATGCAAAGGGACAAAACCTGCCCTCCAAAACCCACCCTGTAAGTCTGTCCTTTGTATAGTCTAGAATCTTACTTTATCAACATATTTTACCTCAGAACAAAAGCAATTCCACCGACTTCTAAACATCCCAAATGTATGATAGAAGCAGGAAATCCCAGTGTCAGGGCACACAGCTGGGAGCAGTGCACACCTATAGTGCTGGGAGCAGTGCACACCTATAGTGCAGCTTGAACACTTTGCAGTGCATGGATTGGTAGATCCAACAAGCCGCATTTTTAGGTTTATTTTTATTTTTTTTTAGAGAAGTTGTTCTCAGAGTTTCTGAGCAAATACCTCCTCATTGCAAGAGGGCTTGGTGCCCTGGGAACCCAGTGAGGGGCACGCAGAAGAGCTGCTCGTGCTCTTTCTTACTGAGCTAAAAATCCCTCCTTCTATCAATCAAACCCTCCATGAGGCTTGCAGCCTCCTCACCTTCAGACATTATCCTGCTGCCACTGTCATGGCAACCGTAGAGGCTTCTCCAGCAGAGAAATCTGCCTGGGGGGAGATTAAGGAAGAGATGGGATGGGACAAAGCTGCAGCAAGACTCAGACCCCATCATCCATCCCAAGTGCTGCCTGTGGGTCTCCAACCACTGCTGCTGGTGGTCCCCGCCATCATTCAGAGCATCCTCCAAGACATCCATGCCCTGCACTGCTTTCCTCCCTGCGGGTCCACAACCATGTGGGGGATCAGGCACATGGTCCTGGGAAGCTTGCACACCTCACTGGTCATTCAGACAAAGCTCTGCTTCAGACTGGGTTTTATCAAACATTTCCTGATAGTTAAGATGGTGATGGCTGGGCTTTGATTCATTGCATCATCTTCCTGCTCCCCACACTTGTATTTGTTTGCCCATCTCTTGTGAAGCTCCTAAGAATCAAAGATGGCCTTAACCCAAAGAAAATGGCTGGGGAGTTCCATGAGACAAACATCTCCAGGAGAAGAGAGAACTTCACACTTTGAGCACTTCAGACACCGATGCCCGAAGTGCCTTCATTATTCTGGTTGGAATTATTACGTCTGTCCTTGAGCCCAAGGAGAACTAATAGCAACAACTGCAAAATAACTCATTAAGCAGCATTCTGCTCCCAACAGAAAAAGCCTGTTGCATCATCTGGAATGTACTGAGCGTATTTTCTTGTTCTTTAATTACAGAAGTCAATTGCAACAGCAGGACAGCATCCATTTGCACTAGAACTGAAAGTTTCCAGAATGTTTTATAATCCCAATGTAGAGATACCTATTAGAAGGTCTTTTATATGAGATTTTTGTCCAAGCTATCCCATAGCATCCTGTCCTACACACTTGGGCTCCTGCTGCCATCGCACCTCCACTTCCCCCACCTCAAAATTCCCAAGGATGGGATTTGGAGAGCAGCTTTGCTCCTTCAGCCACTCACTCTTGCAATCGCTTCCCACCAAAAAAGATAAAAAATAAATAAAATAAGGAAAACCCTGGGATCATTTTACAATTATTTGTTTCATACGGTGGAAGTGAAAAGAACAGGATGTAGTGCTCAGGAAAATGTGAAAATCGATTCTTTTTTTCCTGCATTAACCATAACTGTTACATCCTGAATTACCGTGGTGCCGTGCTGTCTTCGAGCAATGAACCACAGCAGTGACTGTCGCGGTCACCTTCTAGCAAAGGATTTTGTTCCTCAGACATTTTTTCCCACAATAGCAACAGCCCAATGACAAGAAGGAAAATAGCTTCTTCCCTCGGTCCCAGACAACAATCTGGCAAACACAGTTATAATTTGCTGCAGGGGCCTGGAGCGTCGATGCTATAAACATAAAATAAAAACAAAGGAGGCTGCAGCCATGGGGAGAAGGATGGAGCTGGGGAGGGCAGAGCGTGAATTCAGCAGATCCAGACCCATGGCCACACAGAACATGGAGCTCAAAGAGCCCTCGTTTTCCTGTTGGGAAAACAAGCTGTGCCATTTCTCCTTGGAGAGCCCCAGAAGGATGGTCCTGCCTGGAGCCACGAATTCTTTCTCCCTCCACGTTGACTTGAACTGTTTCACTTTATCAGTGAGCAAACTGGGGGGCTCATGAGCTGCTCCCCAAACTCAGGGTTGTGCTGCTTCACAAAATCACAGAATCACAGGGGTTAGAAGGGACCTGAAGAGATCATTGAGTCCACCCCTCTGCTAAGCTAACCCTACAATAGGGTGCACAGATCAGTGCCCATCCAGGCCTTGAATATCTCCATAGAAGGAGACTCCACCACCTCTCTGGGCAATCTGTTCCAGTGCTCCATCATCCTTACTGTAATGAAGTTCTTCTCTATGTTAGTACAGAACTCCCTACACACAAATTTTAGGGCACTGTTCCTTGTCCTGTCACTATGCACCACTAAGAAGAGCAAGAGAAGAGCAAGAGCAGAAGAAGAGCAAGGATTTCATTCTCACATGGTACTCTTCTGCCCTTCACCCATTCCACCTCCAGGGCAGTGTTTGGGTGCTCAAAGATCCCAGGGAGTGCTCCCACCTGCATCGTGGGCAGAGATTTATCACATTGAAGACCCAAAGGGAACACATTCCTTACCCAAGCGTGAGCAGCGTCGTGCTGCGTGTTCAGTGTGGGATGAAACCAAGGGAGGGGGAGGTAGTGAGTGATGCAAAACCTCGGCTGAAGCCTCACCGTTGAAAGCGAGGGGCACCGGTGCGGACCCGCAGGCGGATACCTCCACCTCGTGGTGGGAAATCGAAGCATCTTGGAGAAAAAAAAAAGATAATAGAACGCTGGAATGCTCATTTTGCCGCCTTAAATTGACTTTTGTAATTGATTTTTCCATAGCAAACGGTGCTTGTTAGCATAAGTCGTGAAAGATGAACCTCATCGAGGTACCACAGAGCGTCATATGGCATAAGGATACCACACTGATACCTTCTCCACGTGCAGAGATTTCTATCCTGCGCAGCACTAATTGCTTTCGGGTGTTGGGTTTTAAAGCATTCTTCTGTATAACCAATGAACATATTTAACACTGAAGTGTTAATAAGCTAAGCATGTCCATCAGCACCATGAGTAGCGCGGTTATCATTTTAATTGGAAAATTATATATATATATTTAAGAGAAATACAGAGAAAAGGATCATTTGTATCTCATTTTTCTTCCAAACCTCCATTGAAACGAAGCATTCTGTGCAGATTCTTTCTTTTTTGCATCATTCCTGCTCATTGCTCAATGGGAGGGAGATGGGAGGTTTTGCAGAGCAGAGGGGAATTACTCCAGACTGCTTCAATTCATTCTGGAGTTCTGGAATCCGATTCCTTCACCCCTGATCTCACTGCTGCAGGGAAGGGGCTGCCCCATATTTGGATGTTGCAAGCTGTCATTACAGACACTGAGATCCACGACTGCATCTTTATTTAGCCCCAGTTTTCAGACTTCCAGATGATTTATCCCCAGTCTGCAGGAAGCTATAAATCACTCAAACCCTAAAAAAGTCAATTGCCATTTGACATTATACCTCACCATTACTAAATTCTTTCAACTGCAATAAAGCATCTGTCTGCTTTTTAATGTGCGGGTAATTAGTAAGCCGCCTTTTAAACATTTCTTCTCATTTTCTGTTAAACCAGCTCCAGAATTAAAAGGAAAAAGAAGGAAGGCCACTTTGTGGTCTTTGAGATGATGGACTCGGTCGGGATGACCATATTGCCTCCAAAGTTCCCAGTGTAGATCACACAGAGTCACTGGTGCATTTTGTTGTTATTATTGGAAACGTGACATGGAAATCCTCACGGTCTTAGTGGAACTTTTCACCCACTTTTTCAGGTGGGAAATTAAAAGGTGGACTTCCAACCCAGCCCAACCATTTTCGTTGATCTTTCAGATTCTCTGAATGTCCAAAAGACTTGAAATGCCATTGACACACAGGGAGGTGATTGGGAGCATCTCACTGCACTCAGCATGGCAGACATCCACAGTAACAGCGCTGGGCTGAAGCAGCTTTGGGCAACACAGGGATGCACCAACTCCTTTTCATTCCATTTGCTATTTTTTGGAATAAAAACCCATGAATATTCAAAATATTCATTAAAAAAGAGCAGGTTGAGGGTCTTGGAGGAGCCGTTTATTAGTCATATTTAATTTTGTAGTAAAAAACCTCCTGCTTTGCTTTGTGTGGTCTTGGCTTTGCGTGTGAACAGAATGCTTCCCCAGCCATGCTCGAATTGATTTCACCCCTCAAGTACTAACACTCGTATTTCCACGCTTTCATCGTCTGTCCCTTTCCAACACCATTCCCTCACCTCAATCCAGGAGGAGGTCCCCACAACATCTCATCATCTGCCCCTTACTTTGCGATCACGGCGACCAAACCCATCGCATTGCACTGACGTTTGCAGCCAGCGGAGGGAGGTGCGGTGCCGCCAGCGATTAATTACGGAGGGAAGAGAGCTTCAATTAACACCGCACCTTCCTCCCCTCCGCCCCGAGCGGACAAACCCCAAAGGCTGTGGCTGTTACGTGCAAAGGTTGAATGATAAATGCTGTGCAGGATCCCATAGGACCCCGTTCGCACTAGAACTTTGTTGCTCTCTTCCAAACTACAATCCCTACTCTGTGACAATGTCTCAAACAGCAAAAATTTATATATTTTTTCCCCCCATTTTCAATTTGCTTCATTTCAGTGCCATTCAACATAGGGATGAACTTCAGCTCTTCCAAATCTTGTCTGTAATTCCCCATTTAACTGCGCTTCGTGCAACTGGTTCCACTGAATGGAATCACACAGCACAGCAGCAAAAGCAACAGCAAAGGGCAGTCATAAGGAAAGCAGTGCCCAATTCCAGCACTGAAGAAAGAAAATTAAAAGCTCATCAGTTACCAAACAACCCTCAAAGATGTATTTATTATTTGAATCTTCAGAGACAAGACTTTTCCAACAAATGAAATACTATTTGGGTCTCCATATTCTTCCTGCAGATGAAAATGTTGCACTCTGTCCCACCTCAGTACGTGAGGTGGTGAGGAAGTATAGATTTGTTGATCCACACCCCCCCCAAAAAATGGCTCAAAAAGGTTCAACGTTGTGCTCCTATCGGCTCCTTGGGGATGCCATGGTTCCTGTTTCGTTAGTGCGGTCTGATGAAAACAACAGATGAGCTTTGCAATCTGCCAAAAGCTGAGCTAATTTTTGTGTTTTTCAAAAGGAAAAAAAGAAAGAAAGAAATTTGCCTGTCAAAATCTTTAACTCTTCCTTTGCTGATTCAAAATATTATTTGGGATTTCATAGAAAGCTTCTGGTGCCTTGGATGACATTCAGGACAGTCAAATCTTCATGAAATGGACACATGATTGAAGGGCACGGCTCTTTGTTAGAAAAAATAAGGTGACTTATTCAAGTTCTTTTGGCAAATGGTCTTTCCTGTCTAAAGAATTAAATGCCAGAGCTGAGACTTCTCTTGCTTTTATGGCTTTTCAGGGAAAGGAGTTCCTCATCTCTTCGTAGTATCAAATCCAGAAAAAATAATAAAAACAAAACAAAACAAACTAAAATAAAGCAAAACAAACTGATCAAAACTGAAGGAGAGGGACACAAGGAATCCAGGAGCTGCTGCCTGGACTCACAAACAGAGATATCTCCTCCCATAGCACACAGCTTTGAAAACACAGAACACATTTTGCTCCATGTTATCACTGCGTCTTGAGACAGAAGTATGTATATTAGTATATGTGTATCTGTATGTATTTCCATTCATATATTCCTGCAAATCCAGTGAGTTTTTCTGCCCATGAACCCACTCAATCCCATTGCCACGTGCCCGTGGCTCCAGTCACA
The DNA here is from genome assembly GCA_013399175.1 of Odontophorus gujanensis. NCBI lineage: Eukaryota > Metazoa > Chordata > Aves > Galliformes > Odontophoridae > Odontophorus > Odontophorus gujanensis. The sequence goes on from VXAB01001179.1 coordinate 309,790, forward strand.
CCTCTAAAACCCAGAGCTCTTCATCGGGACCATAAAAATAGCAAGCAGAAAATAGTGAGCTTTCAAACCAAAAGGTTACAAGCAGCAGGTTATGCATTGTGCAATGTGATCGAGCAGTTTCCAGACAGAATTTTTCCCTCTGAATACCCTTCCAAACTTGGAGCTGGCCGCCTCACTTCTGTTTTTTGTTTCTGCTGCTCTTTCTCCTCGAATAAATTATCACATAAGTGTCTCTAAGCACATCTCGAGCTTCCTGTACCTGAAACAGTTTTTTCGCTACTGCAAAGCCAGCAGGTTTAATTAATACCGGAAATATTGACTTAGTGCTAAGAGAAACATTATCGTTAAATCAGAAACCTGGGGGTAGTGGTGCCAGCTGCAGAGTGAGGCAGACACAGTGGGAAAGGAGAAAGGATGGAGCATGGCAGAAGAAAAGACTTTCAGGGTCTGCTCAGGGCTCAGTGTAAGCCACCAAAGCTGGAGCCAGCAGAGCCACTGGGAAGTCAAATGCCAGGGGCAAAAACAGACAGGGGAAAAGCTGAGGAAGGTAAGGGGGGTGACAAATTCAGAAATAACTCCAGAGGAAAAGCTGGAAAGCAACAGTAGAAGGAAAGAAGTTGAGGATAATAATTAAAAAAGAAGAAAAAAAAAAGGAAATGAAGGAAGAGGATGAGAAGAAGAGAAAGTAACAAGAAGAGGCAAAAAAAGAGGAGGAAAACAAAGAGAGAAAAGGAGAGGAACAAAGGAGGGAAAGAGGAAGTGGGAAAAGAATAAGGGGAAAAAAAGAAGAGGGAAAAAGAAGAAGGGGAAAAAAGAAGGGGTGAAGAAGAGGGAAAAGAATAAGGGGAAAAAAAGAAGAGGGAAAAAGAAGAAGGGGAAAAAAGAAGGGGTGAAGAAGAGGAAAAAGAAGAGAGGAAAGAAAAGAAGGAGAAAAAGAGTAGAAAAAATGGAGAAAAAAGAAGAAAAGGAGTAAAGAAAGAAGATAAAAATGAGCTAGAAGAGAAAAAGGAAAAGAAGAGAAGGAAAAAAAGAGGAAAAAAGCAAGGTACTTTAAAAGCTCATGCTTTGCACTGCCAGGTTCGTAATCATGTTAAGTGGTGAAAATTATGACCTCATTGAAAAGTCTTATATTCGGAGTGAGCGTGTTACCACCCGTACTTCTTGAGTTTGTGGGAAGTTAAATAGGCTGAGAAATGCAAGGAGTGCAAGTGCCTTGGAAGAAAAGAAAAGGGCAAATGCAACAAACAGAAGATCCTGTTGATCTGTTTGGAAGTCGGAGAACGACGAGTACACGTAGTCAGATGCAGTTTGCAAATGGCTCAGCACAACTGAGGGCAAATAGGTAACAAATGTGACACTGCTCTCCTTGCTCCCAGTGCTGGAGTCCCAGGGAAAGCAATAGGAAGGAGGAGGAGGTAGTAAAGCTTCCAAATGAATGCAGTAATGGCACACCATCCTTTCTCCTTTCTTCTTTTTTTTTTTTAAGTCAACAGCTTGGAACAGAATCATTGAAATAGGAGGTGGAGGATAAAAGCTGAAGTCATTAAATCAGTGCAAACTGGAATATCTTCGTAACATCACCCCCTGAGATTGAGCTTTTAAGAGCACCATAGCAAAGAGACCATCCAGATTAAACAATGAATCAAGCACAGGATGACCAGGACTCAATACTCTCTGCCATTGCACCACCTGTGTTGGGCAGAGATGCAGCTCCAGCATCAAGCTCTGAGGTGGACAACTTTCACAAATTCTATGTCCACACTTTGCCTACCAAAACACTGTTCCAAGCTAAAAGCATGAATGTCCCATGTAACCCAGGGTATGTGTTATAGCTCAGCCTGGGAGGCCGATGTTTGACACCTTCTCTCCAGCATTATTTCTCCAACATCAAAATGTGTGAGCTCTCCCAACAAACAGACAGCAGTCCCATTCCTAGAAGTTCGGAGAGATTAATCTAACAAACAACTGATATCACCGTGACAACCCACTGCTTTTTTCAGAGGTAACACGGACTTTCTCACTCCATTTCCTCCCCCAAAACCATAAAAACCCTCGTACTGGTTTCCTGCAAATCCAGGCCTTTTAAACCAGACTAATTTGCCATATGGGATTACAGCAAAACGCAAGTTAATGTTTCCTGACTTTTTGTCCAGTACCTAATGTCTTTTAATATAGCTCTTTAACCACACAGCTCTTTAGCTTTCATTTTGGGGAGATCATCTTTCCCTCCCAGGTTCACTGCCTCGATTAGCCCAAGCTTTACACTTTTTCTGTTCTTTTATTCCTTCAGGATGCTGAGAAAACTATTAAAATGACAGATGGACCCAGAGAGCCCATCTTTGGGCTTGGCATTTCCTCTCCAGCTCAGCCCCAACCCCTTACAGGTGGAGTGGAGCCTCCAGGGCTCAGTTCCTCCTCTTTCCTGCTCATGCTTCATCTCTCTGCATGTTTATTCCTTTGCCTACCACTCCTGTGCCCACTCTGCCATTTCTTGAACACCTCCAGGGACAGTGACTCCACCATCCTCCTGGGAAACCTGTGCCAGTGCCTCACACGACTCTTCATGAGAAGAAATTGTTCCTAATATCCAACCTGAGCTCCCCTGGTGCAACACGAAGCCATCACCTCCTGTCCTATTACATGGGAGCAGAGGCTGACCCCCCACTCACTTCCAACTTCCTTTCAGGGCTCTGTAGAGAGCCATGAGGTCTCCCCTGAGCCTCCTCTTCTCCCAGTTGAACCACTCCAGTTCCCTCAGCCTCTCCCCATAAGATCTGTGCTCCAGATCCTTCAATGTCCTTCTCTGGATACACTCCAGTGCCTCAGTGCACATTTCTGCCATGCGAGAGAAAGTGCTGTGACCCAGAAGCCACAAAATGCCTCTGAAAAGGCACTTCAGAGCTGCTGGGTGCTAGAACCCTGTCTTGCAATCCTTTGACACACTGAAATCACCCAGAGGATGAAGCAAGGCTCAGCCTCTTCTTGGTAGCCCTTGTTCTCCCCATTCCCTGCATGCAGTGTTGCAGTTTCACACTCACAAAAGCAGACTTTCGCGAGCAAAGAGTCAACAACAATTTTTCCTCAGAGCACAATGTCTTCAGCACGGCAGAAGATGACTTCCTAATGGAATATTGAACTGTGTCCAGGAGCATCTGCCATGCCAACAAGCACAATCTCACGTCAGCGCCAGCACACTTAGCGTGGGTCTTTGCTGATACAGCAGCCTCAGCTGGCTCAGATTTGGTTTACACCTCAATTCCTGAATTTCTTGCTGCAGTAGGTTTGGAAGCCTATCTCATCCATCCATCCTACGTTTCCCAGCCTGGGGTCTGGAAGAAGAGATGTTGACTCTGTGGAGGTTAAAGGTGGCTGCCTCGTCCAACAAATGGGCTTTGGCAAGAGGGGAGAGCTGTTGTTTTTTCTTCCTTCAGGAATGAAGTGTCAGGAAGATGTAGAGGGCAAACAAGCCCCCGCTGGGCTGTTGAGTGACAGCAGCAGCTGCAGAGGGTGCTGGGGCAATGCAGGACCCAGGGGTTCCCACATTTGGGGGGGGTCTGCCGTCTCCTTTTCCCACATCTGAAGTTAGAGGAACAACAACAGAGAGAGCTCTGTGGGCAAAATGGGGTCCAAGTGGTTTAGCTGGGGGTGCAAAGTGATGTGCAAGAACTGAACTGTGCGTTGCAGGCAGAGCCCTGCTCAGATCCCATGGGATTCCTGCACGGAACCTGAACCTTCTCCTGGAGAAATGGAGCAGTACATCCACAGATGATCCTCCCTTCCCTTCTATTTCCCTCAAAATACATGAATGGACAGAAATGATAACTAGATAGTTGTTTAATTAGCTGGAACTGGGAGTAGGGTTGGAAAACATAGACTGAGGCCTGAGCTCATGCAAAGCCCTTAATACCACACGTGACTTTGGTGGGTCAGCACCATACATGGCAACACGTGCAGGGAATGCAAATGAAATGTTTTGCATTGGCAAAAGCACTCTGGGCTCTACCCTGGATCCTGCTGGTGCCCAAAATATCCCCACATCCTTTGCCACCTGGCCTTCCAGACAGAGCAACCTGCACACATTCCTCCTGCCAGGCAGTGGGAAACGTGTTTGAATGTTTGCTCTCTGAACAGACTGAATTATGTAGGAGAGTCCTTCCTAGAGGATGAATTGTTATTTGGCATTTTGCAAGAAAGTCAAATTCTTGTGAAGGTAAAAGGTGATGTGCTTGATCAGAAAGATCTAGGCTAAGCCCACCTGATTGCTTGGAAAAGCCCAGGGACTGGGATGAGCACACCTCGCCCTCCATTTGATTCCTTTAAATGTCACAACGCTGAATTATACAGAAGCCAAATAAAAGTAGCACTTAAAGCCCTGGGGGAAGAAAAAAAAAAATAATAATAATAATAAAAAAGAGAGAAAACGGAGGCTCTGTGTCCGTCTGGTAAATCCCTCTGTGTCTATGAGGGAGCACAAACCCAACTCGAATGGTGGGAGAAGGGGAAAGACGTGCACACCTATAGAGGCATAGCAAAGTGATGGAGAAGGTCACGAGCAGATTACAGAACCACGGCACACATGGCTGTATAAATTACCCCTGAAAACACAGCCAACAGTTGCAGTGACCCCAGTGTAGCTCTGCAGTGATACTTGGGGTGTTCCCAGGTGCCACCTCTCTGTGTAAAAGGGATGGAGAGCAGTTTCCCTGGTAATTCCTGTGCTGCAGTGGCAGCTCCGAGGTCTGTGAATCTGCTTTCTGTTAAGAAGAGCTATAAAACTTTCAACAAAAGATGAGAAACACATCTCACATTGGCACAAAGGCAGGAGATTTCCTTGTAGGAAGGAGTGGCATACAGAGAACTCCCTGGAAAGTGGGATATAGAAAGAATAACTGCCACCAGCAGTATCCATCAGCAAATACAAGTGTTATAAAGCTGAAAACACAGAAATCCCTCAAAACTGTGCACGTGCATGCAAGTCACCTAAAAAGAAATAATTACAGCTGGGCTTTAAATTGTAAATAATCAGTGAAGCACTTTCTTACTTTTATTTCCCACTTTGCCTCTTGAAATCTGGCATCTGCTGAATTCCGTATTAAAGCTTTTTCCAACCCCAAGGCTCAGGGAATTTTGTTAACAGTGCAATAAAAATAACTTCATAGTGTCACAGGGAAACATTAAAGCCCTTTTTTTGTGTGTGTGTTTGCTCTGCTTTTCCTCCTCTCCCCCCTTATTTTTTTGTGAAAAAAAAAAAAAATACAGACATTGTTTCTTTAAAAGTCTCCATCTGCAAATCCCATTAGATGTGCATATAAGGTTTCGGATGATTAATAGGTGCTGCTTTGCTTTGGTTGGAGGGAGCGGGTGTGTGTACGTTAACCCCTCCCTCCCCTCTCTCACATTTCACTTCACAAAGTTGTCACTCTCTCCCCAACACGGTATTTAAAAAGTGTTTCCCTCATGTCCAGCACTTCACAAGGACGCCAGCATCGGCCTTGGGACACATTTCGGGGCAATCGCTGCCTCCGTCCGCTCACCGCTTTCCATCTGGGACAATGAAGACCTCGAGAAGAGTTCCCCAAGTAACAAACCTCCAACCTCACATACCCCCCAGCCCAAGTGTCGTGTAGGGAGGAAATCTGGGCTGTCAAATTCGGAAACGTTTCCCCTCCTCTCCTCTCCTGCTGGTGGAACTCGAGTGACGAGCGCGGGACGAGGATGGACCCCACCAGCGGCAGCTGCATGCGGAGCCCCCAACCCCCAGCCCCACTCTGGGGGTGCCTGCGAGGTGCCAATGTCTCTACAACCCCAGGGCTGGGTCACTGCCCCCCAGCCCCTTTCTCCTTCCACCCCAAGGCGGATTTTGCTGCTTATTCTGAATTCTCAGCCTCCTGCCTGCTGAGTGCTGCCCACTGCGTCCCACCCGAGGAGCAACCCCCTGCGTTCTGTCCCCACCCTGAGTGGCAGCAAGCAACAACGGAGGCCCGGAGACTGCTGAGCCCAGGGCTGGCTTTGGCCTCTGGGGATGCAGAGAGCCCCAACCTTGAGAGCACAGCGGTGGGTGTAAGAGAAGATTACGAGGTGCCGGTAAACAGCGCGATGGAGACGGAGAGAAAGGCATCCAAAAGGAAAAAGGAGCACTCAGGTAAGTGGCGTGGAAGCGGGGGTGTGGAGTGGAATGGGGATAGCACCTCCAGGAGTAGGAGTAAAGCTGACGGAGAAAACTCTTGACTGGGGAAAGCTATGCAATGCCTCCGTTGAAGTTGCTTGTCCCCTGATGACCTCCGCATTTGGGTTTTGCTCCTTGTTTGCTGATGCAGTCCCCTAATGCAGCAGCACAGTGCCCACTTGCTGTAACCAAATCCCCCTGCTCTCAGAGACATAGGATGGCAGTTCCACCCCACCACCCCACTGCATGTCTGAGGGTGACAGAATAGGAATCAAAGAGCAAAGATCCCCCATCAGCTGCCCGCTGGGGTTTTGAACTGCCCAGCAGTACAATGCCCAGCAACATGGGAAAAGATCACAATTTTCATTGCATCAACCTTGCACACAAAACACCTTCCTTCTACGGTACAGCATTCAAGAATTTCAGACATATGACATCTGGTTTGTTACTATTTCAATTCTCCAGATACATGGAATATGCATAACTTTGCTTTCTCCTAAGGAAGCTGTTAAGATTCAGATGCTTACGTGCATATTTTTGCTACAGTATTCATTTGCAAACCACAATGTGTTTTTCCTCTTTGCACTGCTGAGAAGCAGGGGGTATTTTCCAGCATCTCCATTTCGGGGTTTGAAAGCCAAGATGTAAAAAAGACCAAAATGCTTTCCAATCCTTAAAACTTTACTTAAAGCACGGATAGGTTCAGAGCAGATAAAGAATGGCTTCGTTGAGGGATAGCAATGGGGTCATCTGCAGTAAGATCTCATGTGTGAGTGCACACACCCTTCCCTTCCTCTACCAGCATTCGTAGAATCATAGAATGGTTTGGGTTGGAAGGGACCTCAAGGATCAAGTTCCAACCCCTTGCTACAGTCAGGGCCACCAACCTCCAGATCTGTTATTAGACTGGGCTGCCCAGGGCTCCATCCAACCTGGTCTTGAGCAACACCAGGGATGGAGCATCCACTGTCCCTCTGGGCAGCCTGTTCCAGCACCTCACTACTCTCCCTGTGAAGAGTGTCCCCTTAACATGAACTCCAGATGGGACCTCACGAGGGCAGAGTAGAGAGGGACAATCACCTCCCTTATCCCTTTGGGCCACCTCTCTTCTGATGGAGCCCAGGACACCATTGGCCTTCTGAGCTGCACGAGCATGCTGCTGATTCGTGGTCAGTTTTTCATCCACCAGGATCCCCAGGTCCTTCACTGCAGTGCTGTTCTCAAGGAGTTCTTTTCCCAGTCTGCCATCGTTATTTAGATGCCATTTTCAGCCCTGGTGTCCCAGGCACAGCATTAACATGAAGATGTCAACTGCTTTTGGGTGAGCATTCATAGCTGCCCCTGTGGCTGCCACAAGCCACAGCCATTGGCATTCAGCCCTCTATTCAATGCTGTACAGCCTAGCAAATCATTTATAGAAACACCTTTGTAATTGCAGCATTAAAGAGGCTGGAAGGTGTTGTAATGACTTTGGGTTTAATACTGCAGACAGGCAGTTTGGATACTCCAACTTCATCCGTACACATAGCTGAAGAATAAGGCATGAGCTGAAGGATAAGACAGCAAGAAATAGGTATTGTTGTAATTATGTAGAGTAACATAGTGATTCAGACACAATTTGCTATTATGGGAATGAAGTACTACAGACTGTTGGTCAGAAAGTGCTATGAGAGCATGATGACTTCACAACATGTAGACATACATTGTTAAATTTCAGCCCCTGACTGAAGAATTCTGGAAAAATAGGGATGAAAGTGAGCAGAGCAGAGCTGAATTCTGGCCTGCCATACTTCCTCAGCCATGCCACTGAGTAGAGAGGGTGCTCCATGCTTGCAAATGCCATTTGCAGACACGATGGCATAGAAAGCAGCACATATGGGCAGGTAGCAACTGAAAACCCCAGCAAGAAAAGCATGGGGAAGTCCCTCATTAATTTAAAGTGATCTGGGGGCAGAGCTCTGTCTGTCACCACCCCGTGTGCTCCGCTCTATGAGGTGCTCACTGAAGTTACTTCTGGTTATTACCTTGTCATTGGCTGCCAAATGAGTCGGCTCCCCATGAAGTCACTTCACTTGGCCAACGTTCCTGAGAGCTTTCAGAATTTTATGCCCCATGACAGCAAAATCCATCTTACTACTTGATCTGCAATAAATATGCCCTCAAACTCTTTACCAGGGGGAGAAAGCAACATTATGCAGATGCTTCAGTTTTTTATTATACCTTCTACTGAGGGAAAAACTGCACTGACAGTGGTTTGCAGAATAACAAACACCAGATGCCTCCCCCAGGGCTGTGGATTACCACAATGACCAAACATCCTTCATTACTGTTGGTGACCCCCACGCTTGTGCTTCAGCTGCCCTGAGAGATATGAGCACCTTCTGCAATGCCCAAATCCTGCACCGTGTGGTCCTCCCACCTTCCCCAAGGCAGTTTGCCAGCTAACTGCAAGCCTCTCTGCCCCTTGCAGCACCAACCTGGGCACTGCCTGCTCTGTTCCCAGGGACTATTTCAGATAATTCACACTGTTTGGAAATGAAGACCAGTAACACCCTCAGTACCATTTGTCCTATGGTTTCTATTCAGCTTGGAAGCAGCTGAACGCCTGCAGGACTGCGTGCTGAGTCAGGGAATGCTTCTTCCCCAGCACTGCTCATTTTCCCATGCTATCCCCTCTCCTCCCAGTGTTCCCAGGCCATATGCTAGCCTGGGGTGCTCACTCAGCAGCCTTCCCTTCCCCCTGCACCATGCACTCGTAGTGCATCACACACCATGCACACAGCAAAGTACTCCCTTTGCTTTCAGTCTGCAGCCAAAATCAGGGGAGCAAAGTGTGTGTACAGTGAGAGGAAAGGGAAGGAAGCTCTCAAGAGTGCTGGGTGGATGCAAAGAAAGCTTCCTTCCTCCTGCTGCTCACTTCGGCCCTTGCTCCTGCAGTTCAAGCAATGCACCCCATCCCACCTTCCCCCCTTGAAGCAAAACAGCGCTGAGCTCGAGGGGACACAACACACTTCGACATCTCTATAGGGCACAGGCTCACACAGGTCCGTATGACAGCAAATTGCACGTGTGCTTGCTTCTTAGAAAGCCAGACTGCCAGCAGCAAGGCAGAAGGCAGCAGCAGGTCAAGGAAGGAGAGGACGGCGTTCACCAAGGAGCAGCTGCGAGAGTTGGAGGCTGAATTTGCCCACCATAACTACCTGACACGGCTCAGGAGATACGAGATCGCCGTGAACCTGGACCTCACTGAGAGACAGGTACTCCCTGACCCCCATCCCCAACGGTGTGAAACAGAGGCATCGCTCCAGGCTGTGCTTCTGCCATGGCACAGGGGTGTATCACTCTGAAGGATGTGGTTTTGTGGGCACGGTAGTGTTGGATTGATTGTTGGACTTGGTGATCTTAATGGTCTTTTCCAACCTTAGGATTGTATGAATTTATCACAAGATCTCCACATTCTTTTACAAGACATTTGTTAAAAATCTCTGTAAGCAGTTAATACCTGGAGCTCTGCCTCTCTAAATGAACAAAAAAAGCCATTTGGGACAGCTCCTGAGCTGTTTCTTGCCACCACCCATTTGTGCAAGGCTTACAGATGGAATCTGGATGCCAGCAGACCCTGGTTACCATGATGTTATTGGAATGACACGTTTTATACATGTGCTATTTCCGGGCCAGGCAGCATTGAATGGTGATGAGGGAAGAGAAAACCACAGAGTTTTATTGGGGCAAAATTTTGCCCTCTCACTGTGACCTCGTTCAGGGTTTCCTTATCAAAGCTTGGTGGTCAGGGTATGAATTGCACAATTAACTGAAGCCAATTTAAAACCCTGATGGAACAGACTGGATTGGATGTCAGAAGGCATTTGAGTTCACTGAGCCAGCTGGATTCCCATGTACAGCTGATGAAGTAGGATTCCAGGCGAAGCACCTTGCTGATCTCACCTGGAACACCTTCATTGGATAGACAGCACTTAAACTTGCGAGGTTCCTTCCAGTTTTTCCTCTAAAATTCCACAGAATACATCTGTTGATATATTGATATCAGCCTGCTCTCACAGCTCGGCTGGAGGCGATAACTCATTATGTCCTTTTCTTCCTCCAGGTCAAAGTGTGGTTCCAGAACAGAAGGATGAAGTGGAAACGTGTTAAGGGTGGGCAGCCCGTGTCCCCCCCCGAGCCTGATGCAGAGGACGCTGACTCTGCCACATCCCCCAGCTCCGAGTAGTGCCATCAACAGATGCTCAGAGAGGGTGTGACATTGAGAAGTGACACTGAGGCCACATGTGGTGGCCCTGTGGGGCACAGACTGGGAGGTGCATGATGCCAGAGCCAGCAGAGGAAGTTGGAAAGCACAGAGGGGAAAAAAATAAGTCAAAGAAGAGCAGGACTTTGAGCTTTGTGTGAATGGGACTGTCTTACTGTCATAGGCCTAACTTCAGAAAAAGGAAAAGGAAAAAAAAAAAAAAACTGATAACCACCACTGTATATACAGCAGGAGTAATGTTGTTTAGGCTCCTGAATGCTCAGAAAATATGAGTTATCAGTAAGAATGGGACCAGAGTGTGATAACATAGCTCTGTTCTCCTCCAGCCTTTCGCTGGTCACTTCTGCTCATCCTTCACTTGGACTTGGCTCCGAGAACCAACGAGGTTGGGAACAACCTCTCAGATCCCCAGGTCCAACCCCAATCCATCCGACCATGCCCACTGACCATGTCCCCAAGAGCCACATCTCCATTTCTGGAACACCTGCAGGGACAGGGACCCCTCACCCCCCTGGGCAGACTGTGTCAATACCTGAGCACTCTTCCTGAGAACAAATTTCTCCTAACATCCTCACTCAAAGCAGCCCTTACCAGCTGGCCCTGTAGGTTCTCTACATACCATAGCTTTCACTGTCTTATTTTCAACATTTACACCTCTTTAAGTGAAGGAAAAATGCTCTCTCATGCGTTTCCCTCGTACTGATGAAATCTCTCAGGATGCTCACAGTTCTCTTTGTGAATTCAGGACTGTCAGGAGGAGCAGAAAACATTGTGTGGATCAGTTTGGCTGAGTTCACCATCTACAAATTCTTTTTCTTTATTGGAGATAAAACTTTCCTGAGAATAAACATCCTCAGGTGTATATTTCAGTTACATGCCAATGCACCTGCCAGCCCAGGTGCGGTGTGGGTTTACACTCCCTGCTTCAGTTTCTAAATCAATCTTTGTGTTATGTTATCAATTGGCCCTTTCTGAGAACTTTGTATTAACAGGTTACTTTTTGTGGTTTTTTAGTTTTAAACTTTGCCACTGATTCAACTTCCCATACAACTGAAAACCATCTGTGCTCTTCAAACAGGTCAACCCCTTGCGTTATCTCTATCCTTCCATTCTTCCATATGTGGTCTTCTCCACCTCTGAGAGTGTCTGACTGATCCCAGGACACTTCAAAGCCCATTTCAAAGCTTAAGGAGTGCATAAAAGCAGCTTTCCAGCACAGGGTGACCACAACATCCAGACATGAACACCCCTCCCACGTGCACACTGGTCCTCTTTCAACCCGAAACTGTAATATATTGAATGATTACGTTTTAGGAAAGCATAGTGTCTGTTGCTGTATCTTTTGCCTTTTTGTTTAATGTATTCTAATGCAATTTTACCATATTTGAAACAGAACTCTACACTGACATGTCATAGAACGGCTATTAAACACGAGTTTCAGTATTCTCAAATACTTGAATGGTAACTGTTATTTGCAGCTATGGCACAGTGTTGGAACATCTTCATTCCACCTCACTGTGATGCATTCTTGATGGATTTTAACCTGGTCTGCAGATGTGCTGGACATAAAACTGCATATCTGCATGATAAAACAAATGATCATGTTATCCAAGAGCTGAAGAATGCTGTTTTGTGGATCACTCTGGTACTATCCAACACCTGAACCATTCTCTGGGCACACAGGGAAGGAACTAAGTTCCTCTTTTCCTTGTGAGCTCTTAACCCAACTCCATGCAGCCCCCACTGGGGTCTGGGATTTTGCAAGCTGCCTATTTGGGGATGAAAGCTTGGATCTTGTGCTGCAGGATCATCCTGCATTGGGCAGCTCTCACCCCAAGGCCATCTGCTCCTCTGCAACCTGGCTGCTTTGCAGTGGGGTATCAAACCCTCCAAGCCCTGAATCCTTTTAATTCAAAATAGTGTCAGACATTACAGTTTTCCCAAGGAGATGATGCAGTGCACCATCCAACCAGGTGTGTCAGGGAAGCTTTACAAGAGTCATGGGTGTTAATAAAGTAGATTTGCAGCCAGCAGTAATTAGCAGTCAGCACAACCAATCCTGGCTGTGCCCAGCGATGAGATGACTGTGCTATCAAATGATGATCTCCATAGCAGCTTTCATGCTGGCCTCAGCTGGGAACCCTCCAAGGACTTTTAGCTGAACAGTAAAGGTCACCTTTAAACACCTCAAATGCTTTGGCATTTGCTACAGACTGAGTAAACCCTCGCCAGTGATTCTCTGCCTCTTCAGGATGCAAACACCCTGCATGTACCACCAGAAGCAGCACAGCAGCATCCAGGGAGCAATGGCATTTGGTTACTTTTGTTGTAGGTTAAAAAAAACAACAAAAACACACATTTATTTTGGCCACTGATGGATTAATATCATTGCATTTTAAACAAGACTCTCCAAGCAATGAGCACATCCACCCAAACAGCCCTCCCAGGGCAGGACCCTAGGCAAGCTCCCATCCTTCCCACACAGCTCCGCTCAGAGCAGCCTTCTGAAAAGCATCCCGAAATCACTGCTGTGAGCTGAGCTGTTGTCTGGGAGTTAGAACCCTGCAGGGGAATTTCCTCCTGCTTTGTCATGTCCCTGTGACGCCCTGAAGGGCATTGCAGCTAGATGTGAACTTGGTTGCATTCAACGAGCAGCTCTGCCTGGATCGTAAGCTCGACCAAGTGCTCTCAGAGTGCAAACAGTGGCATCAGCCTTCGGAAATCACCGCTGTGCCTGGAGCAGCTGCATCTCTCCCTGACCCACACCTCCCACTTCTGCAAACCTGCGTGCCTGGAAGGAGCCCTCCTCTGTGGGATTACAAGCTGGTGAAAGGCTGGAGGAGCGCAGACTTGCTCACAACTGCACTTTTCACCGAGGCTGGTAATAAAAGGCGTCCAATAAAAACACAACACTTCCTTTTCCATAAGGTATTACTTAAGTGGAGATGGCTGTATTTCATCATGGAGGCAGCAAAGTGAAAAATTGGAAGCAACAGCTCCGTTTCCCTTCAAACACTTTTTTAGGGCTATGACATATCCTTGTTAACGTTTTCTTAAACCACCTGCTTGGACTTTTCCCTGACAGCAAAAAAAAACATAAGATGTGGGAAGAAGCGCCATGCAGCACGACAGTAAAGGTGTTTGAATTGGCCATTTGTAATGCAGAAAAGCTGTGATGTCTTCTCCAGCTCCTCCAAGGGGCTCATTGCAAGGAGGGGTATATGATTTTATGCATATAGATCTATGGATATGTATGTGGTAGATCCACGTGAGAGCATCGTCCTGCAGTTCTCACATTTGGCATCTCCTTCTTACCCATCACAACAGCAATTGTGTGGATTCTTTCAGATCTAGAAACTCTCTCCTCCCACTCCTTGAGGCCAACTCTTGAGTTTGATTTCTCCCATTTATTTTGTGGTGTTTTTTTTTTTTACTTCTATTACCAACATTTAAATCCATTACTTCCTGGGTGTAGGGGAAAACCATATCGTGGCATTAACCTCTGTTGAGGTGCTGCTGTGCTTTAGAAGCAACAATCTCCATCGATGTAATGTGAAAAACCTAGCTTGCCATTTTTCTCTTTTCACTGGATACACCTTATCATATGACCAGCAAAGCCTAATGTTTTGCTAAGGAGTGCAAAGGTTAACACGCACCAGATGGCAGAGAACCATATTTCTGGGGAGGCTGCAGAAGCACTCGGCTGGAAACATCAGCATCAGGCCAGAGAGCTGGGGCAGAAGCATCAGAGGTCTCAGCATTTTACAAAGAAATATCTGGTCTGGATGCAGAGCCCTGGAAGCCCAACCACTTCTTACACATCTCTAGAGCTGCCCAGTCTCATGCAGCGTGATATTTGAACAACATAGGATTGTTAAGGCTGGAAAAGACCACTATGATCATCCAGCCATTGACCCACCACTGCCACCATCTGCACTGAACCATTTTCCTGAGTGCCACTGAGCATTTGAATGCACTGGACTGGTGACATCTAAAGCCCTCACTTATATTGTGGGCATCTTCATGGGAAGAGCAATGGAAACAATGTGCTCACATTCAGCAGCAGATTGTTTTTTGAAGAGTAAACCACCATTATCAACATGAAAGCAGAGGTCTTCAAAGTGGACACAGCTCCATCCAACCACCTTTGCCATACTGCTGTTGTCACCCAAAGCACTCTGTCCCCTCTCCAAACTCCTTCACTCCCAAGCAGCTTCCAGCAGTCCTTCACATCCCACCCAGCTCCCAAGATATGTCTCACTCCCTCCCACTCGGGGACACAGAGGCTTCACACTGCTTCCAACCACAAGTGGGATCCCCTGCACAAGAGCAGAATTCTCCCCCAGCTCCCCTCATCAGAGAGCCCTTAAACCCCACAATGTGACTAAGAAACCAAAGCCTCCATTTAGTAGACATTTTATGGCCAGAGACAGTGAGAGGGTCATACTGTACACGAGCAAAGCTTCCAAATTCTGCATCCGACCCAATTCCCTATGCAGGGAGCCCGGCACACACAGCAGATCAGGGCAGCTTACAGAGCAGACAACATTGTTTTTCTGTTGCTCTGCTTTCTTCCCCTCCTCTAGCAGCTCTCCTATTGAGTTTCATCAGCCACTATCTTGTATTTTGGGTAATTCCCTTCCCCTGGGGACTGTGCACCGCCCCTTCAAGAAATACTATATGTCTGTGTTAGAGACTGGGCCTGAATGCTGGATCCATGCAGCACTTCTAAGCAGATAGACAGGAAATCCATTTTTTTTTCCAGTGATTACAGTAGAAGGGCTTCTGTCTGAGTGGAGCTTGCCTGGCATGGCTGTAAAACAATCCCAGCACTGGGCTATCACCTTTCAGCCTATATTCATGAATTATGATGGGGGCAGTTTCCACTGCTGCACTGTTCAGGGCAGGTGTCTGCAGAGCCCTCCTTTCCCCATCCTTCCCCTGCACAATGCTGCTTTGTTTTAATTTGTGCATGAAGGAAGGGTGTTCATCCACCAGCAGACTTTCACCCCGCTGCTCCCTCCCTCTAGACCGTAATTTTTATTATTATTTTTAATAACTTTTACACAAGGGTCAGCAGCTGGTTGCCCGGAAGCCCCACTGGGAACAGATTGCAAAGAGATAATGGGAGTGAGTAACAGAGAGAGTGGTGACTTCATACCACGAAGCATTGAGTCATGTTTCAATCTTTCCTCTTTAAAGAAAAGAGAATAAGTTTTTCCAGCCTTTCTCTGTCACGTTGCAGCCCTTGGCTTTAGAGTAAGAAACAGAGGACACCTGAATTGGCACTGAGGCACAAAGCTTTTAGGGTTTGATTCACTGGAAGACACCAGTGCCCCACGGCTATACTGCCACACACACAGTGTTTCCTCCTCGTGGCAGTTTGTCAGCAGCTGAGCATCAGCCCAACAGTGCTATAGTGAAGCTGAAGATGGAAGAGACATCAGAAAAGGATCATTTCCTCCTTTCAGCTCTCCAAGTTAGCATAGACCCTAAATCACAGGCTGCCTTCGTTCCAATATTTGGCAACATTTGTACATATCCTATGCTCTATTTTGCATCTTCTACCATGAAGAATGACAAAACTTGTAAAATGAGGCGCCTCATCTAACAGAGCCAACAAAACAGACTCATACCAAGCTGCTCCAACAGCCCTAATTTAACTGAACTGAGTCATAGCAGAGCTATGAAGCTCTATAAAGCTTCACCTTAAAAAGCACCTTTTCAAAAGAGAATGAAAGAACGAGATGAGAAATCATCTGCCTCACAGGAAAATACTTTAAACACATCTCCCCCGTGTTTATTTGCAGAAGAGAAGACAGACAACTGGGGTATGTTTTACATTACACAACGTAAGGGGTGGAGGCATTCCTGTCTGCACTGAAGACATGTTTATACTGTTGGGTTCCATTATGAATCTGTTTAATATCCTGCGAATGCTCAGGGTCCTTTGCACACTCCAGGCAGGAAGTCTTTAATGCACACACTGAGAAGACATTTCCAACCGTTCCAAGCCTAGACAAGGAAGCATGGAAAAAGTTATTCCACTGCAAGAAGCAAAACCTTTCTGCTCTTGTGCTCCTGTAAAGTTTCTTGGAAAAAGCTTCCCAGTCCTAGTAGAGTGTTCATCATTAAGTCAGAGAGAGCTGTAATGGGAACAAACTCAGCAGAAAGTGATCTGATGATACCCTGTGTGTTTGGTGTCACGGGTTTGGTGTCACCAGGAGGCTTCAACTGAGCTCCAGGTGTGTGTGGAACACTGCAAGGCTCTAACTGACATAGATAAGTTCAAGAATAGAGCAGAGGCAGTCCCCAGGTGCCCTCCTCCAACTGTGAACGATACAACGCTGGAGAAGCACTGGGAATGGAACCAGGACCAGCCCCAACATGGTAGATCAGCAGCAGCATCCTTCTTCATGTGATGGCAATATAAGGAGCATATGAGATCAGTCTGACCCACGCCGTCTCATTAATGATGGTACACAACCATTCCTTTTAATTATTCATTAGTATTGTGACAGTTTCTCCATGGCACAAGCAGTAAGCAGAGAGAGCAGCTGGGGAGAAAACTGCTCCTGAAGCTGAGGATGAAGCTGCAGGTACGGGGCACACGCTGTATGGCACAAGCTCATCCTTTGGAGATCAGCCTCTGGGTGTTGAGAAATACAGCCACAGTTCCTTCATGGCTTTTTACATATCTAAAGAACATAACTCACCATTTGGAAAACACAAGGGTAATAATGTTGGATTTGGAATCTGTACACAGCTTCAAATATGAAACTTGGCCGGAATTTTTACTTTCCTTCAGTTTTTTAGGGTTAGTTTGACTAGCATTATTTTTAGGAGAAAAATGACCTCTCTTATTACCGTCTTTTCTCTGCTGAAATTTCATTCTGTCTGTGCCAGAATCGAGATGAGGCGATGCCAAGAAATGGGATGAGCTCATCACATTGAACGGTATGAGTTTTCACAGATAAAAAACTGATGTTACTCTGTCCAGAAGCAGACAGTGGTACACAACAGAGCTAAATGGCAGGTCATTCCCAATGGCAATTTAGAGCATCTCTTTTCCTCTTATCACAGACCTTTTAAGGAGGAGGCTTCTGAGGTTTCAAGGCAATTGCTCTTGCTGGTGGGCCATCAAGAAGGGATCCAATTGCCCTTCTGCAGGGGTAGAATTTCCAATAGTTCACCATCGTTGTACTGTTACTGCACTTTTATGACAATAATAAACAACCAAGATAAATGGCATTGATAAAACAACAGTGAAAACAGTGAGTTATAAGAAAATACTCTGGAATTTCCTGTTGCACCAGAGCTTGGGCATGTGCCACTGGATCATTCCATGCAAGATGGGTCACCTAGCTGTCCCAGATTCCCATTCTCTGCATTCCAAAATGTAAATAAAACTTGGAGAAATGTTTTTCATGCATCCTTACAAAAAAATAAATAAATCTTTTCACTCTGCTCCCAGGCAGCCTATGGCTCTTGGTTAGGAACCAATGGGAGGATGTGGCTGCTCTTCCTGCAGCACAACAGGATCAGGGTCCCCCATGACTTTCCCTGTGGTGTCGGCTGTAGTGTCTCACTGACACAATGACCTCATCTGTTATGACTACCAAGAGCTGAGAGCAATGAAACGCAGGGTCTGCAATTAATTGGGGTCAGGTTGAGATGATTTATGATCCGAGGAATGCGCTCACTCCTGACACTATCATACAAACAACAGTATCAACCGAGCTTCGGAATCAAATTCAAGTTGGGATTTCCAGAAAATGAGAAATAGCACAGCGAGACCTGAAAGAGGAGGAGAAACAGGGGCAGATGAGGCCAGATCTGGGCTGCAGAGCCTGCACCTTCTCTTCCCAGACTGTCAATCAGCCCCTGGGTTCTGACTTATCACGATTCCGAGATGCTGCCAGCAGTGGGTCCATGCCAGGAAAATTTCATCTGTCTGGAATCCGACAGGAAAAAAGAGGTTTGGAAGTTTCAGAGGAAGGTGGGATTTGGGCTGGTTGCAGTGCCTCTGTTTGCACTCCCCAGCTGGCTCCTGTTAGCAGCAGGCTCCCAGAGCAGCCCTGTCAAATGTGTTTTCCATCACTCAGGAACCTTGAGCTTGATCCCAAGGTGGCTGTGCAGTGCAACCAGTGCTGTAGGATCCTGCAGTGGATTCCCTGTGCTCCTGCTCCGCATCCTTAATCTGCAGCCTTGTTTTCTCTGTGGGCTTGAGAAAAGGAGCTCTATTTTCAAACCCAAGGCACTCAGACTCCTTTCAGAGGTTAAACATGTATAACGTGATAATAAATTGATTCCATTTTATTCTGATTTCCTTAATAGATACATATATATAGCACTGCTGATTCCCTCCTCAGTTACACCTCTTCTCCATTCTTCCCTTCCTCTGTGTCCCATTCTTCACTGCACATAATGCAGCCATTTGCAACCACTGACAAACACAAACTGGGGACCTCCAGTACCAAGGGGTGTCTCAACCAGCTTGGAAAGCTCAGCCAGGAGCTGGAGCCCCACAGCCAACCCTACGAGCACCTCATCTCAGCAAATGCACTGCTTTGTCACTGGAGCAGCTACAGATGGCAGTGATTTGACATCCTATGTGCATGACTGCCAGTTACATGCACCCACTGTGCACTCTGTGCAGTCCATTGAGCATGAAACCATCACGAGCCAATCTCCAGTGCACTGCTTTTAGGAAAGCCTGGAGAGGAAGCAGTCGTCTCCTGATAGCATGCTGCTCTGAGACCTAAGCACCATACACACCCTGAAGATTTGGTTTTGTTCCCTTTTCATTGCTTTGCTTTAGTTCTTTTATTTATTTTATTTTTTAATCTCCCTTTATTTTTTTTTGTCACTGGCATTCAGGTGAAATAACACATGGACAGTAGAAGCACTAAGATTGAATGCTGCAGACCAAACTTCCCTTCTGCTCCTTCCAGAACACACATCTCATTCCTTTTGGCTGAGAGGTGTCACACAGTCGATCTCATACTTATCTGGGGCTTACGTGATGCTCTGTTAGGAAAAACCTAAAACCTTGTGGGATATGGAGCTGAACACTGGTGTTCCTTTAAGCACCATATTCACGGGGATACAGAAGAACATCTGTGCTTCTGATTGAACCCAAACTTCCTCAGATTTTGGCTAAGCACGAAGTGTATTAACCCTTTACCTGCCTCTGCCCATAGGGGTATGAAGCCAAAACATGCAAAACTTCTTATGGAAAATGGATTATCACTTCAGAGGGGTGCAAAACACTGTGTAAGAGCAGAAAATTGCCATAAAAGAGTCTGCACTGGGAGAGCTACTGGGTGTGTTAGATTTTATCTAATAGAGCCTGATGAAAGAACAGAAGGGCATGCCATACAGCCATCCCCCATCCCACACCAGAGCCCCACAGCTCCAGTACAGGGAAGCTGAGAATGTCACTTTGTCCCTATAAACCTTCCTGACCCGCTCTCATCTGTGGGATTGTTACTGGTTGCAGAGTGTGGCAATAAATACATTTGGCAGTGCTCTTGGCTACCTGTAGTTTAACTCCCAACCAAGCAGCCCACAATAACATGGAGTATTTATTCAGCTGTGCCTCTCTGTGGATCCTGGGGAGAAAAGAGATGTTCTGGTCCCATTAATCACTTCATTCTTTGCTGGAGTAAACAGCAGGAGCCACGGGGGGTTGTCTTTGCACAGGGAGATCTGCAGTGCATGGGGTTTGATGGAAGGGGCACCCCCCAAGGAAGAGCACAAAGGTGGAATGAGAGAGAAATGAGTTGGGGGGACTTGTGCCTTACCATCTTAGAGATGGGAAATGGAGCACAGAACAGGAACGAGAAGCAACCCAAGCAGTACCTTTCTGTCCCTCCCAGCACAGCACCTTGCCTGGTACACCATGTGCTGCACTCAGGGGGAAGGACTGGAAATGTTTCTTAGCACACAGGCATGGTTCTGCTCCCTCTGCTCCTCCCTGGGGAGCAAGGACACACATGGGCTGCTGCTCCTGGGATCCAGGGGCTCATGCCCAGATTTTGGAACTCCCTGCTCTAAAACTTACACCATCATCTACGAGGCACAAAGGATGACTCTGAGATGAGGACATCACAGACACTGACGTTTCACAGCCTACACACTCACACCTAAAACACCACATTTCAGAGCATCACAGGTGCTGCAAGGCAGGAGAGAACCAGAACAGCACTGAGCCCCAGCTCTTCTGAGCTGACTATCTGAGATGTGCCCATGCTGGCATGCTCAAGACCACTGCCAATCCATGAGAGGTGGGTGAGCTGGCAGCATTTCTCAGGCACCACCAAACCCAAACCTTAAGTGGAAGCCTCCTAAAGCCAAAAAATATTTCCCCCTCCCCTTTGTCTGAGCCTTCGAAAAAAATTACACACACTTGCTGAATCAGAACAGCTTTGGAAAGGAGAATTTATAGCAATTTTCATATAGAGCATGTTGTATTTGTGTATACTTAGACTTGCAGTGCACCGCATGCCAGTTTGGCTGGCAAAGCATGAGGAAGGTCCCATGGGGCTCCATTCAGAAAACATGGAGTGCTGTGAAGGGATGACTCACTTCTTCCCCTCACTGAGCGCCGGAATCTTGCTGGCAAGTAGGAAGCTTGGCCAAGCACCAGGACTAAACAGTTTATAAAGAAAACAAGGTAAAATCTGATAAAGCGGGAGCCTCTTTCAGAAAGTGGAGTTTTAATATCACTCTTATTGCAGGCAGACAAGAATCTCAGCTCCCACAGCTCTACGACATCCCAGACCCAAGGCAGCTGCTTTAGAAAATGTTTTCTTACACTGTAATTCTAAGGATTTTCTTACTGCTTTTGAAAAGGTTTTTCACCCTGTCTCCTGGTGTTTGAAAGTCTTTATTTTTCATTAAACCCAAGCAGAAAGGAAGGAAAGTCAGAAGTACCCACTAAAGAGACAACAGAAGGGCTGAGGGCCCAAGGGGGTAGATTTGCCATAGCACATCCAGTAGGTTTTAAATTGAGTGTATGGAAATGGATCTGATACTTCTGCTTCCACGTGTATGTGCTGGTTTCCTTACTGTGAACCATGTGCAAGAATCAAGTCTGATAACTGATCCCATTGTAGCTCTGGATAACTCATTTTCCCAACTTACTCTGCATTGCTGATTTTCTCCTCGTTTGTACGTAGTCAGTGGGGATGGTGGATGATCTAACACTTTCTGCAAAGTACTTTGCAGGTTCATTGAGCCAAATTAAGCTTAGCTGGAACGCGATGCATGCCATAATCTGAATCATTAGATTTTCGGGAGGTCCATGTCTTTCAAGATGTGTTTCCATTGTTGTGATTTAATCATATCCCCACATTTTTTTGGATCCCTGCTTAGTTTCTGACAAAAGAGAGCAATTCCCTGAGTAGAGGCACTAGCAAGGCAGAGATTCTGCTTTCTGTCTTCCAGCCTTAACAATTACTGCTGTCCAAAGACAGACAAAGGAGCGAAGATTTTGAGACCAAAAGAAGACTTCAATGGGGAATCAAATATATATATACACGAATCTTTTTTTCCACTGCAGTTTTCTAGGTCTTGTAAAATTTGGGTGCCAAGAAATCCTTTACTTCGTTACACTCTTTTAGGTCCACCACATTCAGCCTCCTTACTGCCCCAGGCAGGAGATGCCGTGCTGATTGCTGGGCTGCTGGCCAACGTCAGCACACAGAGAGTGGCTGAGGGTTCCAGGTGTGCTGCAGGGAAAACGAGCTCAAAGATCTGCAAGGGAAACCAGGCACTGGGTCTGTGCTCGCTGCTATCACTGCCCACACTGGTGGGCGCTCTGCAGTTTCCCAGTGCAATATAACCGCCTGAGCCACCCCCCAGCTGCTCCCCCCGCATCCCTTCCATCCGACAGGCACTGCCCCATCAACGGGAGAGTTTGGGAGCCGGGCTGTCTGTGTTGCCCTCTACCGGACTGCAGCAGGACGGATGGCTCTTCTGCCACCGCAGGATCCGGAGGGTTAAAAGCCTGCTGCAAGTTTTGTGGCTTCTTTCCAAAAGGTTTCAGTTAACACCAAAGGTCTCCTGATAGCTCAGTCGCTTTAATAGATTTTTCCCATTGACTTCTCACTTTATAGACTATCATTTCCTTTTCTGCAGGGGAGCTATTTTCTGGGTCACTGATCCAACCAGCTTAAAAGGGATTTCATTGATTAGGTTTTATTGGTGGTTACTTCAGCTGTAATGGGGCAAGTTGCTGGTACCTGCTAACAGCTGCATGTCTGCCGTGCTACCCCAGCTCTGTGCAGCCACCAGTGAAGTCTGTGCTGCTCTCCTGCCTTAATTAAGTACTTGCTAATGACCAGCACCTCCTTTACCTCCTTACTAGCTCAGTTGCTTTTGTCCTTTCTCATTTCAGCTGCTGACAGTCTCCTTCTTGCCACTCATGGCACCCCACTCCTGCAGCTCCAGTCATCCCCCAGTAGATGAAACCACATCACTACTTTCAGGACAGAACTGAGCAGAATACTCTGGGCAGGAATTTGTGGTTGAGAAAAGGAGAGAGTAGAGTTTGCAGAGGCTGACCCTTCATCCTCCTGACTTCTAATGCTTCATGCTGTTGTTTTATCCCATGTGGAAGAAAGGTTGGGAATCTTAAGTTCCAATTTGTTAGAAGCACAGGCCAGTAATTAAGGCAGGCATTTCCACAAGTGCCCAGCAAAAAACTACAGCTCCTGTTGGCTGAAAACAGTCTCCATGTTCTGTGCTTATCCAGGATTCTCTCAGCATTATTTTTTCCCAGGCTGATCCTCTTCCAGCCTCGAATCTATGACACTTCAAGGAGTGGTGGACCATGTCAATATTCCACCTGTTTATGCTTTCCTGTGGTAACATTTCTGCAATTAGTGCAACAAAGGTGCAAGAAGACAAATGCTATAATAAATACTACAACCTCCATTGTAACAGAGCTACCAAAATCTTTCCCTTTTCTTGTCACTTTCAGCACTCTGGAAACACCAGTTTTTGATGTAGCCTCAGTATCCACGAAGCGCACAAACATCTCAGAACAAAGTTACCTTAAAAATCTTTGAATAGGATTCTTCAGAGCAGCACCATGTGTGATTTGCATCTCACGTGTTCTAACATATTTTCTATCCCAGATGGTTTCCAGGACAGAAGGTGTGCATTTCTCTGTGCTAAACCAAGTGCAATGGGCTGGTGTAAGGGGACACAAATGTCTTCAGAACTTTTGTGGGTGACACTGAGTAACCCAGCAGTGTTTGCTAATCCATTAGCATGCTCAGGAGGAAGGAGCAAGCTGCTTGCAGAGCTACCCAGCACCACTGCCAGAGCTGGTAGAGCAACCTCCATGCTTGTCTCATTTTGGGGGATTCCATTCTGAAGCATTTCTGCTTTCTGCATTGCTGTAAGAGGAGGGGTGAGGTGCAACCTTGCAGCACCTGGCCTTGGGAGCTGGAAAACAGGACAAGGAAATTCTCTACTTCATTTCCCACAGGATACAAGGGGAAGAAACGGAGGTACATAGACAGCTTGCTGCTCTCACCCATTCTCCTGGAAGACACTCTCCTTTCTCTACAATCCATCTCTGTAGATTCTGAGCACAAGTTTCTCTATTTGCTGTCACAAATGCTCTGGTACATTATAGCAAGATGACAATCAATTAACTGCCCACTCTATCACAATAAAGGAGCCACCCAACCTTATATAACTCTTTTTAATTGTTTTCTTACATTATAACATTTTGCTAAACTTATTCTGCCATAAGTTATATCATTTAATTTCTCAAAGTGCTAATAATTTAATTGCTTCCTTCCTGCAGACAAAGTGCCTGAGCTGTCTTCTCTCATTCTGAACATTATAAAAAGTAGCTGGCATGAATACTTAAAAGGGACATTTTGTTCAGAAGACCTTATAGGAAACTGCTGTCTCCAGATTCTGTGTTGTGTGTAAAACCACCCCAAGAATGAAAGAAACCTGCCCAGATGCTTCCTTGCACATTGGGACTGCACACACTATAGAAGTCACCTAAATAAGTGAGGCATAGAAAAGACTCATAAGCAAAGCCCTATGGGTTAGTGGAAACCTCCTGCTGAATTGCTCCCATATAACACCGTGAAATTAAAACATGGAATTCAGATAAGTGAATAACTCCTGCTCCCACTATTGCAAGGTTGCAGAAAAGCCAAAGTCATCCTTGCAATTGAAATATTTGTGCTTGGGAAAGGGCTTCCTAGCAAGAGAGCACACTGTGCTCTTTGAACCTTGATCAGACCTGTGTCTGCCAATCACTTCCACCCTTTTTCTAGGAATGTGGACCCATTATGCCAGCTTTGCTTTTGGACTTCCTTAGGCACAGCCTTTATTTCATGCTCTGTTCCAGACTGAGTTGTGATGGGGATGCTGCCAAGCATCCCTCTTGGAAATCAGGTGACATAGTTCCGTGCATTCATTCTAGTTCATTTTTATGTTGCAGTTTGCAAAACAAAAGGACTCTAACTCCCAAGACTCAAAGAGTGCAAGCAAAATGCTGCAACAACAGCAGCAACCCACAGAGCTGTGACGTTCACGAGGCTGATTTAGAATGACACAAAAACACTAGCTAGTGTTTCCTGAGTCAGAATCTACCTTCTATCACATATTGCATCAACTTACCAGACAAAGATGGCCAATATCAACAGCTAAAGAGTAGACTCAGCACCTTGTTCATAACCTCCCCACCCAGGGAACAACAGAGTATTGGAGAATGGCTGAACTCACTCCTGATGGTACGAAACCTGAGCTCTTCACCCAGCTGTTTATTTTTATAGAACTGCAGGTCTGCTTCTACTCTGTTCTAAATGTATCTCTGTACCTATGTGCTTGATAGCAGTAAAGAAAGGTTATTTTTGTGTTATGGACATCAGAAAGTGAGAAGAGAACCATAAAGAGATATAAGGCCTCTGCCACTGTTGTATCCCTGCCCATTGGAAATTCGAACATAATAAAACAAGCAAATATTACAGTAGAAAATCCCATCCGGTTCAGAGCACAACCATATGTTGAAATCAGATCTGAAATAACAAAGGTTCCATTATATCTTAACCAGGAAATGCAGTATTAATAACCAAGAGTCAAACAGCAATTTTGCAATGACCTGTATAGCAGAAAGTGCAAAGCAAAGCGTGGGTATCTGGTGTCCCACAGACTTTGCAGCACACTTGAGGTATAAATTGCATAACAGCAGTCTAGCTGGGAGACATATTCTCTTGTAGCTTTCCAACAACATTAGACTAAAGTCAACTGCTTGAAGAAATTGTTACAGGACATGCAAACAGAATCTAACTCAGCAAAACTGAAAAGTCAGAAAATTAACTAGTGTGCTTCAGAGGCCTTCCCAGGTCAAAGTTAAGTTCCCAGAGCTGTGTTTAACCACACACTTGTAATATTTGGGGATGTGGTATACACGTTCTTGTTCTTCCATCATAAGCATGTCATGCAGATTGCATTGGTTGTAGAGAAAACACGACAAAAGACGTACAGTTTCTATGTAGCATTAGGAGTAACTTGTGCTCTTGTCCCTTCATGTGCAGCAAAGAGTAAAACTGGTTTTGGTTGCTAGGGCTTTAATTATTCTAACTCCAGATGCATGAGTGAGATTTTTCCAAATCTTGTTGAAACTTGAAAAACTTCCCCGGAACAGGGCTGAAAATAACCTCAAGACTGTTAGAAAATGACTGCAGTGTGGGTGAGAACTGGCAGGCCCCGTCGTGTGCCGCGCTGGGTAGGAGGCTGAAAGTGCAGGCTGAGCGTGCTCGGTCGGCGCGCTCCGAACTCCTTCGCAGCCTTTCATGAATGAACTTCCAGAGTTTTTTTATGAATGGGCGCTCCGTCCTTGAATGAACAGCGGAGCGCTGCGCTCTGATTGGCCGCGGCGGATAAAGCCACACCCACTTTCCCCCTCAGCGAGCTGCGATTGGTGGACGTGCCCCGGCCCAGGGCTTCATTCACGAAGTCAATGAAACAAAGGAGCGGGGGAGCCGAGCTCGTGAAGGCGGCGATGCGCCAATGGGAGGCCGCCCCCGGGCGCTCAACGGCCTGAACGGCCGCGCGGGCGGG
Source organism: Odontophorus gujanensis (assembly GCA_013399175.1). NCBI lineage: Eukaryota > Metazoa > Chordata > Aves > Galliformes > Odontophoridae > Odontophorus > Odontophorus gujanensis. The sequence goes on from VXAB01001179.1 coordinate 336,324, forward strand.
GCCGAGCGGGGCCCCGCATGGGCCGGGAGCCGCCACCGGGTGAGGCGTGGGGCCGGAGGGTCGGGGCCCGTCCTCGGGACGTGGGGGGGTGCTCGTTCTTGGGGTCGGGGAGTTCGGTCCCGTTCGTTTACTGAAGTTCCGGGAGCGGTTTGGAGCTCCCCTGGAGTCTCGGCTCTTCCAGCGCTCTATTTCTCTATGCGGTGGGTGGGGGGTGTCCCACTTGTAGCCCCCGCCCTCAGCAGGTGCTGTCGGCCAGCTGGTAGCGTTCCCTTGTGCCTCCCCCAGGTGCCCTCCGAGAGCCGGCAGCTCCGCGGCCGCGGAGGTAGCTCCGGGGCGGCAGGATGAAGGGGTACGTGGACCAGCAGGTGCCGTTCACTTTCCCCCAGGTGAGTAGTGGCTCAAACGGGCGTGGGAGGGGGCTCAGGACCGGGGCAGCCCTCGCTCCGAGCACTGCGCTGATCCGTTCCTCTCGCAGCCGCCGCCGGGCCATGCGGGCTCCGGATGCCGGACCCCGACGGACGCTGGGAAGAGCCCCATGGAGCCGGGCTTGCTGCCGGCGCAGGATTCGGAAGGTAAGGGGTGGGGGGGGGGGGGGGGGG
>VXAB01001179.1:336955-411676 GCA_013399175.1 Odontophorus gujanensis
AGGCTATGGGCAGGGACCAGGTTCACCCCCTGTGCCTCCGCCCCCACCTCCCCGTCCCGCCCGGCATCTCCCCGCTGGAGCATCCCGCTGTCCCTCCCCAGCGCTCCACTGAGGAAACCTCTCGCTTTTCGTGCAGACCTCTTCCAGGACTTGAGCCAGTTCCAGGAGACTTGGCTGACAGAAGGTAGGCTCCTTCCCCCTCGCTCTGTTTTGGTTTCTTGGTCTTTCGCTTCTTTGTCTTTTTGGTGTTTGTACTGTTCCTTTGCTTTGTTTGCCCAGCTCCAAACATTGAGGATTTTTTTCAGGCTTGCCAACCTCTGCGCTGTGTAAATGAAGAAGCATGAATCACACTATTGTGCTGGGTATTTGCTTATGAATGGAACTTGGCCGCCAGCCCGTTTTCCCGGTTACAATTTTTGTTTCAGCCTCTACTTGTAAACGGTTTGATTTTATGCTAATTTGTCGCTGATCTTTGTTAGTTACCAAAACATTTATATTTTCTTAAACAAACAATGAATTCTTGTTATAATTTGGGCGAGGGGATGCTTTTCCTAACGCTTTTTCTTTTGGAAGATAATTCTTTGGAAGTACCTTCCTGGAGTTCATCTGTCTACATTCGTATCTAAACTGTTTTGCCTCTTGAATTCAAGAAAGAGAAAGCCTCAAGTGCTGGGAAATGCCGTTAATTCCAAGCGAGAATAGTTCTAAGCAGATAGTGAACTTGTTCTAATTTCAGTGCTTCAGATGATCGATTTTCGAGAGGAATTGAAAATGTTTTCTTAAGCACAGACTTCTGATAAGTGGGAGAGTGCTTACTGTCATATCTGTACTTAACAACTATTTAACCATTAAGAAAAGAAACGGAATAACTTGTGTTCTTTTCAGTTTGGTGTGAAATGCTGTCGACCAGGTGGAATTTGGTGAGGATTGTAAGGGTACAACAGGAATTAACTGAGGCTGTTCTGAGGTTGAAACACTACTAATTCAGAGCAGGAATCCAGGTATTAATCGCTGGTTGTCTCCGTTGGATCTGACAAAGGTGCACGCTTGCTTGGGATTGACTTCTGTTAAATCTTCAAAAGCCTTGAGCAGCCCATGAGGTGTTTATGTGAGAGCTGTAGTCCGGCCTTTCGATTTTGAGCTTTCTAATGTTTGGTAACGTTTTCAAACGTTAATCCAAAGAATTTGTGTGCACTTGTGAATCCATTCCCACTGTGCTGCTGGTGGATGTTCCCCACAGTAGGCACCTCAGGTGGAGGGAAGGTTGCATTGAAGTCTTGTAGGAGTGGATGGGGGAAAAAGGGAACTGTCATTAAATTGTTCATGGCTTATAATGCAAACCTTAGAAGAAAAGCAGCAGCACAACGTTGTTTCCTACTGAGTACCTTCTGCTTGGAGGAAGAACTCTTCAGTAGCTCTGAGGAGGGAGGAACTTCGGGTTGTCCTAACAGCTCTGCTCTCTGTACCTTGTCAGATGAAATCCCCCCTTCTCACTCTCTTTGTGAATATTTTGTAGCTTTGTAACGCCTGTCACTCAAATAATTCGAGAAACTTTGCTGCCTTCTGTGAGTTATTCCTCGTCACGATGAACACAGCAATGATGTGCTGTGCTTTCATTTCTCCGTTGGGAGCAGCTGAGTTGTGGAGCATCCCAAAGGTTGCTGAGATCCCACAGCTGAGGATGGGGCTCTGGGTTTCCTATTACCTGATTTTTATGCTGCAATCACAAAAAAAAAACAGTACCTGCAGTGCTCAGTACCTCATAAAACGTAATGACTTTTTTTTTCTGATGGGCATGCAGAGATTTCTTGAAATTACTAATGAATCTTCAGAGCTGAGAAGACAATATTTTAACAGGGACAAAATGAAACAGATATAACAGCTGTTAAAGTATGGCATGAGGGGCTTCAGAAGTGGCTTTGTGTGATGGGTTATTTCTGAGAGGTTAGAGTAGAAGCGAACAAAAATTTGTTGAAGGCTGTTCTGTTGTTGTCTGTTTAGTCTGACTTAGCCATCAAATCTTCTGTTCCCTTTATCTTTGTTCTCAGATTAAACCTCCAGAATGAATGTGAGAGAAATGCTTATGAGAAAGCGCCCTGTGATAACAACTACTGTGTGTTTTCAGAAAATAGGAAGGTTTTATACAGGTCATCTGCATCCAGAATCTGTCACAAGTGCTGATGTGACACTGGCAGCTGGTGACTGTGCAGAAGCGCTCTTGGAATGAAGTTGTCAGCAAAGCAAAGAGCACTAAGCTGAGGATTCAACCTCGGCTCAGGCTCTTCTGAGTCACTTTTTGAAGGTGGTTAGTATAATGAATTGGGCAGGTTTGCTTCTGTTCCCCTCCCCTTGTTGCTTATGGTTCCCGTTAGCCATCACATCAGTTATTTTAAGGAGCAGTGATTGCACTGAGAGGAGCTCGGCTAGTTCCACTCTAATCCGCTGCCCGTCGTTAGCACAGGATTATTCCCTGAGGTTTATTTTTGGCATGTCTTGTCTATCTTGGCTTCACGTGACTGAGATTAGTGGGCTTCCATTCCTCATCTCCCTTTACTCTGACTGCATCGCTTTAGAGTTAAGTGCAGACTCCTGTTCGTGCTGCAATATCCTGAGCCAGGTCTGCAGTGAAGTGGCAATATCATTTGTGAGCAATTTTTGTGACATGAGCTGCAGGTTCTCCCTTCCCTGCAGTTAAAGGGGCATAAAAGTAATAGTTGGAAGTTATAAAATATTATTGCAACAGGCATGTGCTGTTGTTAAGGCTCTCCCCAGGATGATTCCTCCCAGATTTCAGATGCTGCTGCTGCTGTGCAGTGAGGGCTGTGGGATGTCAGCTCAGCTGCACCCGAGCTAAGGAAAGCAGAGCACACCCACCACCAAGGATGGGGATCAGTGGTATTTTTGCTTGGATAACGGGAAGGAATCGTTCCCTGTATGGAAGTGCAAGGGTGAAGTTAAGAATGCTGCTCTTGGCAAATGGGAGATGCAGGAAGTGAAGGAGAACATGTGTGGCTGACGCCTGTGAAATCACAAGAGCTGGTAACTACAACAAACAAAGCAGCACCAGTTAGATATCCTAGCATTCTTGTGTCAAAACAGTGTGCAGTAGCACTCTGGGCTACGAAAGCATTTGTTTTTTTTGAATGTTAATCTGCCAGAGACACACTTGAGCACCTTGCAATCAAACTCTTTCCTTCATTGTGCTGCTGACTTTGTACCATGAGTCTCCTCATTTTGGCTGAGGGAGGTGTTAAGCCCAAACTTTGTGCTGCTGAAGTTGTTCAGCAGTATCTTGTTCCAGGTATTGTTATTTTCCTCCTAAATATTGTCTTCCTGCCCACCTACAAATCGTTGCCTATCCTGCTAGTAGCTATCCCCTGCTGCTGGAGCTGCTGAAAGGATCCTTCCTATACCAAGGTGTAGGTTTTTTCTGCTCTCCTTGCAGCTTTGGCACATCCTTTCCAAACCCACCAGCAGGTCAGTACGTTTCCTCTGCTAAATGGTTGGGAAAAGTGAACCTCAAGATGATAAACTTATGCTGTTGCCCTTTTTGCTTCCAAGAAAGGTGAGGTGTAGCTCTGCAGGCAGCGGAGCTGGATTCATGAATCCCAAAAGGAAGCTGCCCTCAGTCACTGGAGTGCCTCCCCATGGAAGTCTCAGATCTTTCCAGCATAGAATGATTTCTACCTTACTGTTAATTACACCATACAAAGTGCCAAATCTAATTCTCCTCTCTCTTTCCCTCCCTCCCTCATCCCATCCCCCCACCCTGGCAGCTCAGGTTCCAGACAGCGATGAGCAATTTGTGCCTGACTTCCATTCAGAAAACAGTAAGTGGTGTGGGGTGGGTGTGCACCTCGGGGGAGAAGGGTTGGATATGTTTTCAAGATCCATTTACCCCGAACGACTCTGCAGATGCAACACAGATATCGAGGCTGAAGTGCTCTGCTCGTTCCTGCTTTGTTGTGACAGTGACAATGAAGCCCTGGTGTCCCCACCTGGCACGATGCAGAGATATCTGTGTGCTTGGAACTACCAAACCTTATGCAGAGCTCATTCAGCGGATGTGTTTTAGGGTATGAGTGTGAGTATAAGCTCTTCAGGCATTCTGAAGAGCTTATAAGGTGCATTAATATGGTAAATCAAAGATAGAATTTGTGCTATTGCTCATCCCAGAGTGAAAGGAGTTGGGCTGTGCGTGGAATTCTGGGTGCTGTACGTCCTGAGGGGGATGCTTTAGGGCTCTGCTCACCCGTATGAGCTGGTGCTGCTGGGATCACATCCTGCTGCCCTTAGGGACTGAAAACATGTGCTGAAAATAGCTCTGTTTGTACCAGAGTGTGCAAAGCACATTGCAACTATTTGCATCCATCCTGGAGAGGGGTGAGGGCTGCACAGGTCCCAGCTTGGGGCTGGGATTTTCTGCCCATGGCCGTGCAGCAATTCCTGCTCCTCTCCTGCCTAAATGCCAACGGCACAGCTGCTACTGCATCCTCTGGGCAGCTTGCTGAGATCAGGGAAGTTCATTTACAACCACTGCAGTTGGCTGTGGTGTTATCCCATCTCTGCTCCTCTCTGCTTGGGGCACTTTTCCCCATGAAAACCAAAATGAAACGCTCCTCCGAGCGGTTCTCTCCTCCCTCCTTCCCATCTTGGCTCTGGGTGTGCTCTCTGAGTCATGCAGCTTGTTTCTTCCTTTCTTTGACCTAGAACTGAGAGGAGGGCTGCTCCCATGTTTCACTCTGAATGAATGAGCCAGTTGTAATGCGATCGCCTGTTCCAGCTAGCAGGGGCCAGAAGGAGTGGGCTGCTCCCAGCACATTTCACTGCTCGAGGTTTCAATGGAGCTTCAGTGTCCTGGGCAGAGCATTTCTATTTATTTTTTTTTCCTGCAGACTCAGCCAACGCATCAGTGTTTTTTAGATAGGCTCTGTCTATCCCTTTACTCTTGGGAAGAGAAACTCAGGGTTGCTCCATGGGAGCCCCTTGTCCTCAGGGAGGAGTGGGAGCCAAAAGCAGTTTGAGGCTCTGGACCCTGATGGATGTGTTTATTTACACTGATTCTGTCAGGCTGCTTGGATCCCTCTGGGTGCTGGCATGATGTGGAGGGCAAAGACAGGCTTTCCTGGAGTGGGCTGAATCCCAAGGCAGGCAAGCAGAGTCAGATTGGTGGGCTTTTTTTACCCCCTTCTTGCTGAGATCTAATTCTGGAGCAGGGTGGGGGAAGTGCTGGCAGTAAGAAGTGGCCAGAACATCATGTACTGAGGGAAAGAAGCAGCAGCCCCTTCCCCAGCCCTCTTGCTAGCAGCTTGCTGGTGCACTTAGTAATTGCCAGTGAGGCATGGCTGGTGCTCCCGCGGCGTGGGTTAGTGCAGAAACAAACCCAGCAAAATGATCTGTTCACAGCTCAGGATGTGACCTTCCACCCTTCAAACTGTAATCACAGCTCTGGATGTCCCACTCCTTGCAAGCAGGGTTGTGTCAGCTCAAAAAGGTGGGAGGAAACTGGCAAAGGGAGTGCAGTGAGCACAGGGAAGGGCTTAGCTTTCATTTGGGAGAATGACCTCCCCCTGGTTTGTACAAACAAACCTGGGTACTTCTTAGGCGTTACTCTTCCTTCCTAAGTGCCATAGCCTCCTACCAGCAGCAGCTGAGCCCAGAGGCAGAAGATGCTCACCACACCTCTAAGCCAGGGTGAGATTTCCAGGGGAATCGGTGAATTGTGTTCCCTGCTGGATTTAATTAAGCATGAGAAGTAATGCTACCCACATCCTGGCGCTGTGAACTGCAACCCACGTTTGTTATTCATGAAATCCTGACCAGTCCAGAAATATTCCTCCTATTATAGGCTAGGAGGGAGGCTGCTGAGAGGACCTGCAGTCTGCTCTTCCAGCTTGGAGGTGGGTTTGGTGAAAACAGGGACTTAAAGTCAGGTAATCTTCTGTGTGAGTGGTGATGCAGCTCTTCTGGAGCAGGACCTCCAGCTCCCTGAATCAGTTGTGCTTCTGGAAATACTTCTTGTGTGAGGTGTGAGTTATCCTATTACAGGCAGTCACCAGGCTGCAATGAATGTCATAGGGTGCAATTTGTATTTTCCCATGGAAAGCCTTCAGCTCATTGTCTACTGAAGCCTCACGCTTATTTTCATGCAGGACAAGCCATAGGATCAGGAAACCCACAGTGTGGTGCCTTATTATTGCATCATAACTTAATGCAGTGTTGTGTGGTGATGCTACCCATAAGACATGTTTAACAAGTGTGCCAACAGAAGAGCGTTTTGCCTGATGCAAAGCTTTGCTTTCATGTGTTGAAAAATAGGATGCGTGCATTCAACCCCTGGGGAATTTCTCCATAAATGAGAAGAGTTTCAGTTTGATTTTCCCACCTCTCCCCCTCAGTAGCTTTTCACAGTCCTCCTGCGAAGATTAAAAAGGAGCCACAAAGTCCCTCCTCGGACCCCACGCTGTCCTGCAACCACAAGCAGCCATTCCAGTACCGCAATGGAGAGCAGTGCCTTTATGCCAGGTAAAGCAGCTGCATGGGGAGGGATGGGGGCTGTTGGGAAACTGGGTGCTGCTGCGTTATCTGATGAGCTCTTATCACCACAACCTGACCTGGGGGAGAGGGAAGTGTGGTATGGATTTGCAGCACAGATCACACAGGGGTCAGTATCTCCAGTGCGTGGCACAGCTCAGAGCCACTGTGAGATCAGGGCTGTTATTTTGGGTTTTTTTTTCCTCTCTTGTGCTGCTGAGAGCAATACTGAGTGCTCCACAACCATAGTATAGTAATGCCCCAATATCTGTTTGACTTTCCCAGTGCCTATGATCAACCCAGACCAGTTGGGATCAAGTCTCCTGATCCAAGAACCCCGATCCAGTCACCACTCCAGCAGTTCCCCAGACAGGACAGGAGCTTCCTGACCCCAGCAGGGCCACCCCACCCCACGTCCAGCTGTGGATACCTCATTGAAAACAGGTGAGCTGCAAATGGAGGAGGAGGCCACAGTTGGTTCTGTCTGTTTGGGTTTGGGAAGGACTGGTGGCTGCCTCAGCAGAGGAGGGGGCAGCAGGGCAGAGAGGGGACTGTGTCCCACTGCTCTGCCTGTGTGGGCCCCCAGCACAAGAAAGATGTGGGGTGGGTACAGAGGAGGCCACAAGGATGCTCAGAGCCTGCTGCACCTCTGCTACAGAGAAAGGTTGAGGTCTCCCCCAGAGTCTTGTCTTCTCCATCATTGCAGAGGGGGAATGACTTTAAATAAAAAGAGGAGAGATGTAGGTGAGATGTGGGGAGAAAATTCTTTACCCAGAGGGTGCTGAGGTGCTGGCAATGCTGCCCTGAGGTGGGGGTGCCCGTCCCTGGATGTGGGTGGGTATGGATGGGCTGCCTGAGCTGCTATGGGTCACCCAGCCCATGTCAGAGGGACTGGAACCTGATATCTTTAGAGTCTCTTCCACTACAACCATTCTACAAACCAGACCCAAATGTTCAGCTTCCAGCAATCCCTCCCAGCTTAAAGCACCTGGAACCCACAGCTGCTGCCTGGGGTTTGCAGGGGAAGTCTGACATGAAGTTCATCAGGTGTTGCAAATTCTGGACTGTGTTGTTGTCATGGCAAATACCCCCTGTAGGACCGGCTCCCTGCCCCATCTCTGCATGCAGCTCCTCCTGCCTTCACAACAAGCAGCACGAGACCCCTTGTCCCAGCTCAGAGGGCCAGGAAAGCATCCCACCACCTCTCCTCTCTTGCAGCTCTGCCTACCAGCCGCCCGTGGAGATGTGCCGCTCCTTCCCCTCCTCCCAGGGCATGGCCCGGGATGGCCCCATTGCCTACCAGCATCCCATGTCTGAGCAATGCCTCCAGTTCCCCCCGCAGGGCTTCAAGCAGGAGTTCTGTGACCCCCGGTACGAGCAGGCAGGCAGCAGCTGCCAGTACCCAGCAGCCGTGGTCGTCAAGCAGGAGCAGGTGGACTACATGTATGACTCAGGTGGGCAAAGGGAGCTCCTTCTGACAGTGGTATTGGTTGGGATGAGCAAAGCCTGTGGGTGAGCATCCATTGCTGATGGGTTCTGGCCTTTCAAATTGTGCTTTTTTTTTTTGGTCTCCAGGAGCTAGGAGGGTGGGTGTGTAGTGGGGAATGCGAGCTGTGTTGGCTGCTTGGTGTGTCCAAGAGAAAATCAGGGCATGTTCCTTCTGTAAAATATTCCAGGAAGGGATTTTTGATAGATTGGAAACAAGATACAGGAGCACGAAGGTGGAGATAACCCCACTCAGACTGGATTTAAGGCATGTTTTTTACTCTCTTGCAAATACAATAAGCAGCCTTTGGAGGAGGCTTTGCAATTTGTGAATTAACCCAGAAGAGCTTGGCTTATTCTCAAGGCTGCTTTGGTAGCTCTGGAGGTCAAATGCTTTCCTTGTGGTGAAGTTGAGTGCCTTTGGACAACAGCTGGTTTTTGATGGGATGAAAAACCTGTTCTGACTTCAAAAGTGTTCTCCCTGCCCACTGCTTTCTGGTGAAGCTGCTCCAGTAATTGCTGTGTTGTGCTCATTATTACGTCCCAGCCTTTCTGGTGAGGTCTGATCTGGATTTCTGTTCCTCCCACTGCCTTTCCAGAGCAATGTGGGCACACGGGATCGCTTTCATCACAAACTGAATCTGTGAGAATGGGGCCCTGTGTTTCCAGGTAATTAAAAACCTGGAAAATGGTCACGCCATGCCATACTGAGCCAGGCTGGATCACTGTGTTAATAAACACTGCTGATTTCATTTGTATTAATGGAACCAAAACTGGCTTCTTGGCTGCAGACTCTAAAAACCACTTGGGTCCCTGCCCAGCCCAGTGCATTTGGAAGGTCTGGACAGAATCTTGCATTCTTAGATGTATTTTTATCTGGTCAGGTAATGCTGATCGTTCTGGTTGGATTCCAAGGGTGACTCCCTAAAGGTGGGAGCTTGCTCTGCCAAAGGACTGGCAGAGAAACTGGAGTTGGTTTTTGTCCCTCTGCTTCATTTTCAGCACTAGAAGCATCCTAAGCTTCACTTGCATCTTGGTAGCAATGCATTGCCACTGCCACAGAACAAGAAATGATTCAAAGGGAACTGTTTGTCCCAGTGTCAAGGAATCACAGGAGCCTCCTCTGGTCTGTGCTGCCCAGGTCTGTGGGCTGGATAACTCATCTGTGCAAAGGTGCAAACAAATGCAACAATGGGCACAAGCATCTAAACTTCCTCTTAGATTCCTGCAGCTGGAGGATGATGTGCACTGTGTTAAGAGGGCCTTTTTTCCCCTCACTTTTTGCCTATCCCCTTGATCATAAGAGGCATCAGAAAATGAAGGAGATTCTTGGAGGAATCTCATTTCCTTCAGCAGGCATTTGGAGATTGCAGCAGTGCCTATATAGAAGACCCTAACCAGATGGATTAATATGTTGGAGAGCTCTGCACAGTGAACTCCAGCACTGGGTGCTGAAGTTTCCCATGGAAGGGATTAGAAATGAAGCAGGGAACACCTTTTCCCTCTCTCCAAGGGGCTTTTCCTTCTTGAAGGGAATGTGGAGGCTGGCAGAGAGGGAGAGACATGAGATCAGCATAGAAGGAATTGTACCAAAATCTCTTCTACCACTAACAGCAGAAAGGAAGGAATCTGATATCTCAGAGCCTGTATGGAACATCCACCTAAGGTCTCTGCAGCAGAGGTGACCCTGAACTGCACTGTAAGATGATGCTATGGGATAACACTATGGAGCTGCACCACGGGGTGATGCTCTGTGCCCTCCTGGCCCTGTCTCTCTCCTCTGGATGGAGGAAGTGGGATTTCACTCACAAAATGGAGGCACCAGGATCACCTTTCGCTGCTGCCTCATACCCACAGCTGCTGTTGGCTGCTGGAAACCTGAGCACTGCTCCCTGCAGAAGGACCCTGTGCTGTGTGAGATAAACCTGCTGCCTGCTGACAAGCAGAGCTAAAAGCTTACCACTAAAGCACGTTGGTTGCCCACAACCTGGCCTGTCCCAAGGACATAGCACAGAGCTCAGTGTGGATCTCTGTCAGAGTCAGCCTCCACCTGCTGCTTCCCATAGGAGCAGGGCACGCAGAGATCACAGAGGATCACCAACAGAGATCAAGATGATCGTTCTGGAAAGAGCTCTCCATGCACCAGAGCAACTGGGTAACTCTTGTTTTCCACAAGGGAGAAATCTTATTTGTTTCTGTCTGAAGATGCACTGCCCTGACAACACTCCCCCCATACACTGCTCTGGAGGGAATGTTCCTTCTGCTTTCCCAACGTTTTAATGACTGTTTTGAATTTGTTCCTTTTTAGCAGACATAAATCCATCACTAAAAGCCCCTGTGAGAGCAGGGAGCACTGTGCCCCTCCTGATACTGTGCTTTCACTGGGTCCCACTGGGCAGATGGGGAGAAAATGGGCAAACCCAGAAGAATGTTTCTTTGAGAGTGGTTTATGATTGTAATAATGTGAGCTCAGAGCACTCTTCTGCCCTCAGCATCAGCAAAATATCTGTGGGCAGCGATAGCTTTGCATGGGAGTACAAAGGACACGGGGTGCATCCACTCAGAGTGCCTGGTTACAGCTCCCCATCCAGAAGGGATTTGATTCAGAAAATGAAGGATGCAGAAACAAGATAGGATATAAATCACAGTGTCCAGGCAGCAAGGTATGCTACACAGAGATCTGGAGAAGACTTTCTGTTTGGTTTTGGACTTGGATTATTTTTATCTTTGTGTTTTCTTGGCTCTACTTTGATGGGAAGACACTGCATTTCACTATCTCTGTGTTTGCTGCTCTCCGTTATCATCTTCATAGTACCCCTAGAAAAAAAAAACAAAAAAACATAATGCCTCCTGACCTGTGAAAACAGCACCAGGGTGTGTGGTTACCTTAAACTAAGCTTCAGAAAAGGGAGAGGTCTGGACTGAGCCTGTTGCCCCAGATCTTATGCTAAGGGCTGCTCTGCAGTAAGCCAGGTAGCACTGCTGAGATAAACCAGTTCAATCTGTGGTCTGGGATGCATTGAAGATGAAGCAGTTGTGGGGTAGCTGGACTGTAAGAAGGGACCTCTCTGTCACCTGCCCTTTGTGAGCACCCCAAGCAGGTGCTGCAGGGAGCTGTTGTCTCCTGCCTGTGCTGCACAGTGCTCATGCTGCCCTATCTGCCTCTGACCCCTTTGTGCCTTCCTTTCCCTTCCAGGCTGCAGCTATGACAAGCAGATGAGACCCTTTGCTGACGATGTCTGCGTCGTTCCAGAGAAATTTGAAGGTTGGAGAAAGAAAAACTTCTTTAAATGGGATTATCCAGCATCCTGGCTAGCGACTTGGCCACTGCCTGCATTGCTCAGAGCATGATAGCTGTGGTTCATGAGCAGTTCTTTGGTACCCTGAGCACTTTTAGCAGTGGATTTTAGTGACTGTAACAATAGCAAAGTGCATCCGAGCTCCCTCTGGAAGTGCTCCTGCTGAATTTGCTGCTTTGCTTTATGTGAACTGAAATATTCTGGGTAAACTTTTGTGAAATACGTTCTCTCTGTGGCTGTATTTTACCCTGAGAAAAGGTTTTGTTTGTCCCTCTCAGCAGGTGACATCAAGCAGGAGGTCGGAGGGTTCCGGGAGGGACCCCCATACCAGCGGAGGGGGTCTCTCCAGCTCTGGCAGTTTCTTGTGGCTCTGTTAGATGACCCCACCAACTCTCACTTCATTGCCTGGACTGGAAGAGGGATGGAGTTCAAACTGATTGAACCAGAAGAGGTGAAGCTCTCTCGTTTCTCTGCAGGCTCAGGGGGAGCAGCTGCTGCAGGCAATGGTGAAGGAGATGGTCTCTGTGCTACAGTTTGTGTTCTGCTCTCCCTGATAAATAACAATTCATAGAATCATAGGACTGCTAAGGCTGGAAAAGACCTCCAGTCCATCCTCAGCCCAGACCCACTGTGCCCACTATCCATGTCCCTCAGTGCCATGTTGTCACCATTCTTCATGTCCTCCAGGCACTGGGAACTGTTGAGGCCCGTGCCATAGTTCGAGTTTCCTCCTTAAATGCTGTAAACATTTCTATGTGCTGTGGTCCTCTTTTCCCAGAGACGATCAGCTGGATGGTGTTCTTTGTGTTCACAGCTACTCATGTGCTTTGTGGCTTTATTCTGCAGGTAGCCAGGCTGTGGGGCATCCAGAAGAACCGGCCAGCCATGAACTATGACAAGTTGAGCCGCTCCCTTCGCTACTATTATGAGAAAGGCATCATGCAGAAGGTGAGCTTGCAAAGCAGCTGGAGCTTTTGTGTCACTTGTGGTGGTCCTTTTGGCAGAGCCAGGAGGCCTTGCAGTGCACCAGGGCTCACTGATTTTTGCCTATTCCTCACCCATCCTTTGCAGCAGGTAAATGAGGGCAGCACAAAGGAGCTGAGGCCAGGAACGACGTAAAGAAATGATGGTTCCTCTTTGTATTATTTCAGTAGTAAGAAGAGCTTGAGTTTAGGCAGTTATAAGGATGCATGATCAGCCTCGGCCTGATATCAGTGAGAGGTCCACTGTGTGTCTTGGTACTGTGTGGTGGGGGATGCTCTCTTCCAGATCCAGGACATTGGAGGGGATAACTGAGTAAGGAGGTGGCGGCTGGCAGCATCCTCTGCTCTCCCTTTCCCTGCAGGTGGCAGGGGAACGCTACGTCTACAAGTTTGTGTGTGAGCCCGAGGCCCTGTTCTCTCTGGCCTTCCCTGACAACCAGAGGCCAGCCCTGAAGGCAGAGCTGGAGCGGCAGGTCAGCGAGGAGGACACAGTGCCTCTGTCTCACCTGGACGAGAGCACTGCTTACCTGCCTGACCTTGGGAGCCTCCCCTCACAGCTCTATGGCAAAGGCTACACCTACTAACGCTGCTGGAGCCGCGTGCCACCCTGCTCGTGTATATAACGAGATGTCTGGTTAGTATCCAAGCTGTATAGGTGTTTTTCCAGGTCAGCCTGGGGCTGCACGGAACTGTGATACCTGCTGTGGTCAGGAGAAGGGATCAGGTCCATGTGTGGATGGATAACCAGCAGGCAGTTAATGGGGCTGCTGGGTGTTAACAGTGACACCCCCTGTGTCTGGCAGGATGGGACCAGTCATCATTGAAGTGGGGCAGCTGTGGCTTCCCAGTATTGGGAGTGGTCACTGCGTGCTTCAGGACCACTGCTCTCACATCCCTCCCCTTGGCAGCGGTGATGCCATCCTGCTAGGCTTCTCACAGCTGGGGATGCTACAGCTGCTGCTGGTTGTGTTCCTCCAGTGCTGAACCCCTGGGTATGCTGCCCTCAGCCAGGGGCAGTCCAGACCTGTGCAGATTCACCTCAGGGCCAACCTCACCTTCTGTCCAGGAGAACAGAACGAATGCCTTCCCATAAACTGCCCTGTTGGCACTGAGAATTACCCTTCCCCTGTGTGCATGCTCCTGCCTTGCCACCTCCACTCCTGTAGCACCTCCTGCCAGGGCTGCCATGTGTTTTTGAGCTGGGCAGCTGGAGGTGTGGGACTGGTGAGAGCACTCCTGGTGTGCATGGCCCTGAAACCAGCACAGGAGAGCCACAGAGCTGCCTGAGGTGCTGTGCTGGGTGTGGGTCAAACCAATGTCATTGCCTCTACCACCAGGCCAGCAGTGTGGCATAGTTGTTCCAGCCTGGACAGGGGCTAGAACCATCCCTAGGATCTTTGGAGGCTCAGGAGCTTGGCTAGAAAATCATCAGAGGTTGGAAAAAGAACCTGGGGAGAGGTGTTAAGATGTTCTACAAACTAACTTAAACCAGAGCTCTTACCATCTGAATTTAGACCTAACCTCTGCATGCATTTACCTCCTTGAAGGAGATTCTGAAGTGTTGGCAGATATCTCTGCAGCCCAAAGCAGCACTTTAACTGTCTTTCCACAACAGTGAAAACGTACAATGGGCACCACATCCCCAGGGAGAGATGCTGTGCTTCTTAATTAGCTGCTCCAGCCCCACACCCAGTGGGGTGAGGAGCAGAGCAGTGATTCTGTACCAAAACAGCCTCTTTCCTCCTTCGTTGAAAGGCCCATTCTCTCTGTGCTTCAGCCCCTCCTGGGAGGCACAGCCCCCTCTTGCTGCTGCCTTCCCATGCTCAACTCTGGGCTCCCACCAGCTCCTGGCCCTACTGCCTCATCCCTCTCTACCAGGTGCCTCTGCTGTCCCAAAGTGATGGTGAAAGGGAACCCTGCCATTGGTATAATCTGCCTTTACTATTTATGAGTGTAAAAATACTATAATTAATAAATTGGTCTATGTCTTTGGCTGCTGCCCCTTCCTTTTAGCCCCTGGCTGGTCCAGTGACTTGCTTTAACTCAATACCTCAAGCTGCAGGATGATCAAAGCAATTTTTCTGGAGTTCTTTGGGCTACCCTTGAGCTCAGTCTTCCTTCCAGAAAGGAGGAGGCAGCTGATTATCAGTCGGATGACATTGCAGCCCCATCTTTCACTGGGAGCTGTCAGTGCACGGATCAATGCTGCACGGAGCAGTTCTGGGAATCAGCAAGATCAGGTTCTCATAATTGAGGTGGGGGGAGTGACCTCTTAAGGGCAGAGATTTACAATGTGATGGAGCTCTCCCTCCATCAGTGAGGGGGAGCTGATGAATGCACTCTGCAGTCCCAGTTCAGCCAGGCTGAGGCTACTGGGGTGCCCAGCACCTGGAGGTGCCACCCCCATCCCACTGTGCACAGGAGTTTCCAGCACATTCTCAGATACCAAAATGCCAACAGCTGCAGCCAGCAGTGCTGCCTTTGGATCTTTGGGTGTAAGTGGCCATGGCAGCACAGTCAGTGCAGTGCACCTCCACAGTGCTGTCCCTTCCTCCTATGAATTCCCAGCACAGCTCTGCTCCACACTCAGTGGGTAACGTAGGGAGGGAAGACCCAGTTCACATCATTGCTGTTCATGGAAAATCCCCCAGAGGTGAGTTCTGCTCGTGGCAACACTGCCACCTGAATGCACGTACACCTGATACTCTCACACATTTTACTATTGGTTCCTCACCTTATTTAACATTTATCCTCCTGGCTTAATCCTCGGGATGCATTGGTGCTTTGGGACCACCTGGAAATAAACCCTCAGCACTTATTCCTTCCCAGCACATCCATCCAGTGCATTGCTCCTGTTGCCATGACCTCACTGTCCCTCTACTAACAGCTCAGAGCCCAGCAGGATGCACCGTAAATCTCTCATCCAGAACACAATGCAAAGTTCCTTTCTGGTCATAGTAAATAATTAACGTGCAATGTTACAGCATGTCCCAGATGTACCCTTAAGTGTGTGCTGTCTGGGACAAAGGCACGAGCCCTAACAGGTTGCCAAGGGGAGCTGAACTCTCTTGAGACCACATCTATAGGGTTTTCTGAATGGAGGTTGATGCAGGAAATATTCTACCACAGGATTCCATAAGGTTGAATGGTGATAACTCAGAGTTTTCAGGCACTGACACCAGGGCAGAGCTTGGTGGTAGAGATGGTCACACTGAAACTCTTTTCCATCTCTTTGCCTTTACTCTGGCAAAAGGGAACAAAGAGAGGAGCCACTTTCCTGCATTCAACAAGGACTCCCTCTCCTTTCAGCACCGTTGTGTTCAGACAGGCTGCTCTGCAGACCCACCAGCTCTGCAAGATACAGCACAGCTTGCAGCCCAAACCAAGCTGCACAACCCAGCTCCAGCTCCCCCAGCACACAGACAGAGCAGCCCAAGGACTTATGCACGTGACACAAAATGCACACACAGAACACATGTGCTAAAAATGGGGACTCACTCTATTCCCAGCTGGCTCGAAGAGAACAGTACATTCATCCATGAAAAATTCCATACAAGTGCCAACAGGTCAGCATCACAGCCCTCTGCAATTGTCACACAAAGCTCATGAAAGTGGAATTACTAAAAACAAAGCCTCTGTTGAATAGGGAGCACTTTGCTGTCATGCTGCCTCTGCTAACGAGCCCATTAATGAGGCTGTGGTAGTTAATATAGCAGATGGAGCACGTGTGAGGGTGGCTGTAAAGATCACATTTATCTTTCTTGCATAAAGGGCAATAGCTTGGTCTTCCAGGAAGAAATAAGACATACAAAATAACATATAAAAATGTATAACATATATATAAAATAAAACCAACCACAGCTTGAGGCAGCTCACCAGCAAGAGGTGACAGTTTGCCTGCCAACTACTTGGGGAATGGCACTCATTGCCATCCTTCAGGTTACTCCTGCTCAGTTATTCACTCCCTGTATCCTTTCCCCCTTTTACTTGTAGCTAATTCACTGCTAGGTTTGCACTCTGCCAGCAGGCAGAAGGGAAATGGCTCAGAAGAGGGTTCAACAGGACAACTGTATCTGCACAGTGACACACGGAAAACAAAATGTCTCCAAACATACAAAGTTTCTAACTCCATTTACCTCTGTAAAGATGTAACAGCAGGGAAGAGCTCGGGGTATTTATACAACATAATAAAACATTATATACAACATCCCTGTCCACTTCTGTACATAGATACAACATGTCTCCTTTACAGAGTGAAGCTTTCTTTCTGAGTACAGAACAACCAGCCAAGTTCTTCCCACTCATTTCAAGAACTTTAGCAAAGGTCTCAGGTTTGGGGACAATAAAAAAAAGGTGTGTATCCCCATCTATGGCACCAAAGAAATTTCATCTGTTTGCAACAGAAGATAATTTACAGATACCTTCAGCATGACACAGTGCACACTGGACAGTCAGATCTGTTCTCAAACAGGGAACTGTTACACTGTGTTTTACAGACACTGCAGCTGTAAGAGAATATGCCATTAAAAAAAAAACCAACAGCTGTGATGTCACCACTGCAAGTGGAAATAAAACACACAACACGTTGTAGAGAAAGTCTAAACATCTGCAACCACTTATGCTCACAGACAGAGCCGTGCTACAGAGTGGATGTGGTTAATTAGCATTTGATATACTAGCCTTCAGCACACTGGAGATGGTGAGGAAGGATAAGACTTGCAGTCTGACCCGTGCCATTATCCAAGCATAACAGACATCCTAGCTCAGCTTCAAGGGATCTTTCCTGCATTGGTCCAAAGCCATAGATGCTAAGAAGCTCACTGCAGATGGTTTACATGAGGGACAAATAGTTACCATGGACAGGAAAAATAAGCAGCTCCCCCAAAACAGCCACTGTCCAAGAGCATAAGTTGAAACAAATCCTTTAGCAGAGTAAATAAATCTGTTTGGTCATTCCAAACAGTGAGGTTGGTTAGCAACTACTTCTTCATCACCGTCTTTTTATTGTTTGTACTGCTCAGATTTCTGAGCCTTAAGGTTTTGTTTCTAAAGAAGGGGAATGACTGAAAAAAAAATAAAGTGTTTCAAAGACCATTTCTGAAGTGATGCAATGCACCGAGGAGACCCAGCACATTTTTGTCACGCCACTGCCATAAGCAAGCACCGCCCCCTTGTGCTTTTCTCTGACAACATCTTTTTTCTGTCAGCTCTGTAGGTAAGACTCCCAACTGCAAATGTTCCACAGCCCAGGGTCAGTCCTGCTCATATGAAAGCAGCAGCAGTCTCTGGGAGGAGGGCAGTGAGCTCATCGCCGTCGGAAGGCACGCGATATCCTCCAGGCGTTGGGCTCCTCGTAGCGGTTGTACAGAGGTTCCAGGCGCTGCTGCTTCTTCTGTTTGCTCAGTTTGGTGGGATCTGAAACCTTGAAGAAAGCTGGGGCAAATTCCACCAGCCAGCGGGGGTCGATGGTTGTCACTTCACGCATGTATTCCTTGGTGGTCAGCACCAGTTCATGATACACCACCCTGGGGGAAGAGAGAAATAGTGGGATATTGAGGTCTCCAAAAAAGGAGGGGCACGTTCAGGGCTGTATTTTATCTCTGATTCCTCCTTCACTCAGCATAGGACTCCAAAAGAACCCTCCAGAAGAACCATTTTATTTTTTCTCTCCTGCCTCTTCAACATAGAGCTGCTCCATTCAGTTCAAATTAATTCATTCTCTCTCTCAACACTCAATTCCACAAAATGGGAACACAGAACTACCACTACCTGAGTCCCAACTTGCTCTAAAAGGAAATCTCAAGTCTGCAGAAGCACAAATTCTAGCAATAGGAAGAGCCAAAAGCAGACTCAAGGCTTTTCTCACTCTGTTCACTGCTGAAAGTCAGAATCCCACGCTTTCATCTGTATTCTACAAATATGTTACAGGCTTTTAAGTTATGGACTCTGAGTTGAAAGAGAAAATTACACGATAACCCTTTCATTATGACATGGTTAGATAACAAAAAAAATCACAAAACCATGACACCATACCATTCTGGCTGCCTGTTGAAGAGAGCACTGGATGGATGAATATAGACTACTTGTTGATCAATGAGCGTTCGATAACCCTCCTGGGGATCTTTCTTTGCTGCATTTCGGAAGAAGCCACTGCAAATGGCCTTCTGGACTCGAACTGTTGCCTTGCCACAGGACACCACATCCAGCTTGTGCCTGCCAGAAAAGAGTTAGGGAGAAAAAAAAAACCTAAAAACTAGAGTTCTCCATTTCCAGGTGGAGCCACGAACATCAGATTAACAAGTTTTGCTCAGTTACTACGGTATAAGAAAGCTACAAAACCAAAGTCAGTACCTGTTCCTCTGGAGATGCTCACCTGTCCATAATGCCCAACATCTGCTTGCGGATGTCCTGTGCTCTGCGTAAGGAGCGGGCTTGGATAAAGTTTTCATAGCACCAAGGATTTGAAAACTTGTTGTTCTTCCAGGAATTGTACACAGCCAGCAGAGTGAGGTGGTCACCTTCTGTCTGATGGAACTTGGCTTTCTTCTGATCAGCAAGAGCTTGTTTATCCTAACACAAAGTATACAGCCATCAGACACCTACATCTTACTAGAGGTACTGAAGCAGTGGCATTGACCCTGCTGCTCTTCCAACCCCTCCCCACTTGTCCAATCTGCTCATAAGTCAATAATTAATTAATTAGACACCATAGTTAACTTCAATTTTGGTCTAAGTTGCAGCAGGTCATCACAACAAAGAGCCAATGGTTTCAAGAGGAGTCTGCTGTGAAGGAATCAAACCACAGCACCGTCTGCTGCTCGCTGACTGAAAAGCAATGACCAAAGGTTTGTCCTGAAGAAACACATTCCATGTATGTGAAAATGACAAAGCCATTCTGGCCACCAGAGTGATGTGGTTTAAGATCATATGTGTTTACTGAGAAAAGCAAAAGACTTGTAACTTCCATCCTCCCACCTGCAAAGAAACTACAAGCATCCCCAACTACATGGTGTTTATCCAAATAAAGTATCAGATAAGTAATGCATGAACCAACAGGTTTATTTTGGCAAATATGCTCAATCCCTAAGACCTAAGGCACTCTGAAATTGTAACACTGCTTCTCCTTGACCGCTTTCCTCACCTTTGGCCTGTAGAACACGTTCTGAACAGACAGCATGGAGACTATTGTCAACATTTCCTCGCTGCATCCCAGGTGTACCGACATGATCAACATCTTACACAGCATGGGTTCCAAGGGGAATTCTGCCATCTGCAAAAAAACTGTTTCAGGGTACCTTGCAAAGCCTCTAAAGATCTGGAGTTCCCTCAGCACAACAGAGAAAAGCTCTTTCTTCTGTGCTTTCCTAGCAAAACAGGGTGCATTACCCAGAATCATCACATTCAACATGAAATTATTTGTCTATATACACACACACTCACAAGGATTCCCCTACACTTAGAGCAGGTTATTTCAGATATTCAGAAAAGTAACCTCAGAAATAAGCTGCTTCTTAAAAAGCAGAAAACACCTAACTACTGCTCCATGTCACTCTCTAAACACTGGCAACTCAGAAAGCACCAGGAAGTGTTTTATTTAGCCTACCCTGCGCCCAAGTCGAGTGAGTAGTCCCTCATCATCCAGAGCTCCCAGAGTGTACAGCTGCTCCATGGCAGTGATGAGAGTTTCCATTGGAGGAGCATCCATAAAGTCAAAGGACAGCAAATCATTGATGCCCATAGCCTGAGCAGGGGGAGTGGAGAAGAGCTAAGTTACAACACCGAGCAGAAGGAAGACAACAAACTCCAGCCAGAGATATATAAGCATCAAAACAAGACACCAACTTCAAATGACTGAACCCCCATGGAAGGGGTTGAGGCAGAGTTTAATTCACAGAAAAGCTTACGGTCAGGATGACTTGCTATAAGTCAGAGAAATACCCACCTTCAGTGAGAGTACTGTACTGGCTAAATTTGTTCTCTGGATTTCAGGCACATTGGTGGTCAGCATTTCATCTCGATAAGCACGCTCTGTGTACAGCCTATAGCATTTCCCAGGTCCTGTTCTCCCAGCTCTTCCTGCTCGCTGCTTTGCTTGAGCCTAAAGGTAAAAAGGTATGCCAGTGAACAGGTGTAAACAGGTACCATTAAAAACAAGCTAAATGAAACAATTATTCACCAATTTTATTGGTAGTAATACAAGAAGATTCCCAGTACAGCCCAGGAAAGTACATTTTCCTTAGCATGGCCACAAGAAATCTCAAGGAGTATTCAAAAATTCACTGCATCACTTTGTTTCCATCTGCTCGGACTCCATCCACTTAAATGCACGTTAGCAGCAGGAAATAAAAGCACTGAGCACAGAGTGCCTACCTGTGAGATTGGTGTAACAACCAGCTGGTCAATCCCAGTCTTGGAGTTGTATACCTTCTGCTTCACAAAGCCAGGATCAACTACATAATATATTCCATCAATAGTAAGTGAAGTCTCAGCAATGTTAGTGGCAATAACAACCTGCAAACAACAGCTTGCTTCAGTGACCAGTTTGTACAGGCACATATGCAACCAAAAAACATTCTCCCAGCTATGTACAAGATGCCTTTTCCTCAAGAACTACTTCTCTTTGTCTGAAGTAGTAACTAAAAGACTCAGAAATGATAAATAAAAGTATAATCAGCACTGTGATATACCCAATTACTAGAATAAGCAGCAGAAGATGAACCCACACTGAAATTACCTTTCTGCTTCCAGGTGGTGCTGGGTCAAAGATCCTGGTTTGCATTTCACTGGGTAAGGCTGAATATACTGGGAGGATAATCAGCTCTGGAACATCAGGTCCTAGAGATTTCATTCTTTCATAAAGGATCTCACAGGCTGTGTCAATCTCCTCCTGGCCAGTCAGAAACACCAAAATGTCACCTACACAGGAAGTAAAATATGCACAGAATCAATTAAGCTTAGTACAGCTCCTGTATTACCACGTTTCCACATGACCCCTTTCCATTTGAAGCAGAGATCCCCACTTTTGCTAGCCCCCTCAGCCAGAAGGAACACACTTTGTCTTTCACCAGACATCTTCAGCATTTTATTTGCTATATTTGCAAACAGCAGAGAACAGTGCCAAGGACACTGTTTTGCTCCAACACACGTTCTATGAGTCAGAAAGATAATGTTCATAGGTTGGAGTCCTTCAATTACCTCTCACCCAGAAGCACCATCCATGGTGAATCATGGCTCTCCACTCACCTGGTGGTTCAGTTAAGTGGATCTGCATTACTGTAATCAGACTAGCATCCAAATAATCTGTCTCTGGCTCTTTTGTGTACAGGATTTCAACTGGGTATGTTCTGCCAGGGATTGTGAAGATTGGAGCCTCATAGAAATACTGAGAGAACTTCACAGCATCCAGTGTTGCTGACGTCACTATCAATTTCATATCCTGCCGTTTCTGCACTGTCTGTGGCAGGAAAGAAAAGTTCTCAGGTCACTTATTGTCTTTGGGATGATGAATATATGGCATTTGACTTCAGTCAAAAAAACATTTCATAGTTCAGAAACAAACGTGACCAGCTGTATCAGGCACTCTGACAAATAATTTGGTGGCTCATTCCAACATTGAGGATTTCAAACAATTGGCCACCAAGTTCACATTTCAAACCTTTCTTGGCAGCACCTATCACAGAAAGCTTTGATCAGAGAAGGAAGAGCAATGCACTAGCATTCCTCTGCTCACCATCATTAAGAGCACCTAGGAAAGCTAAAGTTTCTGTTGTTGGAAAGCTTAATGTTTCTGTTGAATTTTGCTTACTTTAACTTCACACAGAGAAAGTTTGGACCACAAATAATTAGGAACATTGCTTTGCTTCTTAAGAAACTCAGAGTACTTGAACTTAAGTTGTGTGACCTTGCCTTTCTCAGTGGGTTCCTGTCTGTCTGTATCATACAGAAGCATACCAAAGCAATAAAAATCAGATATGACATTACCTTCTTCAGGAGTCCAAAAAGCACATCTGTGTGAATTGTCCTCTCATGGGCTTCATCCAGCATAATAATGGCATACTGGGTCAGATCAGGATCTATCAAGCATTCTCTCAGTAACATACCATCTGTCATGTACTTGATGACAGTCTCAGGGCTAGTGCAGTCTTCAAATCGAATGGTGTAACCAACCTAGAAGCAAGAGTTGAATAGAAATCATACTATTCTTACATTAAAAATGACTCAGCACCCAAAAGAAGTAATTACCACCATTAATTCCTAGTTCAATTGCTCTGCCACCTTATTTTATAGCTTACAAGGGAACACCTGTACATGCAAAATAACCAGCTCCACTACTGATTTTTCCTAGTTTTCTTCATGCTTATTCTGGCACACTGTTCAACTCTGAAATTCACCTCTTGTCCCAGACAGCAACCAAATTCTTCTGACACTCTCTTCGCAACAGACATTGCAGCCACTCTGCGAGGCTGAGTACATCCAATCTTTCCTCTTGATGTATACCCTGCCTCAGCCAGGTATTGGGTAATCTGTGTTGTTTTCCCAGATCCTGTCTCTCCAATAACAATCAGAATCTGATTGTCGTGCACAGCCTAGAAAAGGTCACAATAAATACATACATTAACAGTTCCAATAATGAGGAGGAAAAAAAAGAAACAAAAAATAAACATAGCATGGTTAGGACTAGACTGAGTACCTACTTCTCTTGCTCCTGCTGACCCTGACCAAAAGTGTTATATTCTTACTGAAGGAGTCAGCAAATTTCTTAACCACTTAGCTGACAAATCTCTTTGTCCATGTGATTCTAGTTTCAGTCCTGGTTTACTAATATGTATATTCATAAATAATTCCTCTGAGCTACAGTTCTCTACTTATCTAATGTTTTTTCCACCTACTAACAAGTTAAACAACATTTAAATTAAATTAGTGCTTGCTCAAATACCATTTCAAGAGTCTTACTTGTATCAGCTGCTCCTTCAGTCTGAAGATTGGAAGACTCTCTCTCTGCTCAATGATAGAAAGCTGTGTCTTCTTACCATAAGAGGCTTTGTTGCCACCAAATGCATGTTTCTTCCACTCTGGGATGTCATTGGGCATCATCCCAATACCTCGCATATTTGCAGCTATTTGCCTTCCATCCACTAGAAAAGAAACAGTTTCATTATCACATTTAAGTTCATGCAGCACAGCCCCCAGTAATCCTGTTCCTAACACTCCACCACCCACGCCTCCTATACTTTTCTTGTGTATTTAAGTATATGCATACCCCCTCTAATATATTAATTTCCAGGCTAAAAAAAACAAACAATTGTTTCACCATCCATCTTGCTCTTTAGCAGTGCACCCCCAGCTGACACAAAAGAATTCACAGTTCACGTTTAGATGTGTTCAGGCATACCATCAGGGAGAGGGTCCACCCAGTGTGTGTTGAGTCCCATAGGGATAGAATCCATCTCTGCTTCTCTTTGGGCTTGTTTAAGTTCTCTTCTTTCTTTAGCTAAAGCACTCTGCATCATTGCAGCCTGGGACAATGAACCATCTGGATTCTGAACAACAGGAAAAAATATGAGGATTTCAAGCGCTCTCAATTAAATCAATTAAATAAAGTATACTGTCTTTTAGTCCTGCAAATCTCTTTTTACCTTTACTATTTTTATAGGACTCATATCCATGCTCTGTTTAGTATGACCTCGAAGGAATGGTGGTTCCTCTTCAACTAACTCAATCTCGAGATCTTCATCTAAAATCAGAAAGTGTTAATTTTAACAGAAAGCTTCAAATGTTTAAGAAAATTGTAATATGCCTTCACATTCACTTTGTATCAAAGCACGTTCAGAAAAGTAAGGAATTAACAACCATAAGACTACTTATACTACCTTCTTCATCATCAACTTTAGGAAGAATCCCAGTCTCCTCATCAAAGTCAGGAAACTCCTCCTTGGAAAGCACATTAGCTGCAATCATCTGATAAGAGAATGAATAAAATGTGAATCTGTCACCATGAATGAACACAAATTACACCCATGAGGTCTCAGTTGTAATATTACTGTCAGAACTGTAAACCAGGAACAATGTTCTGATTTCAAAACAAAGGACCACTCCTTTGTTGAGGGTATTCCTACATTCTGGCACACATCTCCCCACATTATCCAGCCTCCAAACAGCCTTTCTGTTATTCTGCATAACATCAGCATGAGACAGCTGGCTCATGCACGACAGAACTGCATGGATAATCAGATAGCAAGTACTGTCACTAGACAAGGATGTTTGAGCTCAAGATCATCTCTAGTAGCTACTCTGTCCATTCTCCTGGCCAAAGCAGGGCTAACATCAAAGTTCAACCTAAGCCAAAAATCCCACAAGAAGGCAGTAATTTAGTGACAAGGTATAAACTAAATGAGGCACTGTATTTTAGACCACAGAACCCCAGCAGTTTTACTGAGCAGCACACTATCCCCCTCAAGACAAAACACACCTGCTTTATTTCCCATTTCTCGGGGTCTGAAATTCGGGTGAGGCGTTTTCGTTCCAGAGTATCATCCTCCACCTCTGGGGCATTCACCAAGGACAGGTGACTGGGTCTGTCTGGGTTTCTCATAGAAGTTTCTTCATTGGTTTCTCCAACCAGGTTTCTCCTCCGGTTTGGATTCAAGTCCTCCCCAGTGTCTTGATCAACATCCTACATCAGATTGATTAATTAGGCAGCTCTACCTACTATGCATACAGACAAGCATAGCAACAGCTTGAAGTTTCATCAGTCACTCAGATAAGAGTCAAGCCAAACTACTAAGGCTACTACATCAGAAACACACACTAAAGAACCTAAGGAAAATGAATAAGAGATAATAGGTCACTTACAATTGTAATTCATTTTTTAACTCTGACTTGAAGGGTTACATACGAGTGTCCAGTAATAACGAAAACACGTAATCTTTAAACATCTTAACATCCCATAACTTCTATGGGAAGCACCACAGAATGTATTTCACATCCTGTGGGATGTGACAATTCCATACCTTCATGCTCAGGCTAGTTTTGGATCCAGTAAAGGATAATACTTTGACCTTTACTCTTTGTCCTTTGCTCACAACATCAGCGACGTTGGCAACACGTCCTTCTCTTCGAAGCTCTGAGATGTGGACCAAGCCCTCCCAACGCTTCCTGTAGGTGAAACAGAGGGACACAAGATGTCAAACCTTCTTACTCAGATGGTCCTTTAGATCATCCAGAGCTTGGATTAAAATATTTTGTTGTCAACTGATTGTCTGAGTACGTTCATAAACTGCTTTTGTTAAAAATAGGTCACATTCTCCACTGTCCAACTTCTTCTGAAACAACTTACAAAAAAACCCAGCGTACCTTTCAGTAGCACTGTAACCTCTTTAAGGCACTAGCAGAAAACAGAGCAGAGATAGAACAGTACCAGATTTGTTGCAGATATTATAACATACCTCAGTCCTTCCAGCTGCACAAAACACCCAAATTGCATTATACTGGTGACCTTCCCATTGTAGATGTCTCCAATGGAAGGCTCCTCGGGTGGTGGACGGTCTACATGCTTGTCTCTCCATCTCTCACTGCTCTTCTCAACATATCTGTCTCGATCCCTATGGTCTCTACTCGGACTCCGGCTCCTGCTCCTTGAGTGATATCTGGATTTACCCCTGTTCCTGTCCCGAGTCCTAGAACGAGACCTAGAGCGAGATCTGTGCCTTCGTTTCCTGTCCCTGCTACGGCTTCGGCTCCTCCTCTTTTTCTTTGCCCTTAACAAACAAACAAAATACATTAACATTGAAATTCCACAGAGCGAGCAGGCAATATTACCAGCCAATATTCATTCTCTCACTAAAAACCTACCGGTGGTCACTGTTCCTTTGTTTGCTTTGCCTGTCTGCACTAGGCATCAGAGCTTCAAGTTCTTTAAGTGCATCCGCTGCCACTTTCACATCATCTTCATCCAGCATATTCTGCAGGAATAGAGAACCATTGTATAATACAGCTGAGAAAAAAAATCCGTCACAGAGAATTCATCTACAGAAAAAATAACCTCACCCATTTCTATTCAGAAAGAATGCAAGTTAAAACAGAAAAACATCAGGCAGAATACAGGATAAAGTAGTTTTATTACACTTTTTACTTTTTATTATTTTGCCACAACAGAATGCCAATTCTGCTTCTACATAAAAAACAGCCTCATCTCAAGACCTTGAACTATTGAGTTACAAAATACAAGTTAGTAGAAGTAACTGCTTGTAACAGCTATTCCTGATAACTGCATCCAGTAATATCAGCCTTCAGGTTCTTTCATGTTTTATTTCTCACAGCCTGCTCTTATTCATCCTTTAGCTGGAGGTACAAATGCTAACACAAAGAAAAACTTGAAACAAACAGAGATATCAAAAAGCCACAAACTACATCTTCACATACACATGAAAAAGATCTGGAATTATGACCTTACCCTAACGTTGGGATTGTCTGGCCTGCAAAGGGCTGGAAATAATTCCTTCAACCTTTCCTTTTCCGATTTGGGTTTGGTAACAGCCTCTGATTTTGAGATTAATAAAACAAACAAGAAAATCTGGATGAGTCAAAATGATTTCACCTTAATCTTTCTGAAATTGAATTTAAACCTCCACCCAAACACAAAGGTTAATACAGATCATACAGATTTCAGAATACCAAATATATTTCTCTCACAAAACACAGACAAAAACTGCAAAGGATTTGAGATTACAGTTTTGTTATTTCTGTTTCTTTTTTCCTGAACTGGTGAAAGGGAAAAGATTTCACTCACCTTTACTTGTGGATGGTTTTGATGGTGGCCGCATTGTCTGTATGAGCCGTAGCAAGTTACTAATAAGGGAATCCTGAAAATGTAATAAAAGGCTTAGATCTAAGAAGTGATAGCATCAGTTTTGTTTGTTACTAAAAGGCATGAGTCAGGGGTAAACAACAGGACAAAGAAAATCGAAAAGCTGAATACTGCATAGCTCTGCAGTTGAAGAAAATCAGCAGCCAACCCCCACACCTCTCTGATAAATTGGGACAAATACATAAAAAAAGCATTCAAATCTCACTTACGGTGAACTCAGCCCCATTCTTTATAAGAACAGCTTTAAACGTGTCAAACGTCGTGTTTTTCTCAGCGAGACTGATCACAAATTCGGCTACAAAGAAAGAGCACAAAGTAAATCTAAAAGCTCGAGGGCAGCGCCTAGCTAGATCCACCTATCTGCAGAGCAGTGGCTTCCCTCTCCAGGAGCTCACATCAAAGCGTTTCGTGACGATGCTTTTTTGGAAGACCTTTTTTTTATGTATTTATTTTTCTGAATTCCAAAAGCCCTTCGCTGAAGGCCGTCAGGTCCGGCTACAGCCGCCCCCTCCCCGCAGCTTCCGCCCCGCCTCACTCACCCAGGTCCTTGTCGTTGATGCCCAGGTGGTTGTCGAGCTCGGTGCAGACCTTGGAGACCAGCGATAAGTACTCGAGCTTGGCAAGCTCCTCCAACGCCGCAAGGTCCGCCATCGCTCATCCCCCACACCCGGAGCCACTTCCGCATCCGGGACGCGCCGGAGGTCAAACTGATCATAGAGAGGGTGACGGGTGTGCTAGAACGGCTCGCTCCGGAGCCAATCAGCGCAGGCGGTGCGCGCTCGGGGCACCGGAAGTGCCCGTTGCTAGGCGACGCGTGCCGCCGCCATGTCGGCCTTCCACTGGGAGGCGCGGCGCAGACAGGCGGTGCTGGAGCGGCGCAGAGCCGCGATCCTAAGGGTGTGTGTAGGGCTGTGGTTGGGTTTGGGGTGCGGCGCTGGTTCGGCCCTCATCGCTCTGTCTGTGTTTTGCAGGCCACGGGCAGCTCCAGGACGGATTGCAGGCACGGCGCTGATAACGGCGCGACGCAGGCCTTGCCTCCTGGTGAGCAGAAAGCGGCCCCGCGGTCCCGGGATGGAAGGAGGGGCTGAGAG
This sequence comes from Odontophorus gujanensis, assembly GCA_013399175.1. Taxonomy (NCBI): domain Eukaryota; kingdom Metazoa; phylum Chordata; class Aves; order Galliformes; family Odontophoridae; genus Odontophorus; species Odontophorus gujanensis. Next base: position 365,214 of record VXAB01001179.1, read on the forward strand.
CCGGCCCCAGCCCGGCTTAGGGCTGCTTCGTTCCTGTCGCAGAGCCTCAGCCCTCTCGCTGCTGCTGCCCGTGTCACCGTGCCTCAGACATTAGTGCCAAGCTGCCCAACCGCTTCTCGGTAAGGAGCTCCTCGAGGACCTGGAACACACGTGAGAGCCACGCAGGACACGTGGAGATTTGTGGTGTTATGGTTTTATTTTGTGTTTAAATAGACGAGGAGGAGGTTGGTGACTCCCTCCTGTAGGTTTAGTGTGGATAATGCAAGATGACTCCTAGAGCATTTCACTAAAAGCAGAACATGCAGTGCCGTGGTACAGAAGAGACAAAGTGGTTTCTCTTTGCATCTTTAGGCTATGGAGTACATGCAGCAGAGGTGAGGACCAAGGGACTCCCAGACCTCCACCACGAGCAGAGTGAACCCAACACTGTGTACAGCACAAGAGGGCGATTGCACCAGCGTGAGCAGCAAAAGCTGACTCCTAAATAAAACAACATTTTGCCTCAAAAGGAACAGTCTCTTAAGCAGCAAGTGCTCTCGCGAATCCTTTATTCGTTCTGACTGTGTAATGCCATGTCCTCTCCTTGGAGCTGCCAGGCTTCAGGACTGCTGGCTGAGAGCTGCCCCATGGAGGAAGGTAGTTTAACCATTTCTGTGTCATCCCAGATTATGTCACAGTGAGGAGCAATGGCGCACACCAGCCCCACGTGAATTACTGGTTCAGGAAGCATGTTTTGAAGAAGGGGTCAGAGGTTCTCTTCCAACTGTTCCAGTACTGCCCTTAATTGGGACAGATGTAAGAAAAAGCTCAGCACTTGAGTAAAAAAATTCTGCTATTTTACCATCTAGAATGCATCAGGCAGCATCTAAACTGGAACTCAAAGCACCCATTTCATCCATCCATCATACAGAGGGTGCTACTGTGATCAAACTGAAGGCTGACAGGGCTGTTCCTCCTGTAAAGATTATTCTNGCCTTGGGCTCAGAGGGCAGGGAGAAGAGCGTGGGGGGGGGAAGGAGGCCGGCGTGGATGTTGGGTGGGAGAGGAAGAGCTGTTGGGATGAGTGCTCCTGCTGCAGGGCGGGTTTTCTGGAGGAGGGTTATTCTCAGGTCTGTAGGTACACACTTGCAGGGCCGCCTGGCCTTCTTGTTTCACGTTTTACCAAAGTTGTGGCTTTTTGCAGGAGGTAATCCTTGAGGGGGTTAGAGCTGCACGTGTGAAATGGCCGCGAAAGTGTTTGAAAGCATCGGGAAGTTCGGCCTGGGGCTGGCGGTTGCAGGTGGAGTTGTCAATTCTGCTCTTTACAATGGTGAGTGGGACAGGCTGAACGCTTCCAGTTCACTGCATGCCCTTCTTGCCGGGCTCTTGGTTGTTCTGTTGCTAATGGCATCTGGGGAAAACAGTCACGAAGCCTTTCAGGGCTGTTTTGTACCTCATGCATTGCGTAAGTAGGAGGACTGCAGATCTAAGAAAGCTGTCTCCTGTGAGCAGGCTGAGGGGTCAAGGGTTATGGATGAGTATTCTCTTCTGATCTGTTGCTCCTAACAGTATAATTATTTTCACCAGCTTTGTAGGGCAAAAAGCCTTAACTAATTTCCATAAGCTGTTTCTGTGGAGGTTTTGGGGCCGTGAAGGTATAATTTGTGACAATACTGAAACTACCTTGTTTTCTTTTCTAGTTGATGCAGGTCACAGAGCTGTTATCTTTGATCGATTCCGTGGGGTCCAGGACACAGTGGTAGGAGAAGGCACCCACTTCCTCATCCCCTGGGTACAGAAACCAATCATTTTTGACTGCCGTTCTCGCCCACGTAACATACCTGTCATCACTGGCAGCAAAGGTGAGTTTGGGGCACTCTGATGTGCTGCGTNCTGTGTAATGCCATGTCCTCTCCTTGGAGCTGCCAGGCTTCAGGACTGCTGGCTGAGAGCTGCCCCATGGAGGAAGGTAGTTTAACCATTTCTGTGTCATCCCAGATTATGTCACAGTGAGGAGCAATGGCGCACACCAGCCCCACGTGAATTACTGGTTCAGGAAGCATGTTTTGAAGAAGGGGTCAGAGGTTCTCTTCCAACTGTTCCAGTACTGCCCTTAATTGGGACAGATGTAAGAAAAAGCTCAGCACTTGAGTAAAAAAATTCTGCTATTTTACCATCTAGAATGCATCAGGCAGCATCTAAACTGGAACTCAAAGCACCCATTTCATCCATCCATCATACAGAGGGTGCTACTGTGATCAAACTGAAGGCTGACAGGGCTGTTCCTCCTGTAAAGATTATTCTTTTCTCTCTCTTTTAAAAGACCAAGAGATAAAAAGAGAAATGTTGAGAGTCCTTAGTGCCTTTTAGGGCACCCTGGAACACACTGAGGAGCTTGGGGAGGATTCTTGGGTGCCCTAGGGTTCAGTGGGGAGCCCTTGAATCTTCGTAAGGAGCCCTGGAGCACCCTGAGGAACTCGCGGAGTCCCCAGCGTGTCCCAAAGCACGTAGGGGAGCCCTTCAAAGCCCCGCACCGCCTCAACCCGCCCCGCTCGCTCAGACCGCAGTACCTCATTTCTGCCACCAGGCGGCAGTAGCGGGAGAAACAGCCAATGGGAAGCAGTCTTACTCAGCGGCGCGGCCGCCGCGGGGCTCGCCGGGAGTTGTGTCCCTCCCGGCTGCCGGAAATGCGACGAAGAACTACAAGTCCCAGAATGCCGCGAAGAAGCGCGGACCAATGGGGAGCGAGCGTCTTGACGTAGCACGCAGGCGCGGTAGGGCGGGCGGCCGTGGATTCATGTGGAGGTCAGGGGCGCTGCGGAAGGAGAGCGGGGTGGGAGGGGGCGGTGGGGCTGCGCTGAGATCTGCGGGTGGGAGCGGGGCCTCAGCCCACCGGGTCTCTGTCCTGGGAGTCAGTGGNTGGGGAAAACAGTCACGAAGCCTTTCAGGGCTGTTTTGTACCTCATGCATTGCGTAAGTAGGAGGACTGCAGATCTAAGAAAGCTGTCTCCTGTGAGCAGGCTGAGGGGTCAAGGGTTATGGATGAGTATTCTCTTCTGATCTGTTGCTCCTAACAGTATAATTATTTTCACCAGCTTTGTAGGGCAAAAAGCCTTAACTAATTTCCATAAGCTGTTTCTGTGGAGGTTTTGGGGCCGTGAAGGTATAATTTGTGACAATACTGAAACTACCTTGTTTTCTTTTCTAGTTGATGCAGGTCACAGAGCTGTTATCTTTGATCGATTCCGTGGGGTCCAGGACACAGTGGTAGGAGAAGGCACCCACTTCCTCATCCCCTGGGTACAGAAACCAATCATTTTTGACTGCCGTTCTCGCCCACGTAACATACCTGTCATCACTGGCAGCAAAGGTGAGTTTGGGGCACTCTGATGTGCTGCGTGCTCCTTGTTCTTTTGCTGCTTTGCAGCTGGGTGAACAGAGGCATGAGAAAAAACTTTAACACAGTCAAGACACAGTCAAGTTATGATCATCAACCTGCTGCAAAAGACTGCAGGCCTGTGGGTTTTCTTTTCTGAATATGGAGATTTTACGTGTGCAGAGTCCAGTTTGGCACATTGAGGAATAGTTTTGATACTTGTCACTTAAATAAATGTGTTTACAGTAGGGTCAGTAATTCCCTGCAATACAAACAAACTGAAGCTTTAAATTTAATCTGTAAGGAGGGTTTGGATCCGTAGGTGAAAAGCAATCACTGGTGAAAGAAATACTAAAAACATCTCATTTTTTTAGAAGTGTGAATGTTTATTTTGTCATATTTTGTTTTCCTCTGGAGAGGACAACTTCAGAATATCTCCTGTCCCTGAGGTCTGCTGCTAAATTTGTGACTGTTCCTGCAGATCTGCAGAATGTGAACATCACATTGCGTATCCTGTTCAGACCGGTGACTGCACAGTTACCCCGGATTTTCACAAGTATTGGAGAGGACTACGATGAGCGTGTCCTGCCCTCAATCACAACTGAAATCCTCAAGTCTGTTGTGGTAAGAACAGTGTGAATGCTGCTGGGCTCCACCCATCACCTTTCTTTTGTTTTAGCATTGATGGACCTGCTGAATTGTGGAAAATGTAAAGCTCCAAAATGAGAGACTTCTCTTTCTACCCCTTGGCTCTTAACGGGCAATCCAGAAGAGCTAAAGCTGCAGCTATGCTAATTACTTCTCTGTCATTCTAACTACTTGGCTTTACTTTCATCAAATTGGATGACAAGCAGGGCATGGAAAATCTGGGAGCTTTCCTCTCACTGTTGTCCATCCTGACTTCAGGCTCGTTTTGATGCTGGAGAACTGATCACTCAAAGAGAACTGGTCTCCAGGCAAGTGAGTGAAGATCTCACAGAAAGAGCAGCGACTTTTGGCCTCATTCTGGATGATGTATCCTTGGTAAGAGTTCTTTCAGTTTTTCTCTGTGCACAAATGAGAGCAGTAGGGGAGAAAATTGGTAGAGGATCAGAGAAGGGGTGTGGAAGTTTGCATATGTGGACCATGTTTGTCTGTCTGCAGTTGCACGTGATGCAGTGGTAACAGTTCAAGTCAAAACAGATGGTTGTGTCACTGGCCTCCTTTGTCCTTGAGCAAGTTCTTGCAGGTGTTACTGAACTAGCTTATCAGCAGACTTCATTATTGCAGGGCTTGTGTAGTTAAAATGAGAAGCAAATGATTTTGTGGATGATGGATCAGTCTGCAGATCGCTATAGAAGAGCTTGCTGTTCCACAAGTACCCTGAGACATAGCATTTTTTTGTTTTTAATACTAAGTATACAGCTTTCTCCTCACTGTGGTGTCTTCTAAGAGTATTCAGGGAGTGAGCACTCCTCTCCTTCCTCCCTAGAAGCTTTGTAAATTAAATCTTTTGCAGACTGATCTGTACATGCATCTCTCTCTTCTGGGATTTCCTTCAAAAATGCTGCTTATAGGGAAGGGAAACAAGCATTTTCATTTGGCTTTGAACACACTGGAAGTGTTTGCAGGAAGGTGGCTTTGTGATTTTTTTATATATATATATATTTTTTTCTGAATATACTACTTAAGGAAACTTACACTTCCCCTGTAACATCCCAGTAGTCTGTATATGTATAGAACTCAGGCAGAGCACAACAGTGCATAGTTGAGCATGAAGAACACAGGATTGCTTGGCAGACTGCAGGCTTCTAATTCCTAAGCAAGAAATGGTAGGAGAGCATGGTATGTCTCCACAGATACTTGTGTTAAGCCATCTGCTGGATTGAAGTTGTGTTTATGATGTCTTTCTTGAGACCTTTAAGAAAAGGAGGGGAAATTTGCTAGGACTAGTTTTTGTTACACTGCATTTTTTTTTTAGCAATACCAGCTTTCTGTTGTCTCTGACACAGGCAGGATGCCTCCTGCCTTAAGAGTTGTGCTCTTGATAGCAGTGTTAGTATAAATGCTCTGTTGTGGACTGTGATTTCTGCCCTGCAGACCCATCTGACCTTTGGCAAGGAATTCACTGAAGCAGTTGAAATGAAGCAAGTGGCCCAGCAAGAAGCAGAGCGAGCCAGGTTCATTGTGGAAAAGGTACTTTATCCTTCTGAGAAACTTTAGCTTGGAAACAGTTCCTGGTATTGTCTGTAAGTTCATCTCATGGTGAATGACAGGTGTCACTCGGAGACATAATGGTAATATAGTTCTCAGTTCTCAAATCTTTTCTAGGCAACTTTCCACCAGGGGTGCCCTTAGGTGAGTTGCTGTTTCATGAGGTTAAGATAATTTCAAGTTGATTTTTAAACCTCTTTACAGTAGGCAAAAAAAAAACAAATACAGCTTTAAGATACCATCAGCTTCTCTTTTAGTTCTCTTTAAGTCTTCTGGAGGAAAGAACAGTAGGGTAAAGGGGAAATTTACACTTTAAACTTCACAGTAGCATCTTCAGTTTTGCTCGTTTTCTCTTCTGCTCATTTTTCTTCTCATCTGTTCCCTTTCAGGCTGAGCAGCAGAAGAAAGCAGCTGTCATCTCAGCTGAGGGAGACTCAAAGGCAGCTGAGCTGATAGCCAACTCACTAGCCACTGCAGGTGATGGCTTAATTGAGCTACGCAAACTGGAGGCAGCTGAAGATATTGCTTACCAGCTCTCAAGGTCTCGCAACATCACCTACTTGCCCTCTGGACAATCTGTACTCCTCCAGTTGCCACAGTGATCCTGGCTCTGCAGCCACAGCTAACCTGATGGCCTTTACCTGCCAGATCAGCTCTTTGCAGAAAAATTCTTGCATTTTCCTGATTGGGTAAAGCAGAGAAAATGAAAATTCAACTGATTTAGGATTCTTAAATAAAACTGAACATGCTTCAGAACAGACTTGTGTGCCTCCATGTATTATCAGAATAGTGGCTTCACTGACCTTTAATTAAGCTAGGTTTGAGAATGCCAATTTTTCAGGAACCTTAAGTAGCAGTTTTCTTCTGTTTGTGCCAAGAAGCAAAGAAGTGACCTGACACTCTGAACACCAGAGTGCTTGTATCAAGTGTTGCTGCAACATTCAGTTTTTTAGGGTTGTTACCAAGTTGCAAGACCTTGGAGAGTGGAACAGATGCTGAGAGCTCACTCTTTAGTCAAGCCACTGTTGCAGTGGCTTTGCTGTTGCAGTGTGAATCATGCCAGTGACAGCTAGAGAGACAGTGGATTGTATCAGAGACTGACAAAGCAGAAGTTGTGTAATGGTGTGAATGGATTTCAGGCATAGAGGAAAAGGTATTTCTGCAGGAAACAATTCTTGCATGCTGGGCATCTCCTTTGCTGTATGCTGATTTATTTATTCCCTGCTATTTATCTTGTGTAGCTTTGGTTCTTTCATAAAGGTCAGTGCATGTGTCAGTCTCTAACTAAAAGTGTTCAGAAGGGCACGTGAGGTTACATTTTTCAGAAAGCAATATGAATGTAAACGGAGAGAGAATGGGATTGGAAGTTATGCTGCTCTCCCACCAGGTGGCGGCAGCAGCTATTCTGCTATGTGCACACGGAGGGTGTGGGGACCAAGCTCTGCTTCAGTCTGGCCGGGGCAGAGGATGCACACAGCAGACCTGGAGAAGGGCACACACAGTAGCACAGTTCCCAGACAAGGGAGGAAAAAAAAACTGATACAAAAGGTGTTTGACAGGTAGAGTTGCTCTGGAAAGTAGGTTAAAGTGTTTATTCCCTGTGCCAGCATGCACGAGTGAAATTGATGACTGTTTGACTATATTGAGCTTCTCTGGTCCCACCTCCAGGTTTTATCTCTAAACTACAGTAAAATACTGAATTGTGAAAATGCATGTCACCTTCTAACCTTGGTCCCAAGGTGGCTTGGCTTTGTAGTGCGTCTCCTTGCAGCCCTTCTAGTGCTGCTCCAGTGCTCTTCTCAATTCTAAAGGCCCTCCTTAGCTTAGTACTAACAGGGTGGACAGGAGTAACAAAATCACCTAGGCATGACTTCAGTGGTGCAAGCTGTTTTAGCTTGGCATTTGGAAATAGAATTGAGACTTTGGATCCAGACCACTAGTATGACAAATTCATACTGGAGGACCCACGCATTGATAAAAGATTGACATTTTTTCAGCCTGAACCCTTAGTTACTTGGCACCACAGCAGTTACTGTAATGGCAGCACACACTCATCACTGGTAATTCTCTGAAAGCAGCACGAAAGCTAACTATGGAGACCAATAGCTTTGTGCAAGGTGGCTGTTTTTGGGGCAACATGAGACTTGCTGGGGCTGCTGTAGGGCCCTGTATGAGGAGGAGCACAACCTCCTGTGCTGGCAGAGGTGCCAGAACGCATCTCCTGCTGGAGACCAAAGAGCAGCATTTGGTTGCTACTTTAACACATCAAAGCCTTACAATCCACAGTGAAATCTTCCAGCCCACCCTGCTCTGCCTTGTCTGCAAACTTCCAAAGAAGTGGAAGGGAGGGGGGGAATTCTTCTCTCCCTTCCCCCCAGGAGACTTGGCTTTACTTCTTCCTTTCATGCTACTGGAAGAGCTCAGCTTTGCACTAACCACAGCAGCTGGGTTAGCCCACTAGTGACACGTAGACCAGCCAAACAAGCTTTTCTTCATGATAAACAAACAGGAAACTGTTTGATTTCCTGTGTTCATCCTCTCTCTTCCTATTTAACAGATAACCAGCCTACCTGACTTGAGAGGAGAGCAGAAGAAACCACACAGCCAGGTGCTCTGGAACACTTGTACTTCGCAGAATGGCTGTCCCTCTACCCCAATAATTGCTGATATACCAAAACTGCTGAAACCTCTCTAAGTAATGGAGCTCCCTAAGTTCATGACAATTTGCTGCCAGTTTGCTGTAGGGTACGTTTGAAGTGGTTAGAATAAGAAATAGGGAGGAGTTTCCTTATTGCTTCCTTTGTACTGTGGATCAAGCAGAAAATGCCTGTTCCAAAATGCAGAGAATGGGGGGAAGCACTTGTGGAAGTAAGGAGGAAGTGAATAATTGCCTAAGCCAGGCTGCAGCTCAGATGGTTTAATTATTCCTTACATGACACAAGGTAGCACTGGGGGCAGAGGGTCCCCTCTGAGGCTTAGCTCTACTGCTGCTGTGAAAACAGCAGTTGAGATTCCCTACACTATATCCACACACAGTGCTGATCTGGACTGCATCAGAAACCTACAGTGAGTTACTCCTCATCTCCAACATGCAATAACTGTACCTAAGCCTGGGAAAGTGCATCACAAATTGAGATCACTGCAGAGCAGTGCAGAATGTGACAGTGTAAGATGCCAATTGCAAGACATGTTCCTGTCCCCCAGGCTGGCAGACAAAGTGAGGCAGGAAGGGCAGGAGGAGACTAGGGAAGAATGTGTGCAGGATGCCTCTGAAGCAGTAGATTAAAAATACACAGCAGATGCAAGGACAGGAAGGAAGCAAAAGTTAAGCCCGAACAAGGTGAGTCCATCCCAGAGACATGAACTCTGAACTCGTCGTGACTTTCATAGGGGTGAGTCTCACTGTGCTCCTGCAAAGCTAGTAAATATTGCTCTATTGAAGCAATCACATCCACGCAGGCATGGCTTTTAGTGGGTGCTTTTCAAACCCTTACACAAGAAGCTGGGCTAGAATATTGGATGTGAGTGGAAAGGACCATAGTTTAGCCACTTTGTTCCTTGCTAACCTAAGTATAACAGAGCTGTGCTTGTACAGCTCTGGTAGGAAGTTGATGCTGATCAGAGTAGAGGTGATCTTAACAAAAGAACGTAAGCATTCCCACAGCCTGGTAAGGCGATACTCTCACTTAATGATTACTTTAACACTTGTGTTAAAGCTTACATAGCGGGCACAGCACCAAGCCTGCCTGAGTTCAAGAAGTGTCTGGACAACACGCTTAGACATATGGTTTAATTTTCAGGTAGTGGAGTCAGGAGTTTACTCAATCCCTTTACGGCCACTCTGCCTACATCCTGCTGCTCTGAAGGTCTAATCAAGGGCATGAAGAGAGATGCTGGTGGGTGTATTCCGCACCATTATTTGGAGGCAGATAATTTTTAGTTGTGGCCTTACACTGAGCTAGTAAAGGAGAAGGGAGAGTGGGAACAGGAATTTCCTCTGTTTGATCTTCTTCCCTGTGCTGATACAGTCTCAAAGCTCAACACTCAAGGGGGAGGTTCCCTCAGAGCACAGGGCTTCCTGCTACAAGAGCTGGCAGGAAAAGCCCTTTGTTTCCCTTTTGCTTCCTTTCCCATTGCTTGAGAGGATCCTGAATCATAGCAGAATACCTAAAAGTTAAAGTGCAAGTCCAAGTAACAGCAAGCCCCTATCCATGCCTAAGTTTCACTTCTCACTCAGGGCCTGTTCACTGCAGCATCCTTGAGTAACATCTAACCCCAAGGGCGTTTCCCCTTTGGGGAAGGAGAAAGAGTCCCACTTGCAACTGCATTCTCACAAGGCCCTCAACTCAGAGAATGCTGTTCCCAAAGCAGAACTGTTACGATGTGAAGGCCTCAGCCAAAGAGCACCCTGCTATGCTTGGTGCCAGCCCTGTCACCGGGGCAAGCCACGAAGATTCACCTGTGGAAACAGTGAGTAGAACTGAAGGAAGACAGCTCACCTCCCTGCTGGCTGTAGGAAGAAAGAATGCTAGGAGGGCTGTTTCACTGGGTACTGAGAGTTTCCCAAGAAATCATCATAACACAAGTCAAGGTGAAGAAGAGAGCTATCACTGCTTGGGTGGAGAACCCTCACCAATGACCACATCCCACAGCAGCACAGCTTAAATGGGACAGCAGGCCCTGGACCGGGCAGACATCTCTCTTACTCCAGCACTGGTTAACTACCTGAAAGACATAGAATAACCAGACCAATCAGCATAGAGTTTGCCCAGGAGCACCAAGCTGTGCAAACCCAGCAAGCTGACCCATGCAACAAATAAACTAACTGCTGATAAAGGTAGGAACTAACCTCTGTTTGATTTTCCCTCTTCCCACACTATTCTGCACCTGGTACTAGCAGTCATCTCCAAAGAGCTAGCTGCATCTCAGTAACATTCTTATCCATTATATTTGCTTTCACAGCAATTCTAGAACTTCCATTCCTATTGAAAAAAAAACACAGGTGGGTGATACTGTGTTTTGGTGTGCCTAAAGTGCTGTGAGTTTGCATAACATTTAGTCTTTTTATTATTATTAACTCTGCTGCTTAGCAATGAAAGATCTGATTTCCACAAAGGAATTCACCTACAGTTGTATTGCTGCCACTTCTGGAGTGAGCTGCAAACAGCTGCTTGCTGAAACACTGCAGCAGTTTGAGGCAGGAAATGAAGATCTGTATCACCTGTTCCTGGCACTGCATGCAGTGAGGAGGATGTGTGAGGGCATTTCCCATACTAGTTATACTATAGATAGAAGGGAAATGCCAGAGAGAGTAGGCAAACATGCCACAGCATCTAACTGAGCAGAGAACAAGACGCACATATTTGCCCCTAGAAGTTAAACAGCATGAGCGGAAGACAGAGATGATAGCAAGGAAATCAGAGGACTGATAAGGATCTGTGGCTGTAAGGCAGGCGTGTGCTAGGGAGCAGATCACGTGCAAGCAGAGATGTGGGACTGTTCTGCATTTTGTTCGTTTCCCTTTACCTGGCTGACATGTCTTTTCATGTCAAAAGCTAGATCAAAGAGAGGGATGTAAATAGCTGAAGGGAGCCCTTTGTGGGAAAAGGGCTGTGTTACAGCCAATGACTCAGATGGATCCCTCCCTGAGAGCCAGCATGAGGATGTCAACTTCCATTAATAGCCAGGGAAGAAAGTGTGCAACTGCAGGGTGCCCTAGGCATTCAGGAGCCAAATCACACAGTAAGGCTTAGAAAAGTCAGTCTCCTCTGCAGCAGCTTCTTCCCCAACACAGATGCAGAAGTGACAAAGGAGAGATAGAAGGACAAAAGTGTTTTCTTGTCATGTTGGAAGTCCGACAGTCCAAAAATATTTGCACTTGGTCCCCTATCTTTTTAAGTCCTTCCTCTGCAGAGCCATAGGCTCTGAGAAATGGGGACTTAGTATTTCCTTTTCACCTCTGTAAAACTTGTACTTGAGGGGAGCAAAATCACTATCCGAAACTGAAGACACAAAGCATCTTTTACAGGAAAGGCCTCTGCAATCCTCCAGTAGCAATTCCAAAGTAAGGGGACCTCATGCTACAGGTTCAGGGTAAGGAAGCCAGGCTAGAAAACCACTGACACAGCATCAGGGAAGGGAGGAACAGCAAAACAAACTGGGAGACCAAGTGCTCTCCACACACACTTGCCTGCTCTTGACCCATGATCACACATTAGCAGTGGCTGTGCCTTTATACAGAAATGGAAATAACTGGTGGCTTCACTACTCATCTGCACTCCTTTCGAGCAGTGTCCACTGCTTGCATCAGTGTCCCACAGTTACCCCTCTGACAGAATTGCACACCTGAAATATTACCTCTGTGACCTGCTGCTTTCTTGTTCACTCACCTGTCAAGAAAAGTCTCCAGAGCTTTTCTTCCTGCTCTTTTCAAGGTTTGAAATTTAATTACATGGCATCTCTCTCACATACACAGTTAACCAACAGTAGCACCACATGCCCCAACGTCCTCTCTTCACTTTTTCTCTGAAGAGCTGCATTGCACAAGGGTGCAGGGCTGAGCAGGGGTAACAGCATGCTCTTAAAACCTGGGTCTCCCCTAGCTACCATTTCCCCTCCAGCTATACACAGTCCCCGCAGAGATGAGAAGAACAGCCTGGGGCCTGCTCTGAACTGAGCCTGCCAGTAACAGCTCCAACAGGGTTGGCCTGAGCAAAGTATGTTGTGCTTTGCTCCTTTCCTATGCCCACACAGCAGGAGCTGCTGGGGCAAAGAAGAAAGCTGTCAAGCAGTTGGAATAAGATGATCTTTAAGGTCCTTTCCAACCCAAGCCAATCTGTGATCCTATAAACACCATTCTAATCCCACCATGGTGCTTCCCAGGCATACACTGTTCCCTTTATTTGATTGTGAACTTCCAGAGTCCCAACCCCTGTCCTCCACAGGGAGCTCAAATCTGGGTTTTATGTGCAGTAACAAAAAGCAGGTCAAATATTCTGTCAGGTAACATTTCAGTGAGCAAAAAGACTTTCTTTTTTTTCCCCAAAACTTCAAATTTGATGTCCTACACCAGCTGGGGACCATTTGCAGTCAACAGCAGATGAGGAAACAAACCACAGGTAAAGAAAGGGACTAAAAGATTTTAAAAGATAGCTATGGAAGGAACATGGGTCTGAAATCAGGCAGGAGAGAGTCAAAGCTACACAGCACAGAATTCCTGCAGTCCTGGGATGCGGCTAACACTACTGAAAAGGCTGTGCCCTGCCTCCTTTTCCCATTTCTGCTACTTTAGCTTGTCCTTTTGCTGCCACCAGACCTAAACCACAGCAGTGCTCTTCCCTCCTACACAGCACTCAGAAGTGGTTTTCAGGGCAATGGAGGAGGAGGTACTGATGCTTCCTGGGGAAGGAGGGAACGCTGCTCGGCCCTGCGGGCCCAGCCCACCCCACAGTCCATCACAAACCCCATACCTGCCCCAAGCAATGAGTTCTGTCAGCAAAATCCATTTCTTGTCGCATCTGTCCCTCATAGGTCGCACGGGCCCTGCAGGTGCGTGCAGTCAAGAAACCACAGGCCAGAGGTAAGTAGTTATTAGTGCTTTAAGGCAAGAGAAGGGCTGCAACAAGCGGAAACAGAACTTTAACCAAACAGACTCCTCGGTCCCACGGGGCCTCACTTGACGAGGCCTTACCTGGCTCCTGAGGGGGCGGCCCTACGAGACCCACACGGCCCCTTCCAGGCGCTCCACGAAGCGTTACCTCCATCCCTCCTTCCACACGGCCTTCACCAGAGCCACGGAGATGCCCGCGGGAAGGAGGCGTGGGCCGGAGCGAAGCCGCAGCTTGCCCAGCTCAGCCGACTGCAATTAGGGCGGCCTCTTTCATTATCTCAGCGGAGTAACGGTCGGCCCGGCCGGGGGCAGCCGCCGCTCGGCCACTCCTTCCGCTGTGTGCGCGCCTCACCTGAGCCCCGCCGGGCACCGCGCATGCGCACAACTCCCCCGCAACGTGCGCTCACCTGCGCTCCGCGTCCCCTCCACCGCCCGAGCTGAATAGAGAGGAAGGAGGGGGTGAGGAGGAAGCAGCGCATGCGCCGCTGCGCCCCTCGCGTCGCTCGCCCTCCCCTCAGCCTATGGGTGTCTCCCCCCCGCGCGCGCCCGCGGCAACCACCTCCTCGGCGCGTGCCCGCGCGTGCGCGCGGCGGAGTCGCGAGACTGGCTGCGGGCGGCCACGTAGCGCTGCGGCGGCGGCGGCGGGCGGGAGCGCTGAGCCGGAGTCCGAGCGGGAGCCGCGGCCCCTGGCGGAGCCCGGNNNCTCCCCTCGCCGCCCGGCATGGAAGGCGGCGGGGGCGGCCCTGAGGGGATCGGCCTGGGTGAGTGTGTGTGTGTGAGTGTGTGCGGGCCGCCCGCTCGCTCGCTCGCTCGGCCGGGCTCCCCTTCCCCCTTCTCTTAGGCCTGGCGGCAGCGCTAGGCCCGGGCCGCGGGTGGGGGGCGGAGGGAGCGGAGCAGAGCCGCCTCAGGGCCCGGTGAGAGGGGGGGAGGAGGCGGTGCTGGGAGTGGGGAGGGGGGAGCTGCCACCTGCTGGGAGGGGAGGGGGAGCGAGGGGAGATCGCAGCCCCCCACACCTGGATGCGGCCGCCCCCCTCCCCGGCTTTGTGCCTCTTCCCTGGGGTGGTGTGGAGCTGCGGGGCCCTGTGCCTCCTCCTCGCCCGCTGCGTGTGCCCACCCCGCGGCACGGGGTGGTGGTGGGGGAACGTTGTGATTCAACGCGCTCCTTCTCGGCCTGGAGATGTCAGTGTGTAGGTGAGGAGGTGGCTCCCCGCAGAAGCCCACGCTGCAGTTGTCTAGGTGCAGGCAGGGAGATAACAGATGGTTTTCCTCTTCTTCAGCTGCTTGCTGAGGTGTCTTCCTCTCGTCGCTGCTCTCGGGACATCGGTTGTGCTGTAGGATGTGCGTCCCCGTGTTTGGGGTTTTGGTTTGCGTTTTAGCTTCGCAGTTCTGCAAATGTTTTGGTTACGGGTATCGTTAGAGGGAAAAGTAGATTCTTTGAGGTAATGTTTCTCTTCTAGTTCTAATGGTGTTATGTCAGTGTGTTCTGTAGTCATCGCTGAGCTTTGTCATGTACAGGAGAAGTGATTGGAGCGAAGGAGAGGGAAGTGCTGTACACACAAAACACGTGAGGAACGTGAGATTTATCTTTTCAGGGGATGACTGGAGCTGTATTGTTCCGGGAATGGCAATGGGCACATGCTCTGTTGACAGTGCTGGATGTGGTGTGATCCAGAGAATGGTGGTGTGAATGCTGAACGAAGGAGCTGTAGCGTGAGCAGCAATTTGTGGAGGTGCACCTTGGTCTGTCACCACGCTGAGCTCAGCTTCACCTGCAGAAGTGGTGCTCTCTTTCTGTTGCATTGGCTGGACAACGTGGATGCTGTAGGTGCAGGACTCTATGCAACTTATGGGGCTAAAACATACCAAAGTTTTAAAATGTCAGATAGAAACTAGTATTTTGTGGTTGCAGATGATTTTCTACTTTTACATGGGACTGCTGCTATCACTGATACTCCTCTCTGTCTTTCCACTTTTTTTTTTTTGCTTTTTAGAGATGAATCTAGCACCTGCAGTATGGTTGGTGTACTCTATGATCTAAGTCCTTGCCCCAGGCAGCCAACACTCAACTGTAGATACTGATAATAAAGCAGAGATATAAACTTGCACTGTAAATTTATAGTTGAAGGATAGAGATTTTGAAAGCACTTTCAGAGAGTATGTGTTTGAATGAGGAGTGACAAATCATGAAGGCTTTTTGTTTCACTAACCAAGCAATTAGTAACAGACAGCAATAGTCTGCCTGAGACTCAAGATTTTATTTAAATGCTATCTAGTATTTGGTGAATTTGGTATTCATGGGAACGTCGGCACTTAGTTGCAGTAATAGATCAGATACTTGGTAAGATAAGAAAATATTTTGTGGCTTAGCATTAGTATTACTTTAAAAAGAAACAGACTTCCACATATTTACCTGATCGAAGAGATTTTGTCATTAGAGACTTACCCTTTTGTCTTAAAGGACTTCATTGATAATACTGTATCTTAATACTGTTGCAGAAGACCTTTGGCTGATGTTTTCCGGAACTTTGTTTCTTTAGCAGTTTGGTATGAATGTTTAGGTATAGATGGGAGCTAAATTTAAAGAGCTGTGAGGTTCTGTTGCAAGTGCAGGGTACTGGGATGTTGTGGTTTTGCTCTCATTGCAGAAATAATAGAATGTGAAGACTTCAGACTGAGAGGTGCAATTTCATCTAAAGATAAGAAGTTGTTATGTGCACAAAGAACTGTTTATAGGTTGGAAATTGTCTAGTACAGTCCCACCTAGAGCATAAGGTATCCCTGTAGGAGCTGCTTAGGAAGAGTCCTTTGAGTGTTTACTTAAATTAAATCCATATTTTCAGTAAACAAGGTCACATCTTCCATTCTCGTTATCACGTGTGTTATTTATCAGTGCCTAATGGAAGAGTGGTGTACCAACAGCATATCTGAGATACGCATATGCATGTTTACAGTGATTACAAAACTACATGTCATCCATGACCTATTTCTGTGGCACAATGTAGCATGCCTACAAAGAATAAACTTCTTTCTAACTCCACAAAAAGACAGCCGTGATTGGAAGAAAGTGCCAACTGGTTGAGAAGATTGATATGTTCTCCACAGCCTGACGCTGTGGATTATTGTTGTATTAAGATGTTTTATAACCTCCTCTTGGTTGGTTGAATTCCTGCAGTACGTAACAGCTGATCTTTTCATGTATTCTGTTGTAAAACAGCTCCCTCTCAGCAAGATTCAGATTTTGCCTTCTAAATGGAAGATGGAGCAAATTTTAAGAGCACACCATTTATTGAAGCAATGTTCTTATTTCATGTTTATCTACATCTTTGCTATTTGTCTTTTCAGAATCTCATAGAACAGGGAAGGACAAGACCCCCACAGCAAGCAGAAAAGCTGTGGATTCTTATGTAGGGGTCATCTTAATATCCATGCACTTATACCCTTTCAGTATTAATGCAAAGCAGTGTAGCAGATGCTGTCTACAAGTTGACATTGCCCTATAATATTTTGAGTTTCTGAGGAAGCATGGCTGAATTATTTCAGCATTTTCCATAAGGATCTGTAGATTTTAACTTGTTGTTTTCGTGGCTCAAAAATCCTAGCTTCCAACTATTTCCACTGCAGATACTAAGCTTACAAATTCTAAAAACTCCTCAGTAATTCCTTTGTTGTATTAGAAGTCTAAAGAACTATTATCTGCCAACATGAAAGGATGTTTTGTGTAGAAGCTACAATTTGATGCCTTTCAAAACATCTTAATAAAAACATGATTTGGCCTTGAAGTTACGAGCTCTGTTGAATCACCCTTAGTCTTTGAAGGATCTTCATTTCGGTATTTTGGAAAGTGGATGGAATTTGCTTATAGCTCTCAAGTAAAGCTGATGAAGGTCTCACAGCTATTAGAAGCACAAAAGAGAGACTTTCCTAGTTCACTCGAAACGTATCTATAACCTTAACTTCCAGTGCATGGTTTCCCAATTAGCTTTGCAAATAACTTAGTTTTCCAAGTGAATTTAAATTGTTGATTTTTTTTTTTTAATTGCTCCTCCCTCCTGAAAAACAATTGCATGGGGAGTGAAACTCTGGCAGTAGCTCTGGTGCCAGCAGCCTAAACTCATTAACGCAAGCAGCTTGCATGAGTTTCCTTGACACTTTAAGACACCCTTCCCCGAGGAGGTTTCAGACTGGTAGTTTTCACTCAAGAGGAACATTTTGCTATGCTAAGCAGCTCCCAGCACTTATACAGTGCAGCGCTCTCGTTCGTATGTTTCTAAGTTTTGAAACTTGATTCTTTTCATGGAAAAGTGATTGTAGAAGTGTAATATGGAAATAGAGAGCTGGCCTGCTGGATGGTAGGTGGCTGTTAGGATCCATATCGAGACATCTGAGACAAAACCTGTTCAGCCAATTCCATCCTTTCTCAGGTACTAAATATTACCAAACAGAAAGCTTTTCAGCTGGAACTTTAGAGAGAGATTTGTCATGCCACTACACAATCCGATGGCCTGGTAGGATAGTGTAGAAGTAAATCTTGTGAAGCTTTCCTAATTTGATTTATTTTTACAAGTAGAAAGTTTTACAGTTGGAGATTTGTGGATGAGCATCCAGCGATCAATGTACATTCTTTGATGGGAATTTGGTACACAAAAAGTTGCAAATATTTGAGTTGGAGCACAGCTGAGTTTTGCAGGTGCAGAAACCAGAACTGCTTTTCCCATGGCTGTCAAGTCTGATGGAAGTCTGAAAATCTGCTCTGAACTTTAAAGTTCTTTGGAAGACATGGTTATTTAAACTCTGTTAGTCGGAAAGGCAATTTATAGAATATTTCTTAACAGTGCTGTGTGAGTGCAAATTACATATGGTGACAATTGTGAATTTTGGTGGTAGAGGGCAGCTATTTCTAACTGAAAGCCTTGTTGCTGTTAGTGTCTGGTATCCTAATGTGTAGTACGTGCTGGCAGTAATCTTTTTGGGCACTTGCTGAACAGTGTTTATGATTTCTAACTGATGGAGATCTTGTTAGCAGTATTTATTTTAAAGAAACTTTCCTTCCTACTCATACTTGTGTAGGTTTTCTGGTTCTGTCCTTTCTACTGTACTGTTTTATACACTGATGGAGCTCTTTCCTTAATTCTTGTAGTTTTTCATAATTTTTTTCCCTCACAGGCCAGCATATTTGAGGTATTTCTCATAGAGATGGTGGGGTCAGATGTATTGCCATTCCTCTACTTTGTGTGCTTTCTCACTGTAGTAAGTTCTGTACCTTCCCTGTTAGGTCACATGCTGTGTGCTGAGATTTCACATTTTAGCTGCACATTGCTTTGAGGGACTTAAGTTGACACGCACTGTGACATCAGTGACATGAAAATACAAGCTGTGATATAGAGATGTGATTTCAGAAGACTTTAGCGGGGACAGAAATGTGTCCTAATACACCTTTATCACCCATGTCATAAAAAAATGTTTGCTAGGGTACTCTAGTTCGCTTTATTGTAACGTGCATATCTTGAATCATTCATTTCACACTTCCTAACTGCAGGGCAAAATCTATTGGAGTGATGTGCCACCTTGATTGCAGTTTCAAAGTCTGAGAAAACTTAGGTGCTGAGTTTAATGGAAGTTTTCACCAAACTACCAGACTGTTTTGTTTCAACGCATACCTTGTTGCACTTCGTTTCTCATTGTATCTTTCTAAACTCACTGTGTAGCTTCTGTGCCTATGTTTGGTGTGTCCTCTCCTTGCTCTTTCTTTATTGCAGTGTTTAAAACTGCCTTTTCAAACTTGTTTCCTAAATTGGTCTGTTCTCACCCCAAATATTGTTAGCTGTTGTAAAGGCAGCATCTGTATTGCTGAATCTATAATCACTAGACCTTGGAACTCATTTTTAAGTGAGAATTTGAGCTACATGAGAGCTGAAGTCATTGAAGAAAAAATCCTGTTTGCTACAGGCTCTTGAAAAAACATTTTTCAAGTGTAAATTACAAAGCATCATCCTCAAATTGTTGTTGTGCTTCTGGTTTTCTTACCTTGCTGTTTTATGGACACTGAAAACCAGATTGCACTTACAGGGCAAACAGGTGGCTTCAGGAAGCAAAATCTTGCAGTGGATGGTAGCATTTGTATGAGTGCAGAGTGAGCTGGTTCACTGGTCCAGCTGAAAACAAATCCCAAGGAATGATTACGTTTTGGACTGATTTCCCAAGACACCTCTCTTTGCAGCCATAAAAATGCCACTGCTGGCGCAGAACGAGGAGAAGAGTGTGCTGCCTCCTTTGGCCGTCACACAGACTTAGATCAGATTAAAATAACCAAGTAACTTTGACCTTAACTTGATTATTGTCCTCACTTCACCCAGAAGGAAATTTATCACAGAGAGGAGATAAGGTGCATGTAGCTGAAGGAGGAAGCAGAAGAAGAGCTGGGAACCAAAGCTGCTGTATCAGTGGAGGGAGTACTTATGCTTGAGAACTTCACCTGTCAAATGTGAAGCTTGGAATGGAGCGCTCCATGGTGCACTGTGTGTTTCTATCACACCTTCAGGTATGCGTTGACTTACTGAAGGCTTCCTGTCTCCATGTCTCACTCATAACTTTAGCACTTGGTGTCATTTCTGCTTGCAAAGGTAGAGCTTATGCAAGTAGGAGGAGTTTCTGTTCTGCGAGTTTGTTCCCTGGTTAGCATTTATTGAAGGCTGGTAAAATTGTTTGTTTCTATGTTAAATAACGTAAATATTTTAAAAACAAGACTGGATGTTTTTCCAAATGTTTACTTGTGCATCTAAAACAGTGTGCTGTGTTTCAGAAGATTCAGGAGCCCAACACAAGACAGTAATTGGTAACATAAGTTACAGTATTGAACAGTTATTCAGAGTTTAGAGGAGCGTTGTGACATTGCACAAGGAGAAACACACAGTGGAATAGTTTTAGTATTGACTTTTTTTTTTAACCTACACTAGCTTGCCTAAATGTCTCAGCAGTCATTCCAGGGCAGCAGTTCTGGTCGTTGTGCTTGCATGAGCATACTTCTCTGTATGAGCCTTGAGGTCAAATAGAATAGATTTGAGTAGTGTTTGGCAACTCAGTGGTTAAAATGCTGCTGGAAGTTATAAAATGAGAACTCTGCAGGTGAATGCTGATGTGTTATTGTGGACAGTTTGGAAGGAGGAGATAATAAGAAAAAGTCTGTGTAAGGAAAAGCTCCTTGTGGTAATTCCCTGTGAGCACAGTACTAACCAGTGAGAGAGAGATACTGGAGGAACACACTCCCAGTTGTGCAGCTGCTGGGGGGGGGGCTTTACCAATCTGTTCCCAGTATCTCAGTCAAAATTTCATAGTCTGTCAAGAGCATAGAATCACAGAATGACCTGGGTTGAAAAGGACCTCAAAGAACATTTATTTTCTACCCCCCTGCCATGGGCAGGTTCGCCATCCACTAAAGCAGGCTGCCCAGAGCCACATGCAGCCTTGCCTTGAGTGTCTTTAGGGATGGGGCATCCACAACCTCTCTGGACAAAAAACATAGAGGATTTCAATCTTATCTGTAAGTACGTTTCAGTGGTGTGAGAAGAACAAACTTCAGTTTGGAGAAATCAAATTCATGCTTCCACAAAAGTTTTGCTGTTGAAACCTTTTTTCCCCATCACATACCCCTTTCTGCCAAGTTCTGAAACATGCTAGCAGATTTTTGGTGGGCTGGTAGACTGCAAGTGTCTTTTCTTATTTTTTTTCTTCTTTTTTTTCTTTTTTAATAAATCTAGATTAAAAAGAGATTTCATAATGTGTGTATTGTAGTATCATGCTTTCAGCTCAGGTGCAATCATTATAAACATTCCATGAAAGATAAATGACTCAGGAGCATGTTCTGTGCTGGGATGTGCAGTACGGAAGGACAAAAGGAAAATGTGTGAGCAAACAGCAGTGTTAGTGAACCTGTGTGAACTTTCTTGTCCTTGGTTCAGAGCAGTTGCATTTACAGTGGATGGTCTTCTCCCCTCTGCGTGTTGCAGGTGTCTCCTCTAGGGCTCGCTAAGCTATGAGTTGCATCTGTTCTGGGTTTAATTCTGAATGCAGGTATTCCTTAAGGTTTATTATTACTTACCGAGTTATTGCTGTTAGTTTAAACTGAGGATTATTCCTCTGGAATAAATGTCCAGGTGGAAGTTATATTTGTCAACTTGACATTGCAGGCAGACAGTTTACTGTTTTTTTTAAGCTCTCTCCACTGATCTCCATCTATATATTGAAAGACACAGCATATCTACCACCACTTCTGTCACTCCTCACCCTCTGGGAGAAAAAAAATGTTAACTTTGGAAAACAAAAGTACAGATCTTAACGATAGATTTTCCTTTTTGACTTCGTGTGCCGGTCTGTGTAGCCTGTGTTGTCAGTGCAATTATTTGCAGTCTTTGTTGGTGTTGTTTAATAAGTAATATCATCACTGGGCATCTATGAAAATAAATGAACAGTTTAAAACGTTAGCAGAGTTTTTATTAGTTTTCCAGATATGCAAACAGATAACGAGGAAGGCAGAGTTTCTGAAGCAGAAAGGAATCCTGCTACTGAACAAGAAGAAATCCAGGCCAAAAACCGAGTGGTTTGGAACAAAGGACAGACTAATGGCTGAAACAATTGCCTTTCAGTATCATGGCAGTTCTGGGGATTTGGGCACATACTTTGAGGAATATACGCATTCAATAGGACAGATAATCTTTCCGTAATTACAGTTATTACAGAAAAGTGATTAGTGTGAAAGGGTAGGTGGGTATGTGTGAATGACTACGGTTAAGTAACGACCTGGTTTTGTTTTTATCTTGCTTTCTCTTCTTTGCATTGAAAGAAATAAACAAAAGTGGTCTGAATAGATTTGAATACGAGGAAATTCCTAACCATAAGCATTTAACTTTGATATATTGATGATAGCAGGAAGTGCTGTGACTTTTAATTTTAATGCAGATGGTGCTTTACCAGAATATCTTTCAGGACAGTTTTGCCTAGAAAAGGAACAATGTTGAGATGCATGGCTGTTGATCTAAAAGTCGTTCCTTCCCCACAGAAAGCCTTCAGCTTTTGGCAAATCTGGGGGATTATAATGCTGCTGAGTTCTCAAGTGGCAAACTCTTCAACTGTTTTCTGTGGAGATAATGCTTGAAAATATTCTAGATTCACAGCCCTGAAAATCGCTGGTTGGAAACCTTTTGTCCTCCAAAGCAGATTTCAAGATACAGCCCAAGAATTCATCTTAAGAAACAGAAAAATGTTGGAGGTTGTGTTTTAGCTGTGGGATATTATGTAAGGCATTTTCCTCAGATTGGAAATATGCTCTTTTTTTTTTCTCTCCCATTAGGCTGTTAAATATTTAGAAGCAAAAAGACAGCTCCATACAGTGAAAATATGTTTCCTGCTGAGTTTGCGAGATACCTATCGTAGATTATTTTAGGAACAGTTGGGAAAAAGAAAACAAAAAGTGGGAGATGAGACTGTTTGGATGTTGTACTTCATCAGTGCCTTTCATATACCATCCTGCCAAGCATACTTGTGCCCAACCTCTGCTTGGAGAGCTGGGCAGTATTTACTCACTCTCCAGTCTTTTGTTTCCTTGCCAAGACTCCCTGCAATATTTCCAGTTACTGCCAGCGCTGCTGTGTTTTGTTGGATTTTTTTTTTTTAATGATGTCTCAACAGCTTTAATGTCATCAAAATACAAGCCACGGCGCTGCACACGTTTTGTGTCTTGACTTACGTACAATTTGATGGGAAAATCTGCTTCAAGTGCTTTCTGAGCCTGTGGTGAAAAGAGGAGAGTTAGGATTTTTGTTTTCACAGTACAGTCCCAGCAATTCCTTTGTGAACGCTGCTTCCAGATACTCTCTCTCCACCTTAAACTGTATATCCCAAAGTCTGAAATTATCATTCTGATACAGCAGAAAGGATTACTCATCTCTGCTTTCCTTTGTAGCTTTTACTAAACATTGAACCTATTGATGGGTGCCATCTCTTAGGTGAGTCTTACTGGTGGTGAAATAGACAGTTGCATTTCTTCTTTTATTCTGAAGTTAGATGAGCCAAGGCAGGCTCGAGTCCGTCTCTTTGCAGTGTAAAAACTGTGGCAGTGTGCTGTCTTGAGATACTTTCCAAGTCAAGAACGTCCTTCTATTCTTTTTGCATATAAAGCAGCTGAGATGCACAAGAAAGGAGCGATTGTGCGACGATGTAAATAATTCCCTCTTGTCGTATAGCCCTGATTACCCTCTGCTGACACGATGTAACTTGTACCAGATGTGTTTTACCATTAACTGAGAATTGCTGTGCCTGTGCACTGCTCTGTTTCATGCACCTGTTCTTCAAACTGTATTGCAACTCTTTTTCCATGTGCTCTGAGATTTTGCTGATGTATTGAAACGTGTGTGGAGTGTTCTACTCAAAGCCTTTACTTCAGCATTGCATCTGTAGTCATTTCTTCTTAATGTGCTCTTCGGAATTCACAGAAAGAAACTCATTGCACAAAGATTTCACAAAGCAGAGCTGAAGTGAGAAGTTGTTTATATTCTGTTATCTGTACAAATAATGCTGCAGAACTTTGTGTTGAGTGATATACCATTAAAGCTGTGTCCAGTAAATGATGATCATATTTTGCTGATGCATCCTCTTGTATCTCTGTCTTGTTGTCTGATGGAATTTGTGACATTGAATTGATTAATGGGTAGCACTGATTAGTACAAATATTTACAGAAGCTAAGCAAAAAATCACCTCTGGTTTACCTCCACATTTACATTTACCTTTCAAACTAAACACAATTAATGCTGTCTTAACGTAATCCTAATACTTTTTCTATACCCAAATGAGGTCATTAGTGGGTGTGAAAGTGTTTTACTTCGAATTCTGCTATTTTGAAAGTGTTGAGCCATCCTGCTGTATTCTGAATGGGCCCTTTTTAGCTGTCCTAGCTGTTCCTGTCTGTTGAGTTCACTTTGACAAAGTCTCTGGAAGCAGATTCTCCAGTTTTAGTTAGAAACCTGGCTGTTAGGTGACCTATAACATGTCCTCAGGATGGCATAATGTCAGAGCTGTGCTCATTTAATCCCCCTAACCTACTGTCACTACCTTACACCTGTTCCAAGTATGGTTTCTTCAACAAATCCCTGACTAGTTTGGAATTGGCACGTTACCTTATAAAATATAAATGATTTATTTTATACACGTGATTGTTTCAGTGTTTGCAAACTGCATGCAATGCTGGCTGCCCTGGGGCTGCAATGGAGCTGCTGGATTATAGCTTCCAACCAAAGGACGTCCACGATCTTTAATGCCTTCAGGTTGTTAATTGGATTTTTATTTTTCAAAGTAATTTTCTGGCCCTTACAGCTATCTGGGAAGAGTGGGGAAAACCTGCAGATGTTAACTAAGTAATAATGCAGTGCCATCTTTGCATGTATCCGCATCACCCCATGTGCCCGCAGTACTTCTCCTAGGCTTGCCAACCTACAGCAAAATAAGTTAGACCAATGTTTGCCAGTTTTCTGATGTGATACTGAAAACTCGGTGGGCAGCAGTGAAACTGGTTTTTAAGAGGAGTTGGTTGTGGGGTGCCCCAAAGAGTGTTTCCATCCCTCTTCTGGGAGCCAGTCCAGGCAGAAAGGATGAGCAGTTAAGTGTACATCTGTGGAGCTGGCAGCGTGTTTATGATCTCAGGCAAACAGCTGTAGGCCATGCAGGGGTCAGGAGCTTCCAGGGAGCCTTGATATGCAAGAATGACTGTGCTACCACTTCACTTACCAGCAAGGGTGGATAAGCAGTATTTTTCTTTACATCGGTGTCTGCTTTTGGTGGATGCCTGCCAGCATATGCAAATCACGCAACCTGGATGCACGTTGGACTAAAATCTGAGATATCCAGACTTCCAAGTTGGCCGCTTTCGAAGTCCTCCCTCCACCCCGAAGGATATGTAATTTAAATTTATTAACCCCTCAGAATACTGAACTTGGTCTGTGCTGATTTCAAGGCATCAATTGAGTCAAAGTTGAGGCAGGCGACTGTACGCGCGTCCTGTTATAAACTGTTCTATTTTTAGTCCAGAGAGCACGAAGAAATGTGTTTTTCTTCAGAAACAGCAAAAGCGTTATGTGAAGTGTTAGTCCCACATGCACATGCTTCCTCCACCTACGTGTGTGTTTGTGCTTTTTTTCTGGGTGTGAGCTTTGTTATCCATAGACTTGCAAATGTTTCTTATATGGTCTTCAATGACTAAATAGTGCATGAACATCCTGAGTTCGTTCTGTGCTCATAACGGTTATTCCTTGGTTTTGTGATAGGACTCCAAAAACCAACTTTGATGCTTTGGATCCTGTTTACATTTTAATCAGAACGTTTACTGCTCCCATTTATAGCATGGCTGAGATTCATTCTGTGAGCCCAAGCTGTTCAGCAGCTTTGAAAAAGAAATAGATTCACCGTATAAGATTTCTTACATTTGGGATCAGAAAAAAAAAAAGCTTCCATTGTAAGATTTTTTGCGTAGTGTTTCAACTGCTGCCCCTCAGAACTGTCAGCCACCTGATAGTGCATTGTTTGTGTTTGATGCATGGGGAGGACTTTGCTTTAGCAGCTGTTTGACTGTGAAATAATTTTGTTCGAAAGCTGTGGGTCCCTTGAGGGTAGCAAGCGGTGCACCGAAAGTGAAAGTGGGTTACCGTGCCTGCAGAGTGAAGTGGGTTTGAGACCTGGTAGCTTTGATAACTCAGAATGTGTGCTTTTTTAAAAAACTGTTTGTTTTTTGAAGTGGTAACGTGTTCATACAAAGTGGTGTTGAATGTCCTGTAAATGAGCACAGATGAAATGATGGCAGAGAGAATATTTCAGCATTCAGTGTCGGGGGGAAGGAGGGAGAAGGTAAAGCTTCCTTCTCATGATGGGATTTTGCTTTTTCTGGCTGTGTAGCAGCAGAATCCTGGTCGCCTTCCTGAAATGCTTGTGCGTTTGTGAGAATTAATTAATGTGCTGAGGAAGTAATCAGGTACATTTTTCTACACATCGTAGTGATTTTTGGAGGGGTAGCTGAATAATTTATTGAATGTTGTCAAAGAGAAGCTGAACTATGGATCGCATCATGCCCGCTGCTTTTAAGTGCTTATCCTGGGTATAGGATTGTTAATTCTGGCTTGCCATCAGAGCCAGCTTATTTGGTTATTTACTAGTATTTCCATCCGAACGTTACTTGTGATCACAAGCCAATGTTAACAGCCCCATCTCCACGTATTTCCTGGCCCAGCTAGGGGTTGGCTCTCATCCTCTTCCCTCTCACCTCTGGAGCTGGGAAGCTGCAAGTGGGACCTGGGATGGAGGGAGCATGCAGGAGCAGACCCCACTGCCGTGGTGCTTGTGAGTCTGCCTGCAGGGTTCTCATTGAGTGCATTTGGAAATACTGCCAACTGTTCAAGAATCTGTTTAACTAACTGCAGGCTTGTAATCAAGCGGCTGCTTGTTGGTAAGTCACTTTCCCTAGTGTGTTATTTCACAGAGATTAGGGCAAGGTTCAGTCTTTTTTATTATTCAAACGACTGAGACCATGGGTAGGTTTATTTCCTGTTCAGTTAAATTCATTTTGAAGGGGAAATTTCTACTGAAGCAGTAAGCTTGAAACTGCAGTATATAAAAAATGGTGTCAAAACATGTTTGGAAGGAAGTCACTGCATTTGGTATGTGGAGAGTAACTCAGACTGAAGTGGAAGAAAATCTATCATAAAAATCCATGTCTGTATTACTGCTTCAGATTGGTTGTTTTTCATTATTGCACCAAGAATAGTAATAAAAATCAGGGTATGAGTCTGTAAGACTGAATGTTTTATTCCTATCTGCTGGGTTTTTCTGAGGTTTCTAACCTGAAACTGAGTGAGATTTTCAGACCCTGATGGTAAGATCCAGTTTTCTTCACACTTAGAGAAGGTCCCTAAAAGAAAGCGTAAGCCATCATCTCATCATGGGATCTCTCTCAGGCTCTCCTTAATTAACCTCCTCTGCATTCTGTAGTTGCAAGTCCTATTTGCATGAGTAGCTCAGATGTATTCCTGACTTGATCTACGCAACCAAAAATCTTGGCTTGGTATTGTTAATACTGTGCTACTAAAATGTAATTGTCCTGGTAAAAAATAAATGAGAGAGCTTGATTACTTGTATTCATTAGGGATCACGTGATAACTTTTGCAAGAGGAAGTAATAGTGTCCTGGTCAAATTCCAACTTGGATAACGCAACTGAAATTTAGATGGGCAAATGTAATAACACTTGGCTACTGCAGTGAGGAATAAATAGCTGGGGGAAGGGAGAATGAGACAAAAGAATAAGATATCTTAAATCAAGAGGCTGTGAGGGATTTCTGAGGTGGAAACAAGTAGGGGACACGCTATTCTTAACCTGAGTCAGTGCTGCCAGTTGAAAATGTTTCCATTGAAATTCTTCATGCATATCTACACTAATGGAATATTGTTAGGTTTAAAAATTTAATTGCCCATTTTCTGGGTGAGAATGGGTTCTACGGTGGAGGTTCTGATGGAAAGAGGTGCTTCTATGTGGGTGTACACCTCACTTGATGGAGAGGCATGTGAGAGGAGTAGTGCATTGTATTGGGACCGTCAGTGCTCCAGAGTGTCCAGAGCAGAAAGAGATCAGCATATTGACTCAGCTTTGAGGCAGTGGTAGTGATGTTTGGCAGGTGGAGAGTATTCATCTGGAAGTGAATGATGTGCCTTGATTTCAGTTCCTCACAAGTCTAATACTAGCTCTGGCCCACATGAAGGTGCATGTGTTTGTACCCAATTCCCACTTTTGTTTGAGATAATGCTGCAGGGCATTATCTGCCCACAGCAGATACAGCTCCTAGATGGTATAATCTGGGTTTTACTTCAGTTGTACAAATTCAAAAGAATTTGGTGAATATTTTAGTGATATTTTTTAATTGACCTCATTTTCTTTGTTGTCTTTTATAGATAAAATGTTCAACAGTTCGTTGGCAACTTTCTTCAGAAGAATAATTACTACTGCTCTGCTCTTGCCGTAATATCAGAGTTCTGTGACCTACACATCCGTGCTGAACATCAGCAGAGAATCCTGTTTTGTTCCTTCTGTGTAGATGGAACAGACATCGGTCATGAGAACCCATCCTGATTTAAAGCTGCTTGCTTGGTTTTCTGGGATTAAAGGTGCTTAATGAATCAGCCCCCCCCAGATGAGTCAAACAGCCAATTCTTGCCAACAGTTGGTTGAAAACTGTGCCGTGCATGTAGCAGGTATGGCGCAAGAGGACAGTCGCCGTGGTCAAGTGCCACCCACATTTTATCATGGTACCAGCCAGGAACTCGATCTGTCCACCAAAGTATACAAGAGAGAGTCAGGAAGTCCTTACCCAGTGTTGGTGGACAGCAAAATGAGCAAACCGCATCTCCATGAGAGAGAGGAGCAGCCGTATTTCAGGGAGAACAGATCAGTAGGAGAAGTCCGGGCTGTGAAAGAAGATAGAGAAAACTCTGACGACTCTGAGGAGGAGGAAGAGGAGGAAGATGAAGTGACTTACAAAAGGGAGCAGATTATAGTAGAGGTAAACCTTAACAACCAAACATTAAATGTATCAAAAGGGGAGAAGGGTGTCCCCTCCCAGTCCAAAGAGACTGCTGTTCTTAAGACCAGCAGTGAGGAAGAGGAGGGTGACAGTGGGGAAGAGGCCACTGAAGACAGTAATGATTATGAGGAAAATGAGAGGCAGAAGAAAAAAGAGAAAAGAGTGGAAAAAGTTAGTGTTGCACAAAGGAGAACAAGGAGAGCTGCATCTGCTGCAGCAGCCACAACTTCCCCATCACCCAGAACTACAAGGGGTCGTAGAAAGAGTGTGGAGCCCCCCAAGCGTAAGAAGAAAGCTGCAAAGGAGCCCAAGGCACCTGTGCAGAAATCAAAGTGTGAAGAGAAGGAGACTTTAACCTGTGAGAAGTGCCCCAGGGTGTTTAACACACGCTGGTACCTGGAGAAGCACATGAACGTCACTCACAGGCGCATGCAGATCTGCGACAAATGTGGGAAGAAATTTGTTCTAGAAAGTGAGCTGTCCCTTCACCAGCAAACAGACTGTGAAAAAAATATCCAGGTAGGTTTGCTCACCTGCTTGCCAGATTTCCATACCTTCTGTCGTGCCCTGGATACAGCTAGCGGACACTTCAGAGGGGGAAATCTTTTGTGCAGACCAGGTTCTGACCAAGGCCTTGTCTCTACCTATCAACACTTGGTGTCTTCCAAAAGAAGTAAATTGTAGGGAACAAAGTGTGCAAGTGTCTGATTTAGCAGAGTTACTCTAGTGTTTAACTGAATGTTGGGGAAAATGCAGAGCCACTTATTTAACAGATGTCAAACTCCAGAGTAACTGGCCTGGAAACAAGTGCATTTGACAGGGTAGAGCCAACTTCTTCAGGTGCTGAGCACCTGCACCTAACACTAGCTTTAAAGTTTTGTTGTTCTGAAACTCAGTTGTATAGTATGTCCAGCAAAGGTTTCAGGGGAGAAATATGATAACATGTAAGTGGTATTATAAGCAGAAAATTTTATGAGACTGGAGAGGCAAGCAGGTGAGAAAGAAAGTAGTGAAGTCAGGATTTGGAGTTGTGTTAAAATGTAATTTTCTTAAATCCTACTGAGGTCATCGTATACAGGTAACTGACAGCGTTGCATATAGTTCATGTATTCACTGGGAAATGTATGAATTCAGTGACTAAATCATGAGCCTGCCCTTTTCTCGGTGCAAGTAAATCTTATTGATAATAAAAGATGTCTGGTCTTACTCACCAGAAGATTTGCAGCTTGTAATTTTATACAACAATGGAAGCATGTGTTGTAACAGAACCGTTTTAAAGCTGTGGAAGGAGTTTTAGTTTCTTATTCATCTGTGGTTTGTATTTTGCTCATAGGCTTCTATGTTCTCATATAACTAGGGGCAATGTTGTTTTATCTGGCGATTTGAACGTGCTTTTTTTGCCTTGTTAAACTTGGCATGATGCCACCTGGTTGAAATGCCACTGTCAGGGTAAAACAGCTTGGGTTCAGTTTCTGTGCAGCTGAAATGTCTTGAGTTTGTAGGGCAGTAAGTTTGTTTGTTTGTTTTTGTCTGTCCAATGAGTTTTACCAGAAATGTTTTCAGTTTGTTTACTTGCTTAAATGCTAAACTGAATTGTTATTCAATTCTCACTGTGTGGGAGATGGTTGAAACATTTGTTGGCTATTTCTCTTTGCTGTACGACTCTAATTCAGATCTATATAACGCTATGCTATTTTTCCTTATGTTTCAGCTCATAGGAGGAAGACTGAAGGAAGGAATATAATATAATGAGTCTTGAGCATGGTTATTAAGTGCATAGATAGTTCAACACATGCTTTGAATTGGAATAAATTGTTTTAAAATTTTGTGTGGCAGAGAGCACTTAAGTTTCAGAAATATTCTGTCATCCGAATGGCTCATTCACAGCATAAAATCTTTTGACTTTAAACAAGCATTCATGAGTAGTTTGGATGCGTACTATAGAGTAGAGAAGCATCTGTGCAACCATGGACTTCTGAGGGGTTACGTTCCTTTATCCAAAGGAATAGAAAATGAAGTTGTAGAAATTGTTTTATATACAGTACCAGAAGAATCAGGTCCTGGAAGCTTCCCAGGTGTTCCTGGTGGCAGAGGCACTGCTGGACACCTTCAAGTTTTTGCTGTAACTATACATTCAGCAAATATTTTTGTTAGGCTTAACATTTGGAATGTGTTTCACAGCTGCCTGCAAATTTGTTTTTATTACCCTTGGAGTAAAGGGTAAAAATAAAAGGAGTAAAGGGACGCGAAAGTGTTACATTAATGCAGGGTTTAATATGTCAAGGGAGATACAATTATCTAAACAGAAATGACTGCGTTATGTAAGAGGTGATTGAAGTGATAAGTATGACTGACTATTCTCTATATTTTTCATCTAAGTGATGGAATATGTCTGTTTTTCCAGATAATTTCTGTTTTTATCCTTTCAAAATTAGCACCTTCACAGAATTTTCACTGTTACCTTAGAGTCTGTGTAGTAGATGTTAATGTTAGTGATCTGAGTTGCTTGTTGATCATCAGTGAAATTGTAGTTTGACAGCTTCAAGGACTCTCTATCCTTAGAGGATTTCTCATCATTTCTTAGCATTGCTTTGCTCTCCAGGGTCCCGTTCCACCCTGTGTTCTCCCCCCAGCTCCCCTGCACTGCAGTTTGTTCCTGACATGCCACCAAGTAGGTACTTTCCGAGGTAAAGGATCTCCTTGCAGTCAGCATGGTGAGTGGTGTACCAGATTTTCCAGGCCTGCAGAGATTCAAGTGGAGGCAGCATTACTTGCTTATGCAGAGAAGAAACAGCTCAAGCTGCCAGAAGGCATAATATTTGTTAGTTCTTCAGTGCAGAGCATACAGCTTCTCCAGCTTTGGGGGAGAAGGGTAATTGATGTGCTGGAAACCCCAAACACCCCAACAGTGATCAAAACCAACAATCTACCTTCCCTCTTCACTTGAAAGATGAAAGTGACTCAGTATCCTCATATGTATGGCTGCTGTCAAGTTTGAAAACTCAGATTATTATGGAATTTTCAGAATTGTGCAAGGATTTTTATGAAGTCTTTAGCAAGGAGCGTTGGGAAGAAAACATATATAAAAGCCTGTTCATCCTGCTCATCACTGATCTAATGGATGTTTCACAGCAGTTATGGGAAGAGATTTAAAATCTTGTTTGCATGTAGTCATTTTAGACCTTCATTGCTACTGATGTATCGAAGTGAAGAGGTAGAATGCAAAACGTGGCAATGACAACTTGCTGTACCACCTGTGTGCCAGGTTCTTTGCAGGAGCAATAGTTGCAAGGTGGAAGGTGTCTTCTGTACAGGGCTAAAAGAGGAAGAGTGCTTTGAGTAGTTCAAGGGTTAGTAGATCTGCAATCTAGGGAGTAACAGTGCTCCTAAAGCCAGGCTAGACAGACAGAAAGGCTTAACAGCTGGATGGTGGTAGGCTCCTTCACCCTTGCTGGCTTCTTCCCACGCTGGGGTTTTAGATTCCCATCAGCATCAGAGCCAGTAAAGTTGTAGTCTCTGTGTTAGGACTCACAGCTTTGTTCCCTGGAGGCTGCGTCTAGCTGTGTGTGTATGTTTTGGAAATGAGCACAGTGGCTGTCATCCTCTTTGGCTAGCACCAAAATGCCGTGTCATAACACCCTCTCTAATCCTGCTTAATTAAAATTGCAGGTTTCTCTTAGTGCATTTGTTTCAACTGCGAAACAGTGAAAGTATTCTGCAGTGCAGTCTGAGACAGTACACAGCATTTTGCCTTCTTTTGGGTTTCCTTTTGCAATGCAAGAGGAAGACACACGGCTTAACTCTGCAAGGATGAATCTTTCTAATGTAAACTTCCTTGTATTTATCCTATTCATTCAGTGTGTTTCCTGTAATAAGTCATTCAAGAAACTGTGGTCCCTCCATGAGCATATCAAGATTGTCCATGGATACGCAGAAAAGAAATTCTCTTGTGAGATTTGTGAAAAGAAGTTCTACACCATGGCCCATGTGCGGAAACATATGGTTGGTGAGTTAGTGATCAGTGCTTCTGTTGGTTCTACCCTAAAATGTGTCTTTGTGGTGTGTTGTTTTGGGGAGACAAAAAATAAGGCAAATTTGATGGTCTGGGCATTATCCATAGCTAAAAGGTCAAGTCTGTAATAATGGCAACGATCAAAATATGCATGTGTATGTGTGTATGTAGCATACATATACATACTTATAAACTGCATAATATTAATCATCTTCCTGCTCAATGCTGGAGAAGAAATTTGGTTCAGGAGCTATTAGCAGTTTAGTGACCATCTGTAATGTACTGTTGTGTTGCAGCACACACGAAGGACATGCCTTTTACCTGTGAAACCTGTGGGAAGTCATTCAAACGCAGTATGTCCCTCAAGGTACATTCCCTACAGCATTCTGGAGAGAAGCCTTTCAGATGTGAGGTGAGCCCGTAACTATGAGTATGTTTAGAAGTGGTAGCTAAATAAGATTAATAATGCTGTCAGTAGGTTAAATAGGTGAAAATAGACTGACTTGTAAGCAAGGTGCAGTTTCACAAGAATTTGGGGAAAATTGTTCTCCATTTGGAGAGCACAGGCAGAGTACATCTAACAGCAATTCAAGCTGAGAGGTATTTGATTTGCTTTTAAGGTTGGCTGTCATGTTTTTCTCAGTGAGTACGAACTCCAACAGGATTTGAACACCAGTTTTCCCTCAGTGTTCATAGTAAAGCAATAGAGTAGAGTGATGTAAATTATTGTACTCCTGCTCGTCCTGCCCACTGACCTGAAAAAGAGGTAGCAACAATGAAAATAAATTGCAGCTCAGTTTTTACTTATGAGGAAAAACTCTGGGCATCACTGCAAACAGTTACGTCCTGGGGACACAAGACTGTACTCTACATTAGCATTTCCTAAACCATGTGTGTGTTGGAAGCAGGGCGGATCTCAATAATGCATTCATGTGTATTTGTGATCTGTAGTTTTATACCTGCCCCCAGGGAGGAGGTCTGTATGGGACAGACTTAGCCAGTCATATGTCTAGTGCAGATAATGCCTCGATCATGTGATGGGGATGCTTGTGGATATCACATGATGGAGGCAGGCCCTGGTGCAGAGCACTTCCTGCTTCCAGGTCAGGTCCAGTGCCTTGCCTTGTCCACCAAGTGGAGAAAAACTCCAGCAGCCTGTGAAGCAGTAATGGCAGTGCTGCAGCCACATGGAATTGGAGAAGTTGTAGGAAAAAAAAAATACCTCATGCCGATAAATAATGGCTGGAAAATCAGTCTGTCTTTCTGAAACACAAGCCTTAGTGTGCTGCATGTGATTTTGCTGTGTGAGCAGAGTCCTCTAGTGGAGACATGCTGTAGTTCAACAGCTAGAGCTGGCAAAGCTGCAGGATCTCCGACCGATACATTCGGTGAACAGAAGCACTTTTCTGTTGCCATAACTGTGCCATAACTATGTCTCTCCCAGAGTTTTACCAGCAGCTATGTCAAATAAAGGCTGCTGCCATTCCATCCTCCTTGCTAAGACTGCTGTGGCAGCAGACCTTTTAGTACAGGCCAGATTCTTCTTTCATTAAGTAACTTCAGTCCTGCGGACTTTTGTCTTGGAGGTCTGTGTTTGTGCTAGTTCATAAATTCTTCCCTCCTTTACTTCGTACGTTTGAGTGCTATCCTATGATTAACTTGCTTCCTGGTGAGTGATGCCTGAACATCATGGTTGCTGTTCCCCTGTTGCAGAACTGCGATGAGAGGTTTCAGTACAAGTATCAGCTGCGTTCCCACATGAGCATCCACATTGGGCACAAACAGTTCATGTGCCAGTGGTGTGGCAAAGACTTCAACATGAAACAGTACTTCGATGAGCACATGAAGACACACACTGGTAAGAGCTTAGCAAAGGAAAGTAGAGGTACCTGCAGTACAGAAACATTCCTACTCTTTTGCCTGTAGTCCCTCCCTTGGAACTTGGGATCAAAGCTGTTATCCAACACAGAAAATCAGAAGGGAGAAGTGAATAGGATAACTTACTGTTAAGTTAGAAGAACTGTTTATAGTCCTGTGATTCACTACTGGGGGAACTGAGGGGTTAGGCCTCACAGAAGATTTTCTTGG
Organism: Odontophorus gujanensis; assembly: GCA_013399175.1. Taxonomy (NCBI): domain Eukaryota; kingdom Metazoa; phylum Chordata; class Aves; order Galliformes; family Odontophoridae; genus Odontophorus; species Odontophorus gujanensis. The sequence continues at coordinate 400,078 of VXAB01001179.1, forward strand.
GACATCACAATCCAATGGTGAGAGAGGATATCATAAAGACTTGGGGCTTCTGTGAAACAGCTGTCTCTGTTTGCTGAAGGTAGCAGTCAGAATGGCTTTTGTAGTATGCAGTTTGTATAAGCATTCTGAAATAAGTATTAGCAAGTGTTCAGTGTCTAACCAACTGCCATATCCGTGTTTGGCAGGAGAGAAACCCTTTATCTGTGAAATCTGTGGGAAAAGCTTCACCAGCCGCCCAAACATGAAGAGACATCGCCGAACTCACACAGGAGAGAAGCCCTACCCATGTGATGTGTGTGGCCTGCGATTTCGCTTCTCCAACATGCTCAAGGCACACAAGGAGAAGTGCTTCCGTGTTACCAGCCCCGTTAACGTGTCATCTGCTGTCCAGATCCCACTGTCCACAACTTCTCCTGCCACCACAGTTCCTGCTGTAGCGAACACACCCACCACCCCAACCCCACCAATCAACCTGAACCCAGTGAGCACACTTCCTCCACGCCCCATTCCCCATCCGTATTCACATCTTCACCTACATCCTCATCCTCACCATCCACATCATCTTCCAGTCCCCCCTGTTCCCCATTTACCCCCTCCTCCAGCTCTTTTTAAGAGTGAGCCTTTAAATCACAGGGGTCAGAGTGAGGACAGCTTTTTGCGACACCTGGCAGAAAAAAACAGTTCAGCACAGCACCACTAACATCTTTGCTTCCTGCCAGCTATTTTCCCATTTTATGCACATGGAAACGTGCTCTCATGGAAGTGCAGAGGGTTAGTTGAGGACTTTTGTCTCTCTCTTAGCCCCAGCAGATGGTCCTGATTTTTCCTTTGAATCAGTTAGCAAACAAGGAAATCCTGTTTTGGATCAGCAGTGCTCATTTGAACCTGGGAACCAACAGGACTTAACCCCAATTGGCTTGTGTTTTCCTGGTGACTTTTATAAATTTCGGATACTGAGACTTGTGGAATTTTATAATTTCATATCAGCTGATGAGGTATGCTTGCTTTTATATCCTGGACTTCTCCTCAAAGAGGAGATAGGCCTGGTTTTCTTTGTACTAATCGGAAAGGCTGTGAGATTAATACAGAGCATTAATTGTATCACTGTGTATTGTAATGGATTCTTTTCAGCTTTTGGTGCTGGCTATGGAGTGAGCCAGCCACGTATCACGGTATATTTGAGCATTATAAAGAAAGACAAAAATTTCTTGTTTGTGTAGCTCTCCTAACACACTCTTTATTTTACTACAGAAATTATTTTAGAGTTTTTTGTATAGACCTATTTAGTAGTCAGTTTCTAAAATGAAATGTATTTCAATAAGCGGTGTAATTTTTTCAGTGTAGCTGGACCTATGTTGTATAATAGATAAATTTTTATAATCATCAAAATGTGATTCTTAAAAGATGCATATAGCTTCTATAGTTAAAGTTATTCTTACAACCGTACAACTTAAAACAACAAAAGGTGCTTCAGAGAAGAAAGGAATCCAAGAGGTCTCTGGAAAGGTTGCCTCAAAAGTGATGTTGATTTCAGAACTTTATGTAATTTATTTTAGTCGGTTGGTGCGTTTTCATTTTGTTTTGTTTTTCTACTTTAAGTTTCCCTTTCCACAGTTTCTGTTAAGAGTTTATGGAGGACACTCAGATCCTGTATTCTCCCTCCTCAGATTTCATTTTGTTCAACTGGAGTCAGCTATGAAATGGGCTGGAGAGGAAGTATCTCAAGTCAGCCAAGCATCTTTATGCAGGAGAGCCAGTTGTAGTGGCTTTTCATGGTATGATTTTAAGCTGGGGATTCTATCAGGTGCTGCTCTTCAGATTGCTTTTTGGAATTCCTGAAGTTAGGAGAGGGTAATCAAGTGAAATCGTAAATGCTGTGTTTCTGACTGGTTGATTGTAAGAGTGAGAAGTTTGGATGAGACAATGGTGTCTCAGTTGCATTGTTAAGAAAACGCTGACAGCAGTGTATGTGCCATGGGAAGCTCTATCCCATAAATACGTGCATAAAATCATGGGATGATTTCTAGGAATTGTAGTCATATGTTTGGCAAATCTAAAATCTACAGTCATAGGATAGGAAGCTTTGAATTGTAGGCATGTCACTGTTCCACAATACTGGATGGCAATGAGGAGGAAACGACACGTAGTGCAGGGATGGTGGGCTGGAATGCCAAATGTGTATGTTTTAACTGTCAAGTAGCTATTAATTTTTCAGGTTTGTATTTCTCTTCAACTAAAACTAAGTATAGCAGCATTATGCAGTCTAGTAAGCTGTTGCCACCTTCAGTGAAGACAGATGCTCAAGGCAACGTACTGTAAGTTCTCATTTCTTTAAAATTTATACTCTTCTGAGCTGCTTTTTAAATTAAATCCCACCAAACTGTAGATCCAGAGGTCCTCTCTAGGCAGATGTCTAACTTACCATTCTGCTCACTAATGAAGTGGGGTTTTGTGGCTGATGGGATTATTTTTTTTTCAGTCATCAAGATAGCAGAAATGGTGGAAATTCTTCCTGTCACTTCCTCAGAGTTAATGCTTTTAAGCACTGTGTTTTGAAACACTATGTCCTCTGTCTGATGGGAATTAGCTCCTTACTTGATGTTTTTCACAGTTTTCTACCATCTAATCATGATTCTTTTTTTTTTTTCCTAACATGCGTAGCAAACTGTAGGAACCAGGAAGGGCAATTTTGGCCCAACAAACCTATTCATTTTCAACTGATCTGAAACCCCTTCCAGCGTTTCTGAAAAATAAAACAATGTGTTTTCTAAATGTTTTCTCTACGATATTTATATACACTCTCTTATCTTCTAGGCAAAAAAAAAAAAAAAAGCTAGTAACAAAAGTGAATTTACACTCGTGATGACAACTGTTGTATTTACTGTGGCTGGTCCGCCCCAGAGGTTCTATGCATTCCATGTCACGTTTGCACCCTCCATTTCTGTTGTGCCACTATTTTACAGTCAGGCCCATTATTAAATGATTTTTAAATGCTAAGAATCAATTGTATTCCGTTTTTGCAACATGATCATCTTCTCAATAAATTTTCCACATTAGGCTGCTATTCAGAATTCTGACATTTGGAACACTTTTTTTTCCCCCCCTATTGTTTAGTTCATAGCAGTGACACACACTTTCTGTTTCTCTTCCAAGAAAAAACAAATGTAGAAATTCTTTCTGTGGAAGAAGATTAAACTTTCTAACCAGTTTCACTGTCGTAGTGTCAGCAGGTTCTCCTAATTGTCTGGGACTAACGTAGTGAAAGCTGACAGACCGGTCGAGAGGGGTGGTGCAATGTGGTGTTTTAGAAAGTACATCTTTTACTGAAAAAGGAAAGTGGGCGTTACAAAAGTTGGGCAATTAAAGAGCACGGTTTGCTGATGCTTTTCACTCCTGCTTAAATTTGCATAAGCATGCACACCTACAGAATTTGTGCAACACTAAGGAATGTATTCAGGTGCGTTTACTACTTTTTTGCATATGTTAATGAGCTGAGAATAATATTTTGTATTAGCTTTATTACATTTGGTTGGCACATAAGAGCTTGGTTTGTGTTACTGAAGCACTTGCTTCAAGAAGAGCAAAGACAAGTTACACCAACTTTAGGTTTGATTTGAACGTTTCTGGAAAGGGAGACTCACTTCTCCATTATTTTTTCCAAAGCATCCTACAGCCTGAGGCAAACTTCTACTAAATTTTTGAGATTGCATTTTAAGGGGAAGAATTAAACAGAATTAACGTTGCAGTCAGGGGATGGGCAGTTAAAAGGCAGTATCTTTTCTAAAGGAGTTTAAGCTGCTAGTCCTGCAGGCAGCACTGTATCCTCTACTGAGGGTATTAGCTGTGTGGGCCTGTTTATTCAGTGTATTATCTCAGGCTAATTTACCTTCCTAGATGAAGGTGTGGTGATTATCTGTTTTGTATTGACTTGCCTGTCTGAGTTATTGGCTCTTGTATTTACACAGCGTGCATGCTTCTGAGATGATCTAATTTGTATTGCTGTGCACATCAGAAGTTACTGTCACCCACCTTGTGTTCCCAACCACATCTCAAATTATGGGCTTTTGAAAGAGTGCTTTGAGCTGAATGTGAGCTCTTAGCACTGGGAGATTAGTTCCTATCTCAGCACAGCAATCCCTTTGGATGTTTTTGCCTTTGCCCTGTTGCACCTCTTGAGCATGTCATAGCAATTTTCAGTTTATTGGAGGGGAGAAGGCAAAATTCACAAGTATGCAGTTTAAAGATAGTGCTTCCCTTTGATAGTTTGTTCTAAACAGGTTAACTGAAAGACCAGGTTTCTCTCTGAGCTGAAAAGATTGCCATTTTTGTGATTTATTTAATTGATTGCCTATTTCTTTGCACTCTGGCAGCCAGTGGTGTGACTGTTATGGGGCTGAGTACCATTTTGTTGGAGAGAGAGAGTCTGTTATGCAGAGCTGCTTCAATTCATGCAAAGGTAGTGTTGCATTGACAAGTTCTGGTTGGATTATTAATTGCAGAGTACATAGGACTTGGAGAAAACAATAAAAGCATATACAGCGTGCAAATACGGTGCTCGAGAACACTAATGTCAATTTATTATTTTTTTTCTCTTGAGACTTGACCTCAGGATTGTAAAATGTTTCAGTAATTGTTTTATGGTTTCATATCTCTATGAACTAGCAGTATTAAAAAAGAAAACCCATCACCATGATGTGTTACTCACAGGATTTTCTTTACCCACTACTGGGGAACATCTCACTTGTAAATAACCATCGTTAGCTACAAACTCATCAGTCCAAAACAGATAAATCCCATTCCTCTCCATACCACGGAGTAAATTTTCAAGTATTTCCAAAACAGAAAAAAAAAAGGTACATTGAAAATTAATGACTTTTAAATTGTATCGTTATCCTACAGTTAAACTTCAAAAGCTGAAGTGTCACCGTGCAGGTTTTGACATGCACAGTAAGATCTAAACTGTCCTCTGTAGCACATCACTTGCCAGCTTCCATCAAATAAATCTGCCTTGTACTGTGATGGCTGTTCTGTTTGCACCTTTGCACGGTTTTGTACCTTTGTCACCACTTGATTTTGTTTTGTTTTGTTTGAACAGTGCTCTTTGCTATCAACTCAGAGGATCTGCTCTTTAAAGGGAAGAAGGATCATTCATTTTCACAGAGTTTGTGTACACGTGGATGAAATTTGATTTGATTTTTTTTTTTTGTGGAAATTTCCAATTTTCATAACTGGAATTTAATTCAACTGTGGTAACAGATAGAAAGAGAAGGAAATGCGAAGTAACCTGGAACTAATTAGTATTGTCTTCCTGACCAAAGAAGGTATAAATTAGTTAATGTTAGGATTTAAGCACATCAGTGGTGCTGAAAACAGATAGTACTGCATATTGTAGGTGTATTGGAGTCATGGCAGAAAAACTGAAATCCACTGGAAAGGAAGGAGACTTTCAATGACAAGGCAAGCTCTTGCATTTCATGTAGATGCCAGGCAAAAGTCTGCCTTAGCATTCATAATAAAAGATTCTCATCCTAGCAGCAACAGGAGAAAATGTGAGTTAGGTTAGTGATGCCGTTTGTATTCACTCAGCAGCTCTCCACAATTATTTCAGCCTGACTTGACCTATCCATGTTAATTCTGGTGCAGAAGTTGTTCTCTGTGGATCACAGAGGGTGCTCTCTGCCCTCAGAAATTCGGGCAGAGCCTTTTTCAAATGAGGATAAAGATTTGAAGGATTTGAAGGCTTTTTTTTTTCTCCTCCATTTTAAAAATTGGCCTGTCCCTTTTTTTCTTTGCAAGAAGATCCTCCTGCTGCCTCAATCTATTGCTGCTTTTACAGAGTAGAATCAGCAAATACATCTTCTGATGACATTTCCCTGGATATTGGGAATTGCCTTTGTACTCAGTCATGGCCCATGCATGTACAAAGTGCATTCTTGCAGTGCAGGCCTCTGTGTAGTGAGAATTTATGTACACAAACACTGTAGTCAAATGGAGCTTCCCTGTGAGCAGCAGTGGGTGTAGGTGTTCCCAGTCTGTGCTTTGTTTCATCGTATTGCTGAGTAGTTCTTTCATCCTTCTAATTTGGCACGAAGGTAGATTTGTGTGGCATGTGCATTCCCAGTTTTTATGCTGTTTTCCTACACCATGTACTCTAGCAGAAGAGCCTTATGGTGTGAACTTTAAACACATCTGAAATGGAGAAACTATGGAACGTTTTCCACCAGGAAGGAAATAGTGCTTCAGTTTGGTTTGTGTTTGAATCCCTTTCCCTGAGAAACCTGCCCAGGTGGAGGCAGAGCAGAAGTCCCTTGCTGAAGTGATCTATTAATGTTAATTATTATCTTTTGCTCGAAGAACTCTGAACACTGGTGTTACTTTTTCTTTTCCATCAGCCTATATAACAACAGCATGGTTCCCTGATATTTTTTATTATTGATTCTGCACAAAGGTGACATTTGTAATAACACTGATTTTAATCAGTAGAGGTTGTCTTTTCAATAAACTGCACATCTAAATTTTCTTGAACTAGGTGTCTGGTTTCCTAAAGGGTCATTGAAGCCTTTTTGAGCTCCACTGACCATGTATGGAGCCCAGACATAAAGGCTGGTGGGAGAACACCCCAACCTTCCCATGGACTGGTAAGGTCTCTTGATGTTTCTGATATGCTGCTGAACTAATGCACTTTCCTAAGATAAAGAGAGGCATCAAGGGCAAGAGCTAAAGTCTGATATGCAGTTTAAAGATACACATGTGCATAGTCTGCTCAGATTTAACTTTGTTAGAACAATTACCTCTGAAGATAATTAATCTTGCTAGGCACATATGCTGAGTTCATTAGAAGTATGGGGTAAAATTGTGTCACTGAGTAATACAGGTGGTTTCTCACTTTGGGGGGAGTTTTCCATTTGTGTTATACATTGCAGGAGCATAATGATCTGACAGGAATTCTTGTTGTTAAGAAAGCAGAAGGTTCTTCAGGTAAGCTGCAAGTGAACTGTGTTTTCTCATGTCTTAGAATGGAAGGTGTAGGAAGGAAATCATTGTAAGAGCAAAGGTTTTTGTGTCCCCTTGAAGTATCCCATAGCCTGGCTGAAACAAACAGCCAGCAGGCAGTGTTCCCAAAGACACCTGAGCTTTTCCAAACACATAAGCACTCTGTCTCAGTTTTCTTCTCCCCTAACACAATTAAAGCTTGAAAAATAAACTGAATTTGTAACTGTATTTTTGCAGAATGCCTGATTTAATTTTTTCAGCTGGCATTGGTGATGTATTTTTGATGCCCTTAGCAGGTGCAGTAACTGGTTTGCTGCTAACATCAGTTGAGGTTGCAGCCCATGTGGAAAGAGGGGCTTAGGGATGTAGCACCTTTCATTCTTCAACCTTAAATTCCAGAATCAGTTGTAGTAAGATGTTGGAGAGCGTTTGTGGGTGTTTGTATGTTTTAAAGCAGCAATGCTACAGTGTCTTGATGGGAAGGTTATGTAAAGGAATTGTTGCTCTGCTCAAAAGTTGCAGCTGCAGAAAAGCATAGTAACGAGTTTTCCCCACCTGAGAAGTTCCTTAACTTATTGAAAGAAGAGGGAAAGATGAGCAGATAGAAAACTCAAGTATTCTGACTCTGCTTCTCCTGAACCCCTGTTACAGTTACTGCACTGAGATTTCAAGTGATAGCTGATGCTAGCAAAAGGAGCAAAAGAGGTCAACAAAATGAAGTCAGGAGAATGCTGCAGCATGGCCACCAAGCAGCCCAACTACTGACAGCCCTGCCTGCAGTGACCTTGAACTGAAAAACAGTAAGGATCTGTAATTGCTGGTTACACACTTCTTGCTTCTGTGACCTGAACGTAACTGAGTGTGTTGTGAAGAAGTGCTGTTTATGTTTACAGTCTTAGTTGTGCAATTTTGCCTTCAGATTGCCTTAGATCTGTTTTGCCTATTGTCTGAGAGTAACGATTGAGGGGCAGCTGATAGTGACCTTAGTAACTGTCATTTTCAGTCTTTCTCGTGTGCTGCACACTGGGGTGGAATATACGAGTTAGAATTAGAGGATGGTGTTTTCGTGTCTGTGAATTGTGAGCTGCAAAATAACTCTGCAACCTTGTGTTGGCATATCTGAGAGCTTGCAAAACGAAAGACTGAGAAAACATATTACAAAATAGCTGCCAGTTTTGCTCTCAAACAGGAATTCAGCCTGCAACATGAGGCAGTGAACTCAAGTGTTGTCTGCTTGCTTTTCCTTATAAAATACTGGAGTGCTTTCACCTCCATACTCAAAACTCTCAGCCTCCCTCCTGCACACGGTAAGAATTTCTTAATACCTTTACCAGGAAGAGAACTTTTTCCATCAGCTTTGTTAAAATTAGGAAGTGCATTAAAAGAGAACTGTTGTAAAACAGAACTGTTTATCTAAAGCTTTCCTTTGGTGTTTAACCTGAGCTGCCTGTGTGCTTAAATTTAGTGTATTGCTGTCAGATGAGTAAATATCTGTGTTCTGCAGATGTGGAACTGAGAGACTGACATTATGTAAGCAAAAGACAGCTGGGGACAGAGCTCTGAGCTATTTCTGATCCAGACTACTGCCCTAACCGCAGGATCACCATTTCCCTTTTCAGTTCTTTTTAGATTTTCTGCATAATTTCCTCCAGCAGGTTTTTCAGACAGTAGATGCAATAAAGGAGATAAGAAACAGCTCCTTTGTGGTTATATGGTAGCTACTACACACAGACTGAAAATGGTGAACAGGAAAAAGAGCAGCTCAGGAGTCTGACCCATCTCACAGTGTGTTCCTGATTGCTTAAGGTAAGCACGGAACTGAGCACTGCCTGCATTTCAATGGGTGATGGCTCAGAGTAATGATAAACAAAATTAGTTCAGACTGGAAATTGATACTTCCCAAGACAGCTTGAGCTTGAAGATATCAGCTTTCTGGTAGATGCCATTAATAGTCTGAAGGTCTCAGGACACCTAGAATGAACGACAGTGTCCTGTTGTAACTCTGGTTTGGTGGTGGCTCTGATTCTTACGTAGTGGCTGTGATTTCAACAGGTTAAGGCATCCTACAGCTGTCTTTCACAACAGGTTCTGGAGAACGATAAAAGAAAATGCACTGTATGTCAACAGAGAGGTTGAATTTGATACTAGTCACAAGATGACCTTATTCCCAGGGGGAAGAAAAAGAACAGGTGCAACGAGAAAAGAAAGCGTCAAGGAAGTGTGTCATCTAACTGTCCATTCTGGTTGCAGGCTTGTAATGATAGAATCACAGCATGGTTGGGTTGGATGAGGCCTTGAAGCCCATCCAGTTCCACTCCTGCCCCCCAGGGTGGGGGCCCCCCAGCAGCTCAGGCAACCCAGGACCCCTCCATGGCCTTGGGCACCTCCAAGGATGGGCACCCCCAGCTCTGGGCAGCAGTGCCACATCCTCACTGCCTTCTGTGTAAAGAATTCCCTCCTTACATCTCCCCTCTTCTAGTCTGAAGCCAAACCCCCTTGTCCTATCACCATCAGACCATATAAAAAGTTGTTCTCTATGGTTTTTTATGAGCTCCCTTTAAGTATTGGAAGGCTGCAATGAGGTCTCCCTGCAACCTTCTCCTTTCCAGGCTGAACAAGCACAGCTCCCTCAGCCCACTTCTCAAACTTGTCCGTGTCCTTTTGGATGGCATTCCTTCCTTCTGCGGCACCAACTGCCCAGAAGGTTTTTCTCTCAGTGTTTTTAGGCTTGGTTTTATTATGAAACACGTGGAGGCTGCAATTGCTTCCATGTGAAAGAATAGGATTTCCAGTTGAATGAATGAAATGTATTCAACAGGACTGCAGTTACTGGAGAGGAATGTGTTGCTCTGCTCACCAGCATGGCAGCATGAGAGCAGTTAAAGCAGCAGATTCTGCTGACCTGTAGTGTGCAGAGATAGCATTATCAGTGCCTCTCTTACACTGCTTCAGCAGAAGCTTATCCCACCTGATAAAAAACCCTGTCTTGTTGCCTATGATTCCTGATTTCTAAGTATTATATAGAACAGAACATATTGAGTACTCTGCTTCGTATGGAGCTGCATAGCTCCAGTTTGGTGTTTCTTTTTAACCCCTTGTACCTTTATATCGTGGCAGTTTGTTATATGAATTGTTGATGGTGATTAGTGTTGTAAATGCTTTCTTAACTGTAAGTCTTAACATAAAACTTCTTCCTCAAGATGCTTAACTGGAGGCAGAAAGGAGCTCTTGGTGAATAAGTTCTGGGGGGAAGTGTTGTTTTTCAGGTTGTCTCAACTACATGACAGTTCTGTCTAGGTGAAGAGGGGGAAAATGTGTTTTCTGAGGAAGAGAGGGAAAAAGTGCATATTTTCTGAGGAAGAGAGGAGAGGTAAGTTGTCTGTAAGCCAGTGGGTAAAGACCTTGCCCAGGATCTAAGTTAGATGTTTGATTCACTTTTCTCTAAAAAGAAGTTGGAGTCGTACTCATCCCCTGACCACATGAGTACAAGTAAGGTGACTGTGAGGACAGAGCACAGCTGTTTCGTTTGCCCCATTTAATAATTTATTTCCATAAAAACAAGCATTTACAAGATGGAAAAGGTGTGGATTCCTGTCTCTTGCTGGATGGTTACCTAACCACTCTGGTGAGGATTATTTAGGGGTTATTACCAGTACAAAATTGAAGCCCGTGTTGGAGGAACCTCAGGACACCTGAGCTTTGGCTGGAATAGCCTGAACTGAGCAAAGCTGTCTGCTCTGTGTCATGTCCCAGCTGCTGCACTGGGGGCTTGCAGATTTGGATGCATGGCAAGGTCACCCCATGCACTGAAAAAATAAGGAATGGAGTTTGCTCTCTCTTTCCTTCATGGTTTGTTCTTTGGTGGTGGTTTGTTACTGTTTTTTTTTCCCTCTTTCTGATACCAAATATTATTTGCTCAGCAAATGTTTATTGCTAGAAAAGAACTGTGTAAGATGACAGTGTGTTGGGAAGGAGATAGCACGAGGTGGCTGCAATTGAAGATTCCTTGCCTGCGTACCTTAAAGACAGCAACAGAGTTCCCCATGTGAACAGAGAAAAGCTGCAGTTTTACTCTCAGGTTCCCCAAAAGGTGTAATCCAAGGAGAGCAGGGCTCTGAGACAAGTGGCCGGGTGGGTTTCATGGGGTCTGCCTGTAGGCCTCAGCAGAGTGCTGTGGTGTGTTGCTGGTGGGCTGTGGGGTGGTTGGCAGCTGCGTGCAGTTGTAGGCTTGCTGGGTTGGTGATGTGCTGATGCAATCCATGTGTTGGTTAGGAAACAGGAGGACAGGCTTGGACAGAAGTGGACAGCCGTGAATTTCCTTCATCATGGGGATGTTAGACCCATTGTGGGGAAATTGTGTGTTCATAAGGGGGTTGCCAGGAACCAGAGCAGCCCAATGCAGAGCACGCCGTCCTCACTTGCTCTCCAGGGTTCTTAACAGTGGAAAATCACTGGGATACGGGATCACCCTTGCCAAACTCCTCTGCTTGTGATGTTTCTGCAATGATCTTCGCCTCGGTGCTGCTCAGGGAGAAGGAGACAGCAGGCAGAGGGCAACGCAGCCTTGTTGAGCTTCCCATTTACCTTGGACCTACACACTGATCAC
>VXAB01001179.1:412164-422718 GCA_013399175.1 Odontophorus gujanensis
AAAAATAAGGAATGGAGTTTGCTCTCTCTTTCCTTCATGGTTTGTTCTTTGGTGGTGGTTTGTTACTGTTTTTTTTTCCCTCTTTCTGATACCAAATATTATTTGCTCAGCAAATGTTTATTGCTAGAAAAGAACTGTGTAAGATGACAGTGTGTTGGGAAGGAGATAGCACGAGGTGGCTGCAATTGAAGATTCCTTGCCTGCGTACCTTAAAGACAGCAACAGAGTTCCCCATGTGAACAGAGAAAAGCTGCAGTTTTACTCTCAGGTTCCCCAAAAGGTGTAATCCAAGGAGAGCAGGGCTCTGAGACAAGTGGCCGGGTGGGTTTCATGGGGTCTGCCTGTAGGCCTCAGCAGAGTGCTGTGGTGTGTTGCTGGTGGGCTGTGGGGTGGTTGGCAGCTGCGTGCAGTTGTAGGCTTGCTGGGTTGGTGATGTGCTGATGCAATCCATGTGTTGGTTAGGAAACAGGAGGACAGGCTTGGACAGAAGTGGACAGCCGTGAATTTCCTTCATCATGGGGATGTTAGACCCATTGTGGGGAAATTGTGTGTTCATAAGGGGGTTGCCAGGAACCAGAGCAGCCCAATGCAGAGCACGCCGTCCTCACTTGCTCTCCAGGGTTCTTAACAGTGGAAAATCACTGGGATACGGGATCACCCTTGCCAAACTCCTCTGCTTGTGATGTTTCTGCAATGATCTTCGCCTCGGTGCTGCTCAGGGAGAAGGAGACAGCAGGCAGAGGGCAACGCAGCCTTGTTGAGCTTCCCATTTACCTTGGACCTACACACTGATCACCCGAACGCAGCCTGCTGCCTTCCTGGGAGGTGGTGCAGCTCGCAGGGGGCTGTAACAGCCCCAGTGTCTCAGACAAAATAGACGATAATCCTTGATAACCAGGATGCTTTCAAGACAGTGGCTGCAGGCAGCTCTCCCTGCGTGGAGCTCAGCGTCCTTTAACAATGAGAAGCAAAGTCCGTTAGGAGAGGTCTCAATGTAGCAGTGCTTCGGCTGCAGAAACGCTCCGGGTTGGAGCTGAATTTTGGAGAGATGGGGAGAATGTAGAGGTCTGGGGGCTACACCTCGAGCTGTGGGGCAGGGAGCTCTCGGCAGCACAGCTGCCACAGGTCCTCACCGGAGAGCTCCGTTCCGTGCAGCTCTCCTTCAATTTCGTGCGGCTCCTTCCTTTCTTAGCCGTCGTTAATTACAAAGCAGGACAAAACCCATCCTCTGGCAGTCGCTTAAGTGCATGTTTTTCAATGCCACGCTGTTGCTTCCCCTCCCTGCGCAGACTTTGAACAAGCAGCGCTTTGCTTTNCTTCTCGGAGGAGGCGGAAAACGCGAAATAGGTTACTGTTGGTTATTGCTGATTCTGCTGAAACTTTTTTTAGGAGCAAAGTCACACTCCGGCCGCGCTCCCTCTCTGCGGGTGCGCGTCCACGACGTTTATTTGGGGAGGGGGCACGCGGCTCTCGGCGCCCCCTCCCGTCGGGAATGGGGCGGGGCTTCGGCAAGCCCCGCCTCCTCGCTGCGCGCCGGGCGGGCTGCCATTGGCTGCGCGGGCGGTGACGTACGCGCACTGCGGTTGTCCCGTGGCGCCGCGCCGGGGCTCCGTTTGCGTCGCCTTAAAGGGGCCGCGCTCGCGGCAGCCCCGGCAGCGGCGCCGGCCCCGCGCCGCTCCCCAGCCGCCGGTGTGTGGCCCTGATCGCGGCTGCTCTGCCGCTCTGCGGGGTGAACCGGGCGCTCCCGGGAGGTTCCGACCCGGTAAGGAAGCCCTGGGGGCTGCTCAGACACGAGTCGGCACCGGCACGGCTGCTGCCGGTACCGAGAGGTGCCGACTCCGGTAGGAGGCTCCGAGGAGCGGTGCACGGGGACGGCTGGTGCCGGTACCGGGTGATGCCGAACCGGGGAGGTGCTCACCCCGTGGCAGTTTCCGATGGCTGGTGCGGCCGGTACCGGGAGGTGTCAGTCTGGTTGGGCTGGTGCCGGTACCGGGCAGGAGCCTTCAGGCACCGATCATGCGTGAGCCAGCCCCATTGCGGCTGTCACCGGTACAGGCAGGACCCGAGAAGGGACGACGCATCATCCGGCACCGCTCCGTTTGTCCGGCGGCTCGGTCCTGACAGCTCGGTCCCGGCGCTCCCGGTACTGCTCCTCTGCGTGTCCCCCTCGGCAGCCCCATCCCCGGGGATGGAGCCGGACTCTGGGAGCTGATTTGGGGCTCCTCGGAGCACCCCCAGGCTGCCACCCGCCACCTCGGAGGGGCAGCATTTTGGGACCAAAACAACCAGCTTTCGGGTTTGTTGCTTGTTCTTTGGTTGGTTTGTTTGCAGGGAGAGCAAAGCTTTGGTCACGGCGCTTTAAACTGCGTCGTCCTCTTCCTGCCGGATAGGGGGAATTAAAAAATGGAAAAAATGCACGGTCCCCAATCGACCATCTGCCAACGAGGGGTGTTTTTTCCTCCTTTGCTTTTGGGGCAGCAGCACTCTGCCTTCTGCTTTTCCTTTAGTGCTAGGGGGTGAGCAAGCAAATTTGGTGAAGGTCAGTGGTTGGTTTTGGGGTTAAAAAAGAACAAAACAACGTGCTGTGTGCACCAGAAATGTCAGATAAGCTTAAAAACGTCAAAACCTGACGTGTGGAGTAAGCAGGGAGATGGAAACGTGCTCGGGCAGAGGGGAAATGCCCCAGTGCCCATCAGCACCGCTGTGACATCAGGTCCTGCAGCAGTGCTGGGGTGGGTGGGTGCAGCACAGCACCGTGTCCTGTGCTGAACCCAAAATCATGGGATTAAGCTGTAAATCCCACGGGCAGGCAGAGTTCTCCTGGGACACGCAGCGGTGGTGACCGCTCCGGGGAGATTAGGAGGGTGGCAAATGTCACTGGGTGACTGTGCAGGGCAGGAGAGTGCTTGGGGGAGGTGGGGAGGGATAGAAGACATTGAGATTTGGGGGATAAGTGACCCTGGGGAAATTAATCTGCGGGTGACACCGTCGGCTCCCTGCTTTTATCGGGGACGTTTTCACCCTCGTCCTGAGCTGAGTTTGTTTAACCCTTTGCGTTTGGTGCCGTTAACAAAACGTCTGTTTCCGTTTTTCAGTTCCAGCCTTCAGGCTTTGAATAATGTTAGGAAGCACGGCCGCTTTAATTTTATTTTGGAAGGACTCCTTTTCTTTTGCAGAAGGTGGAAGGACACTCTCCCAGGAAGCAGCTGCCCGGTGAGTCATCTCCACGTATAAATAGCGCTGGTGGGAGAGGTGCTGCTCGCAGAGCAAAGGGTACAGCACTTCTCTCAAGACAGGGGGAGAGAGCATCCATTCCTTAGGAAATCCCAAGTCTTTATTCACAAAATAACTCCGGGACTTCAGCTTTTAGAGCTGCCCATGAGCTGTTATCCACGGGGCTTTATGCAGCTTTAAGCAGCTGTTCCAGGGTTCTTTCCTTGCTGCTGTAATGCGTCCTTAAGGCTCAGACCAAAACGATTTTGGCATCACTTTAGAATATAAAGAAAAAAAAAAAAAAGAAAGCAAAATCACCACCGTCAATCTTCCATGCTATTTATTCTCTTTCTTTTAATTTGGGCCTGAAAATCATAGTGGTGGACTTCAGCTCCAGGCTGGCTGTGGCTTTATTTGGTTTTAAATGATGCCTGTGAATAGGCACTATCTTTTGATGGGTACTTTTAAACAGACATTGGTTTGGGCAGCCTGAAACTGTGGGAGAACCAGCCCATAGCCAAGCAGCTGGATAATCCTCAAGTTCTTAAGCCCTTGTGTGATCTGTTGTGGCCAAAATAACCTGGTGCTGGCCTTAAAACCAGTCAATTCTCAAACAAATCCCCTACAGACAAAAAAACCCCTCTTCATACAGCGATGCTGATGCCAAAAAAAATCATTGAAATCCTCCTCGATTCAGCTAGCGATCCTTGAAAATTGCCCACATCCCACTGTGTTATTCCTCCTGCCCAGGTCTCCCAGCAGGTTGAACTCTGAGTTTTTGCACCCTGAGGTTTTCTGCTGCTCTGTTTTTCGGCTGCAGATTCTGCAGGCAGCATGCTGGCACAGCTCTACCAGAGCTGCCTGTGCCCTTCTTTTCGTTCCAAGATAATTGCTCCATTTAAAAGAGCAGCCCAAACTAATTAGACTGGAAGAAAAAAATCAGGATGGTTTTTGGAACGGGACGTGTTGCTGAGTTGGGTCCTTTTATGTGTGGCAAAGCTTGAGTGCTTGGGAGAGCTAAGAGGGATCAGACGCATTAAGTGGTCCCTGCCCACTCACCCTGCTCCCTATAGAGTCATTTAATTCTTCAGCTCCTGGTACAAAAGGTCATGAGCTTGGAAGTTCAGTGCAGGACACAGGCACGTAACGTGCTGCACGTCTGTGGGTTGCAGCTCCCACTGTGGTACCCGGAGGGGGTGGCCAACACAGCCATTAACCAGCATCACCCTTATGGTTTGCAGCGAGGAGCCCAGCACAGAGAGCCCTAAACGGGACCTTCAGCAAAGCGGTGCTTGGAGAGTGATGGTCTTAAAATGAAAAGGTGCTGTGAGGGTGTTGGGCTGCCATGCCTGTTTAAGGTCAGTGTGATTCTTGATGCTTTCAACTTCTCTGTCTCTTCGCAGGGTCAGGGAGCAGAAGTGAGGTCCCTGTCCTGCACGTCTGATTGCAGGCAGGCACTGAGTGGGGGCTGCTGGGTTTGGCACTGGGCCTGGGCTGAGGCTGTCCAGCTCTGTGTGTTGTCAGCAACGTGGTTTTGCTTTGGAGAGAAGGGCAGACCCCAGCTCTGAGCCCAAAGGGAAACCACATCCAGCTGCCAGCACAAAAATGAACCTGCAGTCTTTTTTCCTCTAAAGAAAAGTCAGACTTGTCCTTGCAAGACTTGTGCTTGGGGTTGTTTGCAGGTACACAAATCCTTTTGCACGGGTGTGACATGAGTGGGATGGGGAGCCTCACCCCCTCCCCAGGACCCATGGGAACACACCAACGCTGTCCCCACTTTCCTTGGGAGGACGTGTGTCAGTCCTTGGCACACTGACCACCTTGACTGCAGTACAGGGATTAGCGGTGGCAAAGTGATCCCTTTATAGGAAGGATAAACACTCCAGGGTCAGGGCTGAGGTACATCAGCAGGGGATTACCCCCCCCCCCAACCCCCAGCTGGGTTAATGAGCTACATGGCAAAACGAGGGCAGGGATAATTTGGCCGAAAAACACTCCTCTGCAGCACTGTTGCATTTGTTGCCCTTGGCCCCAAAACCAAGCCCTCAGCTCACTACGGGCGCTCTTCTCCCCCCGCAGGGTGTTGGTATGGCCAACTCCCGGCCTCCCAAGTACCTCCTGGTCTTTGATTTTGATGAGACCATCATCAACGAGAACAGTGATGACTCCATTTTGCGGGCAGCACCGGGGCAGGCACTGCCTGAGCACGTCCGGCAGAGCTTCCGCGAGGGCTTCTACAACGAGTACATGCAGCGTGTCCTGGCCTACATGGGGGACCAGGGCGTCAAGATGGGGGACTTCAAGGCCGTCTACGAGAACATTCCCCTGTCTCCGGGCATGCCTGACCTCTTCCAGTTCCTCTCCAAGAACCACGAGCTCTTCGAGATCATCCTCATCTCCGACGCCAACATGTTTGGCATTGAGTGCAATCTGAGGGCGGCCGGTTTTCACTCCCTGTTCCGCAAAATCTTCAGCAACCCTTCCAGCTTCGACAAGAGGGGGTACTTCACCTTGGGGCCCTACCACAGCCACAAGTGCCTTGACTGCCCAGCCAACATGTGCAAACGCAAAATCCTAACGGAGTACCTGGCCGAGAGAGCGCAGGAAGAGGTGGAGTTCGAGAGGGTCTTTTACGTGGGGGATGGTGCCAATGACTTCTGCCCTTCTGTGACTTTGACTTCAGCTGACGTTGCTTTCCCACGGAAGGGCTACCCCATGCACCAGATGACCCAGGAGATGGAGAAGAAGCAGCCTGGAGCCTTCCAGGCCGCCGTTGTTCCCTGGGAGTCGGCTACCGAGGTTGCCCGCTATCTGCAGGAGCTCCTCAAGAAGAAGTGCTGAGGATGGATGGCTCCGAAGAGGCTTGTTTACGATAAGCAGCTGGGAAGGGAGAAGGCTTGGAGGTCGTGTCCTGCACCTCACATTTATTTGGCACTGCTCACTTGGACTTTGATTCCTGGACTGCTTTCCTGCCTTCCTCTCCAGGCTCCTATCTCCCCAGTGATTGAAGCACTTTCTCTCCCCCCACATCCTTTTCCCTCTGCCACACTGAGATGAAGTCTTCTCTATGCAGCTTAGACAGCTTCTCTGCTGCTGGTGGCTGGCAACACTAATAATGTTGGGTCTTTTTCCCCCTTTTTGACTTCACAAGAGCAGTTCTTTACCATCCAGAAGACAGCTCTCCTGCAGGCTGAGCCCTGCATGTGCTTCCTCTTGACTTCACCCCGCTCACCTCCTGCCCACCTCCACTCTCCACGCAGGAGCGGTGTGCTGTTGCCTTCAACCCCGTGCTCCAAGGGCTCCTTGCCTCTCCAGGAAGCCACAAGAAATTCAAGCTGGGCAGTTTGTGCTGCCCAGGCTCCCCAGCTTGCCCTGCACCCCACTCCTTGCTCAGTGGGTGAGCCTCACACAGGAGTTAACTGTCCTTCAAACTTTATTTTCTGGAAAATAATCATGAGTAACAGGAAACCTTATGGAAGGTTGGTACCTTGGAAAAATAAAACATAACCCTCCTTTAGCTCACATTACCCTCACCCCATCTTCTGGGGGGATGGAGGCAGAATGGCCACATCCTGCTTTGAGGAGGAAGACCTGACTTCACCCTCCTCTTCCTCCCCCACTGCTTCCCCTCTCAGGGCAGCAGCCCCTCATGCATCTCCAACACAGACAGGTCATCTCTGTGTCTTTGCTGGGTCACAGTGACTGCCCTGTGACCTCCTGCCCTGGTCCAGAGGTGCTGAAATTCCCCCCAGCTGGAGATAGAGGTGCTTTAGCACTTCTGGTATCAGCTCCCCAGACACTAAACTCTCTTACCCCACCACAGTGTTAACTGCCCATTCTAATTGCACTCTACAGAGGCGGACTTGCAGTATTTTGCTCTCTGGTGTTGGCTTTTCCTGGATTTATCCACAGCCTTAAATGACCCCTGGGAGTGGCTTGCAACTACTCCAAAGCATAGAAACCCTGGCAACAAATCAGAGCAGTAAGGAAATAACCAAAGTAGCCCTGAGCTGATCCTCCTTTATTTCATTTTTCTCCCCTTTCTTCGTTCTTCCTCTTCTGGACACTATTCAACTGTGTGGAACTTAAAGCCATGGAATTAAAAAAAAAAAATACATATATATGTATATAGATATATATCTATATATTACAGATACACAAGTTATCCAGAACATAAACCTGAGTGTGAAATGGCTCTGAGGTGCACGCACATGGTGTTTCTCTTCCTCAGGCTACAGGAGCCCCTTTGGTGTAGGATTTGGGCCTGGCTTGCCCTCCTCCCTCCCCATCTCAAGCAGCTGGGGACAGGGAGCAGTTTAACTGTGCTGGTCACCCCAGAGCTGCTCACCTCCTCACTGCTATGCTCATTTGTGATGTCTGAGCTTTGGCCCTGCTCTACTGTCAGTTCTCCTAGGGGAACAGGAGCATCACCAGGGCCAGCCCAAGGGATTTCAGAGCTTGCTGCCCTCTTGTGTTTCCAACAGGAAGAGGGACGGGGGAGTTGCTGTGTGGCAAACCTTCACAGCATCAGAAGCAGCAATTGCTGGTGGCATTAAAAAAAAAAAAAAGAAAGGGTGGGAGAGGTGTGGGGGAGCAGGCAGCAGCATCTGGCGTGGGGCCAGGGGCTGAGCTGTGCAGAACATGAGCTGTGCGAAGCCAAAAGTCAAAGGCAAAGTGGTGCCCTCACCTCCCGGACACAGCTGAGCTGGGTGGGTGATGAGGGGGGGGGGGTTGGGGAGCCCCTGATGCTCAGAAGGGCTCCACATAATTGCCAGGGAAGAAACCCGTTTCCTCGCCCAGGATGCCTTCACACCATCCATCAGAGTACCTCCGTGTGACATAGATGAGGGCTCCAGGTTCGAAGGAGAGCTCGTTGTCCTTCTGCTGTGTATATGGGTAGAGGGTCACCACTGTGCAAAGAGGGAGAGAGAGACCATGGAGCAGGGTGGGGACTGCTGGGAAGGGGAAAGAGGGAAGGGCTGAGCCTCTGCGCTGCCCTGTAGTGGGGCAGTCACATCCTCAGTGCTGTGACCAAAGAATCTGGTGGATCCCTGCAGATCTGACCCTGGAGCTGCTGTACCTTTTTCCAGGTAGCTCTCAGGGACGTGGGAGGGCTCCTCTGCAGCTGCTGCTGGTGGTGGTGGTGGTGGAGAGAAATGCTCAAAGTTGGGCAATTCTGGTGGTGGTGGCAGTGGTGGCTCGAGATCATCGGGGACTGCAAAACAAATTCAGTGAGGGCTGAGGGACTCCACGGAGAGCAGAGACCACGCACAGCACTCGTTTCCAAACGAGCACCCCAGCAGCCCCAGACAGCACTCACGTGGAAGGCTGATGTCTGCTGGGGGCATGGCCAGGTCCCCCGGCGGTGGTGGGAGCAGCAGGTCCCCAGGGAGAGGTGGGGGTGGTGGGATGGTGGCTGTGGCCAGGATGGGTGGTGGTCCCGGGAGGGGTGGGGGGGCAGGTGGTGCTGGGAGGCCTTCCCCAACGGCTCCTCCACTCGAGCTGGGGATTNCCACCGCCCCACGCCCGCGGCTGGGGCTCCGGAAGGAGGGGGGGGGGGGGGGGGCCAAAAGCCACAGACATGCTTCAGCCCCCCCCCACCTTTGAACACAGGTGCCTGCACCATGACATTCAGCACAGTCACCGTGTCCACTCAGCATCTGTGCACGAAGCCATTTTCCCACTCAGTGCCTTACTTTCCCCATTGGGAACCACCTCTATAAAGTCGTCGGCTCTAGAGATGCACAGTGAATTTCATGCTCCCCAAAACCACATCACTTATCCAAACCTCTCTGCAAATAGATGCAGTGGGGTAACCACAGCTGCCCCAAACCCACTGATCCCCCTCCCTGGACATTCCAGACCCCCCCTCAGGCCCAGACTGGTACCTGACCGATGTGAGCGAGGAGGCAGATGAAGCTGCAGAGAGCTTTCCCTCAGGAACCACGGGGGGCTGGATGGGCTCAGGGACACGGGTGCTCCTCCTGCCAACAGAGCAGGTGCTCTGAGCCCACGCTGCCAGGTTGTGGCTTGGCATGAGGACAAGGATGAGACACTGAGGGCAGCTGCATCGGGCAGTGCACCCCGTAGCTCTGTCACTGGCGTTGTCACCTGCTCAGTGACACCCAGGCCAAAAAGATTCCCTACTGCACACCCCTCACACCCCAGAACCCTCACCCCAGGGTGCCTGCAGTCTGCGTGGCTATCTTGATCCCCTTCCGAGACAGCGTGCCTGTGCGAGACAGCTGGGTGCTGTGGTCCTGCAGATAGAAGACACAGACACATGACAAACTCATTGCACCCCATGCCTACATCCCCTGTAGCGCCTCTAAGGCCTTTGCCGAAAGGGTGGGGGCTGTGGGGAGCTGCCCCAGCTGATAGGAGCAGGCAGCAGTGCTGCTGTGTGCCGCTGCCACCGTGGGAACTGCAGCCCCAGCACTGCCACTTCCCCTCTGACTCCGTGGTGGTTTCACACCGTGCACGTGTCTCTGATGCTGCTGAAAACCCACAGGCGCCTTCCGGTGAGGGCAGCTTTTGGGGGCAGTTTCAGTGCTGCAACAGCACCGTGGGAGCACTCAGTCCCAGCCCTGTGTACCTCTGTGGCACTGACAGTGTCCCATTCCCCTTCTGCCCCAACGTGAGCCCCAATGGGCCAAGTGCTGGAGTGGGCTGGGGGCAGCATGGACAGTCTCCACTTCTCTACACAGGAAGGGTTTGTGTCCCCACCAGGTCACAGAAAACCCATCTAAGCCCCCACCTTCCCATGGGACGCCCTCCAGGCTGACCTTTATGCCGTGGCCGATGTCATCCAGGATGCTGAAGTTGAGGGGTTTCCTGTAGTAGGGCTCCAGGACGGGTGGGTTGGGGGGGGATGTGATCTTCTGGTGGGATGGGAACCTCCTGCTGATGGTCAGAGAGCCGATCTCCCGGCGAGATACTTTCTCCTTGTGCATATCAACACTCTGTGGAGATGGCAGAAAAGGTTCAAGGAAGCCTTCAGGTGTCAGGAAGAGGGTGAGTGGCTGCAGGGCTCTGCATCAGCATCCCCAGTTCTCCAAGTGGACACTGCTCACCGGGCAGAGATAGCATCTGAGCCCATGTGACTGCTGCAGGATGGCTCCATGGGGCGCTTCCCCAGTGGCTGCCATGGCCCCCAAACTCCAGACCAAGACAACCCCTAGGGTTGTCAACAGTTTCCCAGCCCTAGGTGGCCTTGTCCTTCAGCACGTTGGGTGACCAAGATGCTGCAGGGGCTGACAGACCATTGAAACCACAGTGAAGAATGGTCTCCAGTCTCTTGAAGCTGCTCGGTAACATCCCCCCTTTTTTTTTTTTTTTTTT
>VXAB01001179.1:427808-453580 GCA_013399175.1 Odontophorus gujanensis
TATTATTTTTTAATGAAACAGTGGAGTAAAGCGGTTTGTGGCAAAACCTCGCGCCGGGAGAGAAACGGAGCCCGCGTCCAGCCGCGATCCCTCACTCCACGCCCGAAGCCACGGCCTCACGCGTGGGAAGGACGCGGGTGGAACAAGGAGGGGGGGGGGGGGGGAAGGGAGAAAGAAACATCCGAGAGGAGGAACATCAGCATCGGCCCCGTACAGTACAGCGGTTTTGAGGCACAGCCTGAAATCACAGCGGGGCGAGCGCTGGGGGAGACACTGCTTTGGCCATTGGGATGGTGCTGGGTGCACAGGACCCCAAAGCTGGCTCTGGTGGATCACATCTGGAGCACACGGTGCCACCAACCCACACCACGAAGCCACCTACACCCGTGGCCACTGGGGAAAAACCATCGGCTGATGGCCCCAACGCTTCTCACCCACGCACGATGGGGTTCAGCCCCACGATGCTGAGGAGCTGATGGAGTTCTACTGCTGCCAGAAGTAAAATATCGAAGTTGAAAAAGGGAAAAACAAAACAAAACTGTCATGGAAGTCTGAGCGTAAAAAAAAAAAAAAAAAATCGAAAAAAATAAAAATAAAAATCAGTCACAACCAAACAGTTTGGACTGCTGAGGTCTGGAGCTTTTACAACTAATGACCACTTTAAAGTGAAAAGAAAGCCCATAAATTCTATTTTTAAAGAACATTTTTCTTTGGAAAAAGAGTAATTTTTTTTTTTTCCCCTAAACTACAGCATGTGGAGTTGCCACTACCTAGTTTTAATCTATTGTCCCTAAGAGGTAGATAAACAAAAATGACTTGGTTATATAGGAGGTCGTGCCCTGGGGCTGACGTGGTGGAGCGGGCAGACCCCCAGCTCCAGGGCTTCCTCTGGGGCTTTGACTCATGTGGGGTGACCCCAAAAGTCGTCAGGTTCCGATGCAGCCCCCAGAGCTGGGTACAAGGCAGCATCAGGGGAGGGGGAAGGCACGTGTTGGGTTTGAGGACCAGATTGCTTCCTGAAGACAGCAAGAGTTTGATGTCACGCTGAATCCAGATGCGTTTCGAATGAGTATCTGCTCGGTAACAAACACTTCAACCCATTCCAGTGATTCTCACAGTTTCCATTCTGATTCCAGACAATCCCATCCGTTTTCCAGGGTGACCCCAGTGGCAGTGAGGGGCATGGGAAGGATGGAGCCCTGTGGGATGCTCTGCCCCAAGTGCTGCATCCCTGTGGACAACAGCTTGTGCTGCTTTACAGAGACCATTTCCCAAAAGGGTCGAAAAACTGGCTTTGGTTCTGCCATACAGCTGGCTCCCGTGCCTTAATTTGGTGCTGGTTATTTCTTTTTAAAGCAAAAAGTCCCTTTTGACGTTGTTACATTGACACTTTCCACAGTTTGTAACCCACCACTGCCCTGCAGAGCATCCCTGCTCAGAGCATCCCTGCTCAGAGCTACTGGCCTGCACTAAAAGCAACAAAATGTGTAATGCAGCAATGGGTTGATTTCCAATGGGCCCAACACACCACCCAGCAACCATTACAAACCAGTAGCCCCAGCAGCCTTCCTCACCAGCTCTCCTCTTCTATGCTGCAGCTCTCCCCTGGGATGTCCCTGCAGTCTGGGGGGGCTGTACCTAAGGTCCCCCCCCACCTCGTGCCCAGTGCTCAGCCCTGAGGTAGTTTGCACGTGTGCGTTCACAGCATCTGCACCTTCCCCAAAATTCAGGATCGAAGAGCCTCTGCCTCCTGGTTTCCCTTTGCTTTGGCGGCTTATCCATAATCACAAATGTTCCAAAGGAAAAAAAAATATATATATATACATAAAACCACCAAAACAGGGAAGGAAGGCTGAGTCAACTGAGTAAGGCTTCATTTTTCCCTTCCTGCTCAGCACCAACACGGAGCTCCCACACTCTGCACCACTGTGGCTCACACCTCTGGTAGCACCTGGAGCACTGCTCAGCCCAACATCGACCCCCAGCGCTGCCCCCCAGGCAGACCCCAAATCCATTCAGACCCTTCCCACCTGCCAGCACCCAGCCATGGGCAGAAAGCGTTGTCCTCTCCCTTTCCAACAAGACAGAATGGAAAACTCAAGCAAAAATCACTGCTAACCTCTGCTCCCAGAGCAAATCCTCAGCCCAGATCCTTCACTCCCATCTGCACAGCTCACAGCCATGGCTGGAACATCAGCAGTAAGAGCATTATTGGGATGGTGAAAGGACAGCTCAGGAGATGCTCAGAGGAACTTGTGCTTTTCATAGGCTCACACTGACTTCACCCGAACGAAACAGAAGCTACAACAGGAACATAGGAGTGAGGGAAAGAAAAAGGGAGGAAGGGAGCGAGGGAGAGAGAGGAAAAAAAACAGCCCCTTCCTCCTCAAAACCTCAGTTATTAAATTCTGCAAAAACAAAAAGGAGGAAGTTCAGACAACAGAAGCCTACGTTGTGCGGAGCAGTGCGTTCTGCAGAGCAGGGAGGGAAGACCTCCATGAAAAACAACAAAATGAAATTAACTGAACATCTCCATCTGTCCCACAGCAAGTCTGCATTTCTTGAAGTTTGTTTTCCAGATGCTGGAAATTGCTGTGTTTGGAGCTGGAAATTAAAAGACAGTTGTTTTTTTTTTTTTTGTCTTCTGCTTTTTTGACTACTTGATTCACTTTTCCTGCTGCATTTATTATTTTTTTTTTTCCTTTCTTTCTTCTTTAAAGGAAAAAAAAATCTAAAAGAAAAATAAAGCATGACCCAAACCTGATGCCCAGGAAACATAAGGCGTAGCTCAGAGGCAGCTTCTTTTCAATAGTTAATAGTAACAAGGGAATCTCCTCTATTTTGACTCCATAACACTCAGTGCTGCTGAAGCCCCACTGCCTCAGATGCACTTTTGGGGGCTGAGCTGGAAGGACAAAACAAGGTCTGATATTTTGTGGGGGGTTTATTTGGCTCTGTTTTTAATTTGCCTCCAGCTGAATGACAACACAACATCCTGACAGCATTAATAACAGACCCCTGAATCCACGCAGCATCACTCTGCCTGTTGTGTGGCACTGAGGACCACAAAGTGCTTTGGGGGCACGGGGCCGTGGGTCCTGGCAGTACCCTGTGAGGTAGGTGAGCAGCGTGACCCCCAGATGGGAGAAACAGAGGCACAGAGAATTCATCCTCATTATTTTTGCTTCCTTTCCTTTTTGCTTTATGTCCTCAGCCCCATGGAGCAGAAGGCCAGTGTGCCCCATTCCACCCCTCCTGCCCCAGAGGCTCCCCAAATCCTCAGGTCAAAGCTCAGCCCTCAGGGGAGGAATACCCCAAACCCACATCCCAGAGTGGGGAAGGGATGAGCTTGCTGCTTCCTCAATGCAAAAGAAATTAAATACACAAACCCAGAGGATTTCTGGAGGGAAAGCAAAGGGCAGCCCAGGGGGCAGGAGCTGGGGATGCTGCTGTCCTTCTGGCCCATAGCAAAGCTGTACCATGAGTGAGCACCTGCCTGATCCCTGCTGCTGTCAGATTCTGCATCATTCAGCAGATGAGGGCTGATTTTCCTGCTTTCTAAGTGGGGTGGTTTCCCCAAACTGCCTTTTTTTCCTCCAGTGCAAAGACAGCAGCTAACAGGCAGCAGGGTTGCTGCTTCTCCCTTCTTGTTGATGGGTTTTGCCAGAGATTGGTGTCCTGCTCCTTCATCCCAACTCAAAGCTCACACCTTTCCTGGGAGCTGGGGCAGGGATCCTGCTGTGTCCAGGCAGGAGAAGGGCACAAGTCCTACTAAGCTCCATGGGATATCAGTAGAGATCTAAGCAGGGTTTGAAGCCATTCCTCCAGGGGCAGACCTGCCCCTTCCCAGCAGCCACCCTTGGAAAAACAGAGCTGCCCCCCAAAGAACCTCTCAGCCCTTGGGACAGCACCAGAGGGCATAGCTCCCACCAGGGGAGGGCAATGGGACCAGCTTGGGGCAGTACTGGGACCACAGCAGAGCACTGGGGGGAAAGCAGCACAGGTTTCCCTGAGTCACCATCAGGTTTAGGTTCACGTCCAAGTCTGGATCTTCACCATGCAACAACCAGAGGAACAGGACTTGAGGGAAGGTGGGGGGAGGGAATTGGTGTTTTGTTTCTATTTTTTTTCTCCTCAACGATACACCTTGCACCAGATACCAAAAAACAAAACAAAACAAAAAAGCTTGCTGTCAGAAACACACAGTTCCTATAATCACCGACGTCTGAATACACTGATCTGTCCAAAGCTGTAAGAATTAAGAGAGCCAGAGATGAACACAAAGGAGAAACCGTTTCCCAAGGACACATGGCAGCCCCAGATGGGACCGAGGCAGCGGGACACCCACGGCCCCATGCACCTGTACCTCTATGGGGTTTGGGAGCGGGGCTGTGGGGCAGCCATCACCACCACCACCACCACCACTCTGTTCTCCTCCAACGCAGAACGGGTCGTTTTCCTGCAGGGACAGTGAAAAAGAGCAAGAAGAAAAACAAAAAGACACGTGAACCTTCTCAAGCATTACAGGGTGAGTTTCGTGCCTGTAATTCGTGAGGGTCGTCCCATTTTTCTCTCTCCTCTGTGTGCGTTTGTATAAGAAAAATTGGTTTCCATTTCTGTCTTTTTTTTTTCCTTTTTTTTTTTTTTAATTGCTTTCTCCTCGGTAAAACTGAGGCAAATCTCTGCAACACGTTCACCAGCATCATAGTGGAGAAGACGGGCGGACGTCACCTCCGTGGCAGCACTGCTGGGGAGGTCCATATGGGTTTGGTTTCTGGCAGTCCATAGGGTTTCATGGCTGTGGGACATCATCCAGGTTGGGGGCAGCTCAGTGCCACCACTCCGTGTGCCCCATGGGGTGCTGAGCTCCATTCCAGGAGTGCTTCATGGGGGCAGCTCCATCCTCGTTGCCCGCATTGGAAGATCACCAATCCAAAGCTCTTCAGCAGTTTGGTTTGGAGTTGGATGGGCAAAGGCCTTTCGCCGTCATCATCATCCCGTGGTTTTGGGGTTGGTTTTGTCACTCTGTGTTTGTATGTTTTTTGTTTTTTTTTTTAAAAAAAAAAGAAGAAAAAAAGAAAAGAAATAATCAAGTCCTTCCAATTGAAAACGTCGGTGGGCTCCGATTGGTTCAAGGTCTCAAAGAGTTGTGACATCTGACAGCTCGTGTGTTGTGGCAGCGTTTCTGTCTGCCTTGGGAAGGCCAAACCCAGCCGTGCTGCCATCTTTTCCACTATGTCTGAGATTTCTGTCGTTCTCCACAGAGAGCTCCATCATCACACCTGGGTACCCCGGGCGCAGCGCTCCTGGCTCACAAGAAATTACGAACAACTTAACTTCTCTTTTTCATTAAAAAAATAAAATATTCAAGACTATCAGCTTTTATATAAAATACCAGCAAGCCCCCCGCCACAAAAAAAAAAACAACAAAAAAAAAACAAAAAAAAAAACAACTTAATTCAATTGCTGAGGTAACATCATACCTTGAGGTAGCTTTTTTTTTTCTTTTCTCTTTTTTTNTTAAATTGGTTTTCCTAAAAAAATCACCAGAACAGAAACAGTTACCCTTTTTTTTTTTTTTTCCCCTCTCTCATTGCTCAAACACACGGCAATACCTCACCCCAATACCTGGCCTCACCCCACTGCTGCTGCTGCAGTGCCCCCAGGGACAGTAACCACTGCTGTGTCCCCATCTCTGCTCAGTGGGAGCAGTCTGGTCTCTGCTTTAGAAAGAAACAGTACAGAATCAGTGCGAGGTTTGCCCCCAGCTCCCTCCTTATCACCTCCTCTGGGGCTCACCCTGCTGTGTCCCCAATGCAGTCAGAGCTCTTTGTCCTCTCACTCTGCTCCCCAAGTTTGTGGGACAACACCAGCTCTGTGCCCACACTGGGGCCAGGTGTAGGGGCACACAACACAACCCCATGGAGACAAGACCCGGCCCCGCGTGGGGTGGTTGCAGCAGTTACTGTCCCTTCCCAAATACTCAATATTTAAAAACAAACCATTAAAATATATCTAAAATATAAAATCCTCCTAAGAGTGACGGGAATCAGGAACCATCGTACATTCGTTGGGCGTATCTATTTGGTACAGACGTGGGAGAGGGGCTGTTCTTGTCACAGAAAGAAGAGGGTGGTGGCTGTGGGCTTTGTTGTTGTTTTTAAAAAATAAGAATTAAAAAATAAATCTTTAGACGTGCCAAATTTCAAAGAATAGTTTGGGTTGGGTTTGGCTTTTCCCCCCTCCTCCATCTGGAGAGATGTGGGAGAATACACCACAAAATAACCCCACGATGGTGAACACCAACCAGCATCCCACCAGCTTTGCTAATGAAAATGTTCCATTCCCCTGAGTGTTCCCACCCACACACACAAAAATATATCTATCACTGTGTATGGCTGAGCCCCTGGAGATACCAACTGGATTTCAGGGCACAGATCTGTGCTGGGAGGGGAAGCTGAGGCTGAGCTCAGGTCCCAGCAAAGCCCCAAATCCCTCTGGCTCTGAACCCCAGTTCTGTTTAGTTCCCATTTCCCTTAAATGGATGACTAAAGGATGGACGTTCATTCATGCTTCCTACCAAGCAGGGTGTGCTCTGCTCCCACTGTTTTATTGCCATTGTTCAGATGGAGGATGGAAAAAAAAAAAGCAAAGCACCTCACCCCTTCCCTTCCCAAAGGTCAGCACTTCTGCAGTTAAAACTCTGCATCCCATTCTGCCATAAGTTCATAGGCAAAAAAAAAAAAATTCCAAAAAACCCCACGACAAAAACAGAAAACAACCCCAACCTCCCCAAAAAAACCCAACTCCTTTCAAGTAAACTAACAAAATAAAAAGAAACATTCAACCAAATGAAAAACTCAAAAGTTGTCGAGGAAAATAGAGGTTCTGCATTGGTTCCTAAGGCTTCACAAGGCACTGCACACAGCACAGGGGAGACGAAAGCTCTCCTTGGGTATCACTGACATCGAGGGGTACAGAGCTCCCAAGGGATCCAAAATCCATTTGGCATTATGGGGTTTCCCTCCCTCCTTCAGTCCCTCACAGTGGATCTCATTACTGGTGGGGGTTGGTAAAGGTCCACTGGAATTTCTTAAAATGAAAAAAAAACCAAAAATGAAAAAAAGGAAAAAAACCTAAGGAAAAAAAGGAGAAAAATAAAAAGGAAAAAATAATAATGATAATAACAAAAAAAAAAAAAAAAAAAAAAAACCAAAGAAAAAAAAAAAAAAAAAAAAAAAAAAAAAAAAAAAAAAAAAAAAAAAAAAAAAAAAAAAAAAAAAAAAAAACAGATCCCAAAGGTTTATCATCACCCTGGGAACATCCATCAGCCACACTACTGAGGCAGGGAAGGGACTGAGGGAGGGATGGGGAGCTGGGGGGAGCCCCCAGAGGCCCTGAGATGAGGGCAGGCAGTGCCCACAGGGGCTGAGTGCAGTGCCCAGTGTTGGGCTTCAACCCCCATTGCTCCCCCGGCCCCACAGCACCTCCCACTTCAGTTCAGTTTCAGCACATGGAGCTAAAAATGGGTCAGATGGTGCAGTCTGGTTCTTAGCCCCATCCCTCTCGCCTTGAAAGCCAATCAAACTGCCTTTTAGTGTCGACCAGTTAATGAAAATAATTGCATCTTGTCTATGGTAACTGATTCCCAGCCACTCTTAAGCCTGGCATTGGCTTGTTCCACTTCACATTGGTGTCAGTGCTGCTCTCATTTCCTCCTTGCTTGCAGCTGGCCGCTCTGTCCCTTCTGGTGCTGTTGCTTCACCTGGGCCAGGATATCCCGGATCTTACGCTGTGCCATCTGCAGACAAGAGGAGCAAAAGAAAAATGCAGGGAAATGATACTGAGTGCCATGAGAGGTGCAGTTGGATGGGAAACCAGTGGTCAACCATGGCACCATCGGTCTTCTTGGCCAGCAGGGCACACTGCTTGCTCATGGTCACCGTATTGGCCACCAGGACCCCACGTCCTTCTCATCAGAGCTCTTTTCCAGCAGCTCAGCCTCTGTTCTGTATTGATGCTGGGGTTATTCCTCCCTGGGTGTGGACCCTACACGTGCTCTTGCTGAACCTCATTACATTCCTCCCTGCCCTGCTCTCATTAAATGTCATCACAGCCTTCTGTGCATGCCAGCCACCTCCTCCAGTTTTACAACATCAGCAAACTTGCTGACGATGTGTTCTATCCCTTCCTCCAGTTTTGGGAGGATATGTGTGTGTGTACCCCACTCCCCAGCTCTCCCTTCCTGCCCCACGACTCCACATCACCACCCAAAGAGGACAGCTCACATCTTCCTCACTCAGCAAACAGCAACCAAGTGCAGAAAACACCTCCACAAGAGGAAGCAGCACTGAACACAACCCCATATGAGCCATCAGAGACTCCACCAGCACCGAGCCACTGGGACCATACCTGGCTGGCATAGAAGTGCCCGATGATCTTAACAATGACCTGCTCGTTCTCATCAGGGGTCTGATCCCGCGGCACCACCACCTCTGCAGCAGTCAGGTTCTGCAGCTCGTTGACCTGCAGAGAAGGGACAGAGTCCAACAACACCACACAGTGTAGGGGAGACCCCCACCCCCTTCCAAACATGGCTTTGCTTACTGTTTTGCCCCCTTTGCCAATCACCCTCCCTGCAGCCGAGGCGGGGACACGGATGTGTGTCTCCAGCTTCACTTCTTCCTTTGGCCCAAAGAAGTTTTCCTCCTTCAGCTTCCCATAAATCCTGCCTTGTGCCTGTAGAGGGGGAGGAACAACATCAGGTGCCGTTCGAGGTGCTCTGTCCCCACACATCTCCATCCTGGAGACCACAGGTTGCCCCCCCCAAACCGCAGCTCCTAAACTGTCTCAGCCCCAGGAGGGTTGGTGCTGAGTTAAGACAGGTCTCAGCATCACACTGGGGAGGGCTGACCACGCTGCTCCTCCCCACTCAGGTTTGCAGGGAATGGGATGGTGGAAGGGGCACTGGGTGACCCTGACAACCCACAGTGATGGTGAGAAAGTGGGGGGACCTTGAACTGAGCTTCTGGAGGGCCCGTGATGACCACCATGCGCACTTTGGAGTCCGGCGTTTCCGGGGGTGCAATCTGGAAGGGGGAAGAGAAACAGCCACTGCAGCACCCAGATACGTCACCTCGGTTATTAGGGTGATTTCAGCAGCAGAAAGGCACCCAGCTCAACAAGAGGTGCCAGTGGGACACTGTTCCTTAACAAGGTGACACTACCTTAATAGAGGCACTTGCGAACCGGGAGAGCTGCTTGATGTGCTGGCCCTTCTTCCCAATGATGGCACCAACTGCTTGGGCAGGGATGAAGACATGTACGGTCTCCTGCTCTGGAGGCTGCAGGCACAGAACCACTGCTCAGAGTTCACCATGAGGATCCTCACCCCAAATGCCCCCCCAGCAACATCACCCACACCATAGGTGCTGGCCAAACACCCTCTCAGTTCTATTTGCAACAGATCAAGAGCACAGGTCCTGCAGATACGTGGACCTGACCATGCTGAAAGCACCACAAGGATTCTCCCAGTGCAGAGGGGATGTCATAACAGCTGTCTGAGCTGTCAGCTGTGCACCTACCATAAAGGAGCTGTATGGAGCAGCCCCAGAGACACTGCTGGGAGGAGGAGGTACTGCGTTGGAAGAGGCAGGGAAGAGGC
Organism: Odontophorus gujanensis; assembly: GCA_013399175.1. NCBI lineage: Eukaryota > Metazoa > Chordata > Aves > Galliformes > Odontophoridae > Odontophorus > Odontophorus gujanensis. The sequence goes on from VXAB01001179.1 coordinate 437,473, forward strand.
CAACGGCAGCCAGGTTGAGGCCAGGGATGAGATGAGATTGAAGCTGAGGGGGAGAGGAAAGAAATGCTCATTGCTTGTACCAGGGTATCCTCTTAGTGCACATTGGAGAGGAGGTAGGGCAGGAACCCTGCCTGGCAGAGCTGCCGTCCCGAAGCTGAGCCGCACTCACGCTCATGGCCGCGACATCGTTCTCGTAGGCTTCTCTCACTTTCTTCATGATCTCCTGCTCTGCTTTGCAGCAGTTCTCAATGGAGCCCTTCACTGTGATTGTTCTTTCAGGGTTGTACAGGGTCAGGTCCTGCAAGCTGATGGGAAGCCAGAGTTACCCAGCTGCCGACCAGAGCAGTGAGCAGCATCATGGTTTGTGCTGCCTTCCCTAAAAACATGCTTAAAGAGTAAAACCCCAGTTCTGCCTGCTAAAAAAATACAATCAGCATCACAGCACAGCTCTGAGGGAAGAAGAGGGGAACACAGGAAACATAACACAAAGGTATATCAAGACAGCTTTGGGGATCAAAGCACTCATGCCACAGGCTGGCTTCCCAGCTGGTTGACAGGTGCCTCTTTGCTTGCCTCACATCCCCCATATCTGCCTCCCCCTCTTCATCCACCCCAGGTTGGGAATGGTCTGCCCTGTTTTTCCCAAGGACAAAAAGGAGCCTTACGATGAGATGGTGATTTTTGTCTCCGTGTCCTGCTCCACTTTCTTCAGGTTTCGCCCCTCTTTGCCAATCAGGCGCCCCACAAAGTTGTTATGGGCCAAGATTTTCAGAGGCACTTCATCAGCTCTTGAGAGAAGAACGATAAAACAACAAAATTAAAGGTTACTGCAGCCAGAAGAAGAGGAACTGGGAGCAGAGTGACAGGGGAAGACTATGTACCCTTGCTCAGAGTACCCAGCTCTCCCAAGGCAAGGCTCCCATGTGCAAACTGGAGCTCTGAGTGCTGGGATGGTAACAGCCCAGCAAGGAGCTGTAGATACAACCTGCATGCACAGAGGGGTAGGGGAAAACCTTACGTCTTTGTGTCCTTTGCCTCCTTCTGCATGATCTCCAAGATCATTTTGCAGGCAGCAGAGCAGCCTTCGGGGGTGGAGTGGATGCTGATGGCTTTTTCTGCAGCTCCTGCATTCTCCTTACGGTGCACATCAATCCTGCAAGCACAGCATTGATGCTGGAGTGGGCACAGGCTCTAAAGTTGCATGGGCCAGGAGTGAGGGGGGGTGGAAAACTGACTCACTTGGACTGTGTCTGCTTGGTAATGTTCCTGATGGTGGCCCCCTCCTTGCCAATGATGGCACCCACGTACTGTGTGGGCACCAGCAGACGGAGTGGGATATCCACTGGCTGCTGCTTGACTGGTGCCCCTGCAGTGATGGGGGAGCCCTGTCGGGGGGCACCCCGGGCCCCAAAGCCGCCCCGACGCCCGTTCTCCGGGCCCTGCACGGACTGCTCGTCAGGGATGTAGGAGACCTTCAGTGCATGGTTCTCCAGTTGGTGCCCATTCAGCTTCATGATGGCTCTGGAGCAAGGAGAGAAGGGGTTGGAGTGAGGGGATTCCTACTCCCTATACTCCTCAACAAAAGGCAGCATTATCAGCACCAGCCCACTCAAAATGGGACAAACACACCCGAAATTGGTCAAGCCCTGGTGTAACACCTGTTGGGAAAGCACTGGGAATGGGGCACAGTGATGTCAGTGATGCTACAGGAAGCTGGTAGGACTTCCTAACCAGTCCAGATGGAGCAAAGTGCTCTAAGGGGAGGAAATTTCCAAGCACCCAGCCCTGGATTGGGAATGGGAGCAATGGGTGCAAACAGGGAATGATTCCCAGCTCTCTTCTGCCTCACGATATACTGGCAGATATTTCAAGCCCTGCTGGGGATTTTGGGGACTGTCTGCAGGAGCTGAAAGCTGTCGATAGATGGGGCTGGTAGCAAGAGCAAAGCAACAGCTCCCACCGCAGCTCTGCGCAGCTCTCCTATCAAGAGCAGACAAACTACAGGTCTCCAGAAAGGGCTCAGTGACTCTGTTTTGGGTTGCAAAACCCCACAACAGAACAGAGATAAATATCCCCATCCCTACAAAAGGGTCCAAAGATCCTCTATAAGGCACAGGAACAGCGGCATGGCTGCAGCAGCCATAGTCAAGACGTGTTCAGCTCAGTGACATAAACCTCTCTGGCTCAAAAATCCATCAGTCCATCCTCAGACTCCTCCTGGCTGTCCTCCAAGGGAAAGTGCTGATCCCAGCCCCTTTTCCAGCTTTCCTGAGCCCTTCATCGGGGGCAAGAGGAAAGTGAAATAAACACAGTAGTGGCAAGCCAACACATTTTCCATTTACAGGGATCATAAAGCAGGACAGGGAACAGAGTCAAAAGCTTCTCAGTGGCACTAATACCAGTCAGAGAGGATGCATGTTATCTTACACCTACATCTCTATGACTTTTTCCTTGAGCTGTAATTACTTAAATCAATTGAGTACAAGAAAACCTCCACTTTTTTCACATCTTTCTTTTTTTAAGGAAAAGTTAGCTTTCTTTGCACACAAAAAAAGTCTAACAACTTGGACATCCTCTACAGGGTTCTAATTCTGTCCCAACATGAAAGTGAACAAAAAGAAATCAGGGCAGAAAGGAGGGTATTTCTCAAAGATTTGCAACCCCAAGGCGATGAATTCCAGGGCAGCCTGACTCCCAGCACTGGAAATCCCATTTTCTGTCCTCAGGGAAGAGGCAGCATGCCATGGGGTGGCTGTGGGGCACTTACTGCCTGGTCTGCTCCCGGTTTGTGTAGGTGACGTTAACCACAGCAGTCTCACTGTCTGTGTTCACTGCAACAAAAGAGACAGAAATTAGAGGCAGTGTGAGCAACCTGGGCCATGTCCGTGGTCTTTGGCCATTTGACAGTGCCTGTCCTGCTTTATTACAGGGATGTCCTTGTTTTGGCCAAGCAACAAGAGGACCCACAGATCAGAAACTAACAACTTTAGCCACAGATACCACTGACAAAGAACAATGTGTCCATCCTCTCCCTCCTCCAGCCCCAAATAGCTAGGGCAGAAAATATTTAACAACAGCAAGTTGGCTCCTTCTTTCAGCCTTACCTTGCTCACAGTTTTCTACAGTCCCATATTGTGCTAGCAAGCCATCCAGAACCTGGGAAATGGAGAAAAAGCCCATTACACCACAACAGTCAGGACAGACCCAGGAAATACAGTCAGTCAATGAAAGGAGGTTTCTGGTCATTAAGATTTCACAAGCAATTAGATGTGCAAAGCTGCTGTGTGTCCCAGGATGTTGGGTCAACAAGCCCCAGAGCTGGAGCTGGGGAGCAGGGAAGGACAGCAAGAAAAGAGAGAAGTCTCAGCAGCTGGGAGGAAAGATCCACATTGTTCCTACAATGGATAAATCATATAACACTGTTATTAATAGGGATTTTGTTGCTGGACCTTGCATTGCTTCTAGCAGCTGAACTGACTCCTGCACAGAAGAGGAATAGCTGCATGGACACAAGGGTACAGCACCATTAGACCCAGTTAAAAACTGGGAAAAAGATGAACCAACTGTAATCCCAAGTACAGAAACTCAGTCCTTAAACGTGTCCCACACTTGTCAGTGTAAATCCTCGTGTCAGCCTTGTGCCCTGCTCCCTGATCCCCTTACCTCCCATCGCAGCTGGGGTGGGATGTTTCGGATTTGAATTTTCCGGCTCCTGAAAGAAATGAAAAGCAATTAAAAGCCAGATTTGGTGTCAGCAATGCACCCATCTCACACTGATCTGCTCCTCATTGATGTACCTCATCAGGCCTTACGTTCCCACATGCTCCCAGGGTTTCTGATGACTCCCTGTTAATGACACCCCACTAGGCTCTGCATTAACACTGCGAGTTTCACTGGGAGCAAGATGCCCAAATCCACCAACCTTCCTGCACAGGTACAGCTACAAATGCTGAGCTCTGCCAGACTGATTACAAGGATTAGAAAGCAAAAAAAAAAAAAGCCATGTAGTCATTTAGCTTGAAGGCAAATCTGGAGCACAAAAGGGAGACCATGGGGATGCCCACGGCACCTGGAAACTTGGCTCCAGCATCCCCATTGGTCTCCAGCCATTTCTCCACTCACATTTCTGGCTTTTTCAAACCTATTTTTCCTAAAAATAAATATTTTTTTTGTGGAAATTTTTGATGTCAAATTGACCCTGGAGGTGCAGCCACACTGCAGCTCCAGCACCTGCATGCAGCCACACTGCTGTCACCCTAGGAGCCTCTACCAACACAAAATGCTGAGAAATGATTTTTCCTCACTGCTATGATGTTTCCACCACGTGTTGCTGCCACCTCCTGCAGTGTCAACACCCCAAATGCTGCATACAAGCAAAGGGATGGGGAACACATCCAGCTGAGCCTCGCATCCTGGCTCAAAGCACCCAGCAAAGCACTCACCCTGCAGCAAAAGCACCCACAGGTGCCCAGATATACCCTTAGAGGATGCAGCTTTGCATAGGAAAATGCACCAGCACAGTTCTCCTTGGTTAAACCTCTGCCCTCCTGCTAATGTCACTGCATGATCAGCTCCCCGTAATTTCAGCCCTCTAAATCTCAGCACCTCATTTAAGGCCCAACCTGAAATGAGTTTCTAAGCACAGCTGGGAGATGATGTCTCCCTGCAAGCTCACTGGATATGGAACTTTAAGGTCCCTAAAGGAAAAGGAGATGGACTGCTATGAGCATCACACGCAGCTCAGCACTGGCAGTACCTCTTCAGATAACACCTCTGGACCCACACTCATCGTGGACCTGAGATTCAAATCCAAAATATTGGAGAATGTTTGAAACAGTCCAAAAAAAAAAAAAAAAAACAGCAGAGAAGACGAAATTCTAGGCTTTTATCCTCTAATTACACAGCTCCAGAAGGTTCAGCTTGTTTGTCAAGAAGAAGCCACTCAAAAGGAATGAGTGTTGTTTAGATGTGGAGGTAAAGGGACTGATGAAGAATCCTTATCCCATTGGGATCTGCCTGGAGAGCATCTCCTGACCTGGGCAGCAGATTCAAACACACACACACACACACACACACAGCAAAGCTCCTGGAAGGGCTGAGCTGGTCAGCACAGTTTCCAACAGAAGCAGATGTGATGTCTCCCAAAGTCACTCAGATTCAGACTGGAGGGATGGAATGGCCAAACAGGTTTTGGTTTGCTCTGCCATTGGAAAGAGAAAAGGAAGCAAAGAAATATATATATAGTTTTGGCACTGCCACCAGCTCAGCCATCGGGAAGCCTCCAAAACACCAAATTTTGTTGCTGCTATGGAGGCAAACTGGGTGGATGAGGGAAAAAAAAAACCCTGAACCCTTAAAACTGCATCATATCAGGAGGGATGAAGGGAGAAAGGGGGGAGGGGAGCACGCTATGAAACCAGATCCCTTGTTTACATGCTAATCCACATCCCAAAATGAATGGGAGAGAGATTAAGAGATTCAGAATGCAAAGAATGCCACAGTCCAGGGAGGGTCACAAGGATCTGAACTGATGGAGGAAACCATGTCTCCAACCACCCACCCCTGCCCCAGAAACTTCTCCAGATAGCTCCCAAGCATCCGCACAGGCAGAGCATGTGTTCTTCACATACGTGACCAGAATGAAATGCACCACGGAGAGAAAAGAGCCATTTATGTCCCCGCACCGTCATTCTGCTGGTGGCATCTCATTTTCTCCCCCTATAAAGAAAACCAAAACCCTCCCTCCGAGGAACCAGCACCCTGAGCACTCACAGCCCTTCTCCATCAGTGCCCATCCTGCAGAAGGGCTGCATGCCACAGGGCTGCACCCTATGGGGCAGTATCACACCAGAGTCCGTGTGGGTCTGGCTCAGCTCCCCGTGGTGCGTGGAAATCTCCCTCCCGAAGTGCAGAGCCCTGCTCAGCTTTGGCTCCTTCCGAGCCCTGTGGTTAGAATTACAGAGGAAGTCATGAATAAATAAACCCCATCTATTTGCTTTGCTTGTAAGCAGGTCTGACTGGATTTAAACCCTTGTCTGTGAAGTGTCGCTCTATCGGAACAGCCCAGTTCTGCTCCTTCCGACCTCTGCTCCGTGCAAGGCTTTACTCCAAATAAATAACTCTGCTCGTCACCGATTCCCAGCTTTTTATTCACCGTGTGCCAGAGCTGGAGCTCCTCTCACCACTCACGAGCTCAGCACGCGACCTCGGCCGGGGTCTGCACACAGAGGATAATGGGGGAGCAGCTGAAATGGCTGTGAGCACAGAACTGTGGGTCCCAGCAATGCATCCCGGTGTCACCACCCTCCTGCTCCATGCTGACACCGTTCTTCGTGACCGTGGGATGTCAGCAACCAACTGTGGCAGTCCTCCAGTGCTCACAGACATGTAGAGCTGCCCAGCAGCCCCGTGCAGACATCCCTGTCAGCTGAGGAGTTGGCACTTTGGAAATCAGGAACTGAGCAGCTTGGTGCTCTCAGCAAACCCTTCCCAGCTCTGGATAGGGTTCACTGGAAAGATAAAACCCAAACTGATGCATAGAGATGGAGCAAAGTGCCACAGAGCAAGCTGGAGCATCCAGGGCATGGAGGAGGTATCCTCATCTATCCAATGCCAATTCAATGGAGATTTCTTGCCCTCCCTCTCCTCCTGTGCACATCAATGCAACACTGGGGCAGAGCACGTGGCTCGTGAGAAAAAGCATACCAGCAACAGTCTCCTTTCCAGAGCACACAAACCAAAGCAAAGCTGATTTTTTGAAGCAGCAGCCCTGCTCATTAACAAAATGCCCACTACTGCTCCCTGGCACACTTAAACCTGGGAGAGATCACTCTCTTCCTATCCCAATGCACCCAAAGCCCACCCAGCATTGCTGCCAGTGCCACAGCAGCAGCCACACGCTGCCCATCCCCCTGGGCACACAGTGCTCTATATCACACTGGCCAGCAGAATCCTCAGCAACAATCCCAAATTGAGTCTGGTTTTGTTTGTTTTCAGTTTTTAAATCTCACTGGGAAATACCTCAGCAACAGATTCAGCTGTTGGGATCTCCTTTTGCATCAGGGAAGGTGGCCAGAGCCCTTCATTAAGAACCTGTTGGCACTTCCCCCGGGATTGGCACAGCAGCAATGACAGGGACCCAAGCAGGGGGCATTGACCCACTCCAAGCCAGGCTGGGGGCCAGCAGGAAGATGGAGCCAGCTGCCACAAACGATGGCAAAAGAGCACCAGGACAGCCTCTTCCTGCTCAAGGTTTCCCTTCCCTTTTGCAAAGGCCTTAAGTGATGCTTTTGAGGCCATGCTCGAAAAGGCAGAGGTGCTCCTTGCTGCACTGCAGGGGAAAAGCTGGGTGCTTGGAGAGGAGCACCATCGTGCCCATAGCAGAGCAGCTGGGATAAAACTCAGGTGTGTCTCCATCCCACCTCACCCTACAGAAAAGCTTCCCTTCCAGAAAGGGCTTGGAGGTGACACTTCGCCAGCATAGCAGGGAGGACACAGTAATGCTGCTTTTCATATTCATAAAATGGCTTGGGATGGAAGGGACCCTAAAATGCATGGGACAGAAGGGACCTTAAGGATCACAGAATGCCTTGGGACAAAAAAGGACCTTAAAGATCACAGACTGATTTGGGTTGGAAGGGACCATCAATCCAGATTTTATCCAGACAACTTGATTTCAATTTAGTCCCAAAGCATGTGGCCTGTTTAGTGAACTCCTGCTGGAGAAAGTTCCAGCCCCAAATACCACAAGCAGCCAGAGCCCACCCTCTGTTACAGCATCAGCAACGGTGGGTCAAGATGCACAAATGCACCAGAGCTGCATACACACAGCTCAAGGCTTCTGTGGGATGCTCCCTTACATCCAATTCCTCCCAGACCTTTCTCCACTTCCACTACAGATTTCTCAAAGCAAAAATGACTGAGAGCACCAGGGCACTGAGCACTTCCAGCAAAGCACAGCCAGGCACCAACCATAGCCCTCTCCTCCTAAAACCACTTCTGGAGCTCCTGGGGGCAGCAACAAGGGAACAGCCAATGCTGCAGACACAGGGAGACCCACTAGAACTGAACAACGTTCATGATGGATATTCAATCAAATGCAAATGTTATGCAAATTTAGGGTCTGAAAAAAACAGCGCATCCCTGATTCAATTAACAGCATTTCATTTATCTAGTTAAGCTTTGATTCAGGAAAGCACTTAATCCTGTGCTTAATGTGTTGTTGGTAGTGGTTCTTAATGTTTTAAACACTTCTAAATAGGAAAATGTGGTTGCTAAGACACAAACATTGCTGGGGGACTGGAAGAAAAGTTGTAGCTGAAATCACGAGTTTTTCCCTTATAAATTGATATGCTTTCAATTTGGCAGCATCTCTGTGAGGCAAGAATAGCATCCCTGTACTCACTTCATTGACAGTGAGGTAAGAGCATGGAGAGGGAAGCACCTGCTCCCCATCACACCCCTGAGCACAACCCAGCACCACTGGGGCCTTCCAGGTGGGATCTGCCCCAGGTTTCTGCCACTTCACCTTTGATTTTCACTTCTCCTTCCAAGCTGACACAGCTCTCAGCTTCCCCATGTGCCATTAAACTCACTGAAACATAAGGCAAAAAATAATAATAATAAAAACATCACCACAACCCAAATCCACCAGGTGATGCTCAAGCAAACCCAGAGTTACTGCTTCCTTGGAGGAGCAGGTTTGACTTTTGTAGACTTTGTGATTTGGTAGAACAAAACCCCAGTGTGGGCATGAGGAGGAACCACAGAAAAGCCCTCTCCTAAGCTTGTACTGAAAGCAGTTCTCTGAGATTTGGAGCCAACACATTTACTTTCTACATTAACACCAAGCAGTAAGCATCAAATATACAAAAATCAAGTTAAAAAACCCCCCACAGATCTGGCTTAGCATCATTTCCTAAAGGTTGGTGGGGGGGGACACCCCCAAATTAAGGGCATTTTCCACAGCACTGAATTTCTCTGCTGAGCCATCACTGCCTTCTCCTGGCTGTGCTCTCCCACTGAGGTCCCCCGTGCAAAATCATGACACTCAGACCTCAATTTAACACAAATGGAGCAGCAAACCAACTTACTGCAATACCCTACACTGGGATACATGTGGCTCTTATCACACCCCTCATTCTAAAACCACCTTGCGCTCTTTTAAGCTCATCCCTTACAGATTTGATCCAAAAGGCCCCCCCTTGAGATCAGGCCCCTCTTGAGATTGCACCCTTTAGGAAGTTAACAAAGACATTCAGCTTCTTGTGGCTGGAGAAGCACAGAAGCAAACCAGCCCTGGGATTTTGGAGGAATGCATCCTCCATGCAACAGCCTCACCCAATCCCACTCACCCTGGCTGGAAGTTATCCCTGGCAAGCAAGCACAACATGATTAATCCTTCCCATCAATCATCCCAGCAACCAGAATTTGATCTTGGACTAATAAATCTGTCTAATTGGTTTCTCCCCATTAGCTCTTTTTTGGAATCACACTTAATAATTGATGAGATTTTTCAGGGAGATGCCAAGAATGAGAAGTTGTTCATGAACACGCCTTGAAAGCCCCAGAGGACTGAGTCTTGTTTATAAAAGAAGTGCCACAACTCAGGACAGGACAATGCCCAGAGGGAAGGACTGGTTGATGCCCAGAGCTGGAAGAAATGCTGTCCTATATTCCCTCCTTTATGAACCTGCAGTGCTATCTCATTCCGTTCCCCCACCGATCCCACGTAGATTGGTGCTGGCATGGAGCTCATGTCAACCCAGCTGAATGCCAATATCTCACACCACAGAAGACACAAGAAATCTCAAAAGAAATTTCTGAAAACCTTTATCCTCTACAAGCCCAGGGGAAGACTTATCATCCCCCTGTTAGCCCTTGCCAAATCAATACATCAAGTATCTGCAGACAGGACAAGTTTAACAGTAAGTAATAGAGAGGAAAGACGGATGGGTTTCATACAATACATCCATTATCTTTCCATTCTAATTTGCTGGCAGGTTGCCATTTATTAAAAGACTATTTCTGATGCTCAGGACATGTCCCAAAGCCAAGCTCAGCTACACTTGGTGGGCTCCCACAACCCAGCTCCAAACATGATGCACCTTTCCTGGCAAACTCCAGCCACAGCAGCTCACACCCATTCCTACTGAGTCTCCAAGCACAAGTTAAGAGATTTTCATCCCTTAAGAAGACCTAAAAGTGCAAATCTTAAATTGATCTTCATCCAATCTGACCCTTGAGCTGATGCTAGCCACAGCTGAGCACAGGCTGGACTACAAATATGGGAACATACAAAATGCTCTGAGGCAGTTTTCTTGCAGATATTACATGCAGAGAGGGGGAAAGAAGAATGATGACTTGTTTCTCATCTTTCATTTGCACATCTCAAAGCACGTCTGAAACCATTAACCTGGAGAGCACCACTAAAGTAGTGGGGCAAGGGAACACACAGCAGCATCTGCTCGTCCTCAGAGTCCAAGTGAACACTTCCAAGTCCACTGCATTTTGGTTTCTGTTACTTTTTGTTGATTTTTGATTTATTGTGACCACATTCGGAGCATCACCCTTCGCCCACCATGACTGCTTTTGAGCAGAAGAGATCCTAAGGGGTGCATTCATGGATTCTCTCCCAGCCACACACCTCCAGGAACCACCAGCACTATAGATGCCAGCCCACCAGGTTTCCTGCTGTCCTCCCTCAAATTCAACAGTGCATAAAATAAAAGCTCAGACGTTGTGAAACCCACAACATGGTCATCCCAACCCCTGTCCCTTTGTCACCACTCCCATTAGGACCGAGGTTTCAGCTGGTGGCACCCACTTCTCCTTGCCACCAGAGGGCACTTCTGCCCTCCTCCAGTCCCCAGGATGCCTTTCTAACTGGTTTCCAGTGGCTGTGATGGTGCCGTGGGCTCCAGGCTGCTTCAAAGCACGTTCAGGCACTGCAAAGCAGCTGATAGCAGTGGAGACCCCAAAGCCCATCAACACATGCTCTATGATGGGTCTTAAGCCACTTTAATTTGTTAATATTTAAGCATCTTTACCAGGTGATTGACAGGTGTCACTGTATTTCACATAGCTTGCTTAGAGCAAATGGTCAGGGCCACCTTTTTCTTCTGTATTTCCACTTCAAGGACAGCAGGGCGTTGGCTTAGAGACCCTACAAACAGCACAGGCTCAGAGAAGTTCAAGCAGGGTAGACGGGAAAAAAGGCTTAGGGGAGCTGCAGAGATTCAGGTCCCCACCAACTTCAGATATGTCAGCACAGCTCTGAGACCCTCATCCCTGGTGGGCACAGATCTGCCAGATAAAACTGGGTCTAAAGGCAATGAGGTAGTGCATCAGTGGCACTGAATCTGTTTTCAAGCCAGATCAGGTAAAATCAGTGCAATCACTGAATGCAAAGGAGCCCTCAATGATCCAAGTGGACTTACCATAGGAATCTAATGAGAATCCAGAAGTTACAAATCAGATTGTCCTATTTCACAAACCTAATGCAAGGGCAGAGACCCTTTCACCAAAACTCAAGTTGAAACCCACGATGCCATCCTCACATCTGCCAGCCATCCCAGTATGGGCAATGAGGTGTCATGAGGCTTTTCAGCTCTCCAACAACCTGCAGAGTGGGAGACAGCTACAAGCACCCCACAAGGCATCTCCCATTGCATCCCTCATCATACCCATCGTGGCATCACCCCCTGCACTCCCTGTCACCTGTGGCATCCCTCCCTGCATCCCCCATGGCACCACCTGTCACACTTCTCACTGTATCCCATATGGCACTGCCCATTGCATCCCACGTGGCACGAAGCTGGGCACAGACACTATGGGAGCTCCCACAGCCCCTCAGAGCTCCCACAGGTCTGTGCACAGGGTTCATCCCAACAAGGAAAACACAGAAACCCCGGGGTGAGATTGGTGTCATGATCAAGTCTGTGGTTGAGCCCAAACTGGGTTAAAAGTGCTACATTTTCTTCTACTGACAAGTGATATCAAAACACTCCTGTGCTTCTTCCTAAGGGAAGATAAAGAGAACCAAAATACGAGATTGAAAAGTACAAGTGGGACTTCCCCCCCCCCCCCCCCNTAAATACAGAAAGTCCTCCATCAAACCTACTTGGAGCCAGGAACACCTCCTCTTGCATTTCCTCTTCAGACAGGAGGCGAGGGCAAAGCAGAGCCCACCAAAAAAATCACACTCTTTGAGAGCAGGGGGGGAAGATGCCAACCAACCCACCAAGGCAGCACCCACAGAACCCACGTGGGCTGTGGTCCTGCATCCTCCTTAAGTCCTCAGTGTGTGGTACAAGGTGACACAAGGGGTTCTCAGACCTCCCTGGCCACCTCCTTTTCACACCAAAGCTGGACAAGGAGCTGAAGAGATGTACATTTTCCAGATGGGGCAATCTATCTTACACTTATCCATTTCATTTTGTCTTTTGTTTTTTTATGTATTTATATCAAGAGGGTCAGGATTAAGAAGAGAAAAGGCTGAAGCTCCAGTAAGACAGAGCAGGAGCTGGGAAACTGCAAGGATGGGGATTTCCTACTTCACTGCTGCCCACCTCATTGCAGAGGTGCCTCAGCAAAGCCATTGAGAGCCCAACAGGACTTTGGCACAGGCAACATGAAAAGCCAAAGCGACACTCCCCCCCACCCCAACCCCCACATTAAACTCAATGCACTGTTAGGGAAATCCTGCACAAAGCTCCCGGAATATCTGATCTGGATTTTTTCCTAAGTGAATTCCCCACAGACACGTTCATGCCCTCTCTCCCGTCTGCCTTCCATAAACATTCACATGGCCAAGTTTTACTGGCACAAACAGCAGCAGAAAGCAGCTTTCAAACCTGCACGAACAACTTTTGGGGAAACCAAACATAAAATTTACACCGTGCTAATGCTCAGGGCGGGCAGGATGGAGGAAGACTCACCCATGCAAGCTTCTCATTCAAGCCACAGCTTTAAAGACGTTACACAGCTCAGTCTCCACAAAAGGCATCAAATAGAAAAGCCACAGCTGATGGCACCTTTGCTACAGGAAAGAATTGGGTTCTGCTGTAACCAAGCACTCATGAATGTCTGCATGATGTTCACCTAACACTGTATGCTTGGGCTCAGATTCAGTACATACTGAAGCAGCAGAAAAAAGGGGACTTCCCCGTTTAAAAGTGCACCCTTGGGAGACTTGTGAAGCCGACTCTAAAAGCACAAAGCTTATCTGGGGGCTGTGGCTTCTACTGGAATTACACCCCAGCAAACAGCTCCATAAGAGCACAAACAGCAGCCACAGCCTCCTCATCCCTACAGAGGGCATCACAATTTTCTTTCACTCCCCATTCATTTGTTCAATTTGTTTGTAAATACTTTTATGCCTGAGGCTCAAACCATAGACAAGAAAACACACACAAATATTTATGTATGTGTGTATACATACACTCTACTCACTCCGGTGCTCAAGTTTGCTTAGATGCAACCAGTATTAAACAAGGAATAAACTGGAAAAGATTGACAGCCCTGGATATAAGGCAGAACATCAGAGCTCATCCCACCTCAGGAGGTTTCCTGTTAAAGATACAGCGTTTCTCAACACCTTACAGGCATTTAATACAGATATCAGTTACTTGCAGCTGGTTCTCTGCACACAATGTACCCAGAAGGTGTGATCCCACAACCCTGAATCAAACGAGAGTTTAAGCAAAGGCAGCCGACCTGCAGGTGACACATACCAGAGAAAATAGAGACAGAAGTGAGAATGGAGAGCTCCTGGACCACACCATCCCCACCTCCGTGCAACTCAATGCCCATTAGATTGCATTTAGTCCCCAAATCCTGATGTCCTCTCAATGCACGGTGGCCAGGAGGATCTTTGCTCCCCAGATTCCCCATCTGACAAGCCTTACACCCCAAGCACAATGTGCAATGGCTCTCAGTGCAGCTAAGAGCACAAAAGCAGCGGGACAAGCAACTTTTCTGAGGCAGCACCCTCTGCAGCATCAGCACCAGAGGGACAGCACTGCTTGAGCCCTCTGGGCACCATCTCATGGATCCACATTTCAGTAAGAGAAATCACAACGGGCAGATCTTTCAGGAGCACTCAGTGCATCAGGTGCTAATGCAGTTCTTCCTCAGATGCTTAAATACAACTTGGAAAGTCTGGCTCCACATGCAAATACAAACCCCCCCAGCCCACCTCCTTTCGTTTGGCTCTGGATCACCATTCCCCCTCCATCCTACACTCCAGCAAGAAGCTTTTTCCCCGAGGAGCCACGCTTTCAACTTGTAAAAAGCAAACTGCTGCACGAGACCTTCATCCGAGTCAAACTCGCTCCTTTTTGTGCAAATCAATTTCACTGCCATCCCCAGTGCTGTTCACACTGCACGGTGCAGGACCTGCACTGTGCATGGAGCCCTGCCAGCTGTGCATGCTCCCACTGCAAGGCTTGCTGCTGTTTTTATTACAGTTGCACGGCAGCGTGGGGAGCTCAACCTGGCGGATCACTCGTGGAAATCACGGACCTGATTCAGCCGGGGCTGCGCGTGCACTGCGTTTTGCTCCCTTCAGCTGCTTTCCTCCGTGCAAACCAGGCAATTAAGGCGGGCAGAAAAGTGTGAAATTTCAACTCTGACCATGTCAGAGCTCCCAAGTGTCAGTTACAATAAAATAAATGACCCATTTCCTGATGGATTGCGAGGGCTCCTCCGAGACGAGCGGACGGACAGATTTCTCCATTTGTTTATTTTCTCTTTTTCTGGTAGAAAGGCTGCACTCCTCTGCTCTTTGGCATCGAGTGATGCAGCAGCTTGGGATGCTCTCGCTCCTGTGCCACTGCCCTGGCAGCCCCCTCCTGGCTGCTGTCCCCAGCAACACCCCTCCCCTTGAGCCCTGCCAACTCCTGGCACATCTCCTTCAGCAAGAAGCTCCAGAAAACCTCCTCTGCTCTTCTTGCAGCTCCTGGGAACCAGCACCCACCTGCAGAGCCCACAAAACCTCCTCTCCACATGCCAGCACCAAACCCGACACACCGAAGCCAATCCCCAGGGGATGGGACAGAGTCAGGCAGTGTCACCTATGGGGAGGGCTGGAAGGAGCCAGCACGGGGGCACAGGGCTAAAAGAGAGCTCAAAAGAGAGCTGGTGCCCTAGCAAGACCCTTTCCAGAACGCTCCATTTGTTGCTGACTCTGTCCAGGTGAGAAAAAAAAACTGAGTGGGCTTCAATTAAAGCGTGCCTTTTCATTTTAATCTTTCTACTTAAAATTGTCAAGATCCCTCCTGCACTTTCAGGATCGTGCTCGGGACGCTGAACACCAACAGATGGCAAAGCCGTTTCCTCTCCCATTCAGTAGGTGATTAAATCAGAAAGATGACACACCTCGGGTTTAAGACCACCAGCTTTAGACAGCACCTGACACTTCACTTCCCAACGGGAGAACACTTCATTTTTCCAGGGGCTGTACTGATGTCTGAGCAGTACAAACCCTCCTGCTTTGGTCTGGGGTGTCTCCACTAGTTCTACAGCAGAGCTCAGGGGGCAGGGACTCAGGAGGGTCTCATTCCTCCACCCATCCCCCGTTGTTTTTTTTTCTGTTGGCGCAGATCGAGTCCTGAAGCTGCCCAAAGTAGAGCAGCTTGCACCTCTCCCCAGGAAACAAGCAGCAAAGGCAAAGAGCTGCACTCACCCCCAAAGCACTGCTTACAGAAATAAGAGGAGACCCTGCAATTTCCCCCACAGCACCCGGGGATGCAGGGACAGTTTTCAGGTGAAAGCCAGTGAAGGTTTCTGAGCTAAATTCACAACACTGCACATACACTGGGAATGCCCAGACAACACGGGAATGCAGTCAGGATAACACAACACACAGATTTCTGGAAGCAGACAGGAACACCCCCGCCCCAGTTTTTGGGCTTTTAACTATTTCAAAACCAATTAAAATAAGAGGAAAAAAAGAGAAAAGCTTTCCTAGCAAGCAGACTGTCCCACAAGCGCCTCTGCAACACAACAGAGAAGGGGGGGTTTCGATCTCGCGAGAGCCCTACCTGTGAGCTCGGCAACAATCTCAGAGAAGCAAAATGCAACTCAGAGCAAGGCAGGATGCTGCAGG
>VXAB01001180.1:0-30842 GCA_013399175.1 Odontophorus gujanensis
TATGAATCTATGAATCTATTTATCCCAGAACTGCTTGCTTCCAACATCTACACCAAGAATCATCCACACAGCCCACAGCAATGCCACAGAGAGGCTGCCTGGGGAAACGCCATCTAAATTCCATCCCTGGTGCACAGATTCTGCAGGGTCTGAATAACCCAGCAGTTCATGGGCTGATACCACAGTTGGTTCTCAGAAAGGATGGCTCTCTCTCAAGCTGGAGACCTGTTGGTGGCCAGTTTGCCTGTGGGCATGAAATGGGGAGGTGCTCACCCAAGGGCTGGGACAGGGACAGATGCCTCTTGGCTGGGATGCACTTCCCCTGCTCCAGAACCTCAATGCAGCAAATGACATTAGAATTGGCCAACTCTACTATGTGTCTGCTTCCGAGATTCTGCTCACCTATCTATACAGCTCCTGTGATGCCTACTCTACAACATCTTTGTCTCCACACACTCCTTTCCATTGACTTCACCCCTCTATTCTCTTGGACTGGCTGAGACAACGGCACCACAGTCACCCCTTCATCCTCTTATAGGCAGGATATGACAATGACCAGCCTTCTTTCCCGGGGACAAAAGGTCCTCCAGCCTGCAAACAAGCCCCTTATACTACACTTACCACCATCAGAGCATTACACAGGCATTGAGCTGTTTTTCCTCACAACACAATGCCAAATGTGGTCAGCTTGATCATCTCACAGGCGTTAGGAGGGAAACTGAGGCACAGAAGGATTGTGTTCACTCAGTGCCTGGTGGCATTTCCAACTGCAACAGGGATTGCCTGCCTCCTGCTGATAATGTTACAATTCCTGTAGTCTGTACTGAGTTTGGAAGAGCTGAACCTCATCTTTTGACTGATACTGTCTTTTCCCAGTGGAACGAGCACAAATTTTACCCAGCCAACACAGCGTGGAGCTGCAATGAGATTTGTCCAAAGTGGCAGATACCATTACATCGCGTCACGGGGAAGGGATCACGGGGAAGGCCAGGAGGACGGGGAGGGGAGGACGAGGGGGCCACTTACATGGTAATGTTTCTGCACGGTTCTTTTGGATCATTATGCAGAGCTGTAGCACCAGTTGAGGAGCGCTCTCGAGGAAGGTTTCCAGGAGGCGCAACATATTGACGTCTGCATATTCGTACATCATAGCCCAGTAGAAACGCCGCTGGTGTTCCTTCCGCCTCTGGCTCTGGATCCCCAGGTACATAGTTCGGATATACCTGCAGGAAACAGGAGGAAAAGCAAAGTGTGAGACAAAATCCAACGGGAACGGGGCTGTGGGTCAGCAGGTGGGGGAGGGAAGTTGTTGTTGGGGGGGGAGACTGGGGTGTCTCTGCAGCTCTACCAGCTGGATCAGAGGAGCTGAGAAACCTACGGCATCCTCACAGTGCAATGCAGAAGTGGGACATCTTTGACTTACACCACACAAAATGTGACGTGGGAGGGGTAGGAAATGCTCATGGAACATTTGCACAAGGAAACAACTCCTCTACCTCACTTTCTTGAGGAGAGGAGTAGCTATGTAGCAAAGGCTGCTTACAACACTCAGTGATGGTCTGACCTATTGCCTAAGTCCCTCCAGCACTCCACCAAGACCCTCCCTCATGGACCCCAGAAATATGACCACATTTCATCACTGGCAGAGCAACAGGATGGCAGCTTCACCTTCAGCACGTGTGCCACTGAACAGCAATTGAGTTTTTTGGCAATGCTGGACTAGAAGGAGGTGCTGTGTATGGACACACACTGCTCTGTTGTCTCTGTCTCCATACCAGCTGTGTAAGGAGACCTGCAAACCTCACCTTGGGAAGACAACTTCCCTTGAGAGCACCTCTGGCCAACCTTGGTCAACAGTGTTGATCAAATCAGGGCAGCACAAGCTGCCCAAATCTAACACGACTCATGGCATTCTAAGAAAATAAGTATCTCCTATCGGGTTCCTTGATAATTCTTGCTGACCTGATAGTAGTTCTCTTTAATTCTGAGCAGCAGCTGTAACCTTGTGCACTGAGTTTTAGTATAGCGATCTCTGTACTTAATGCTGACACTAAAGTTGGTCATCTGAGCAAGTCAATGGAGAGAATCGTCCCCTCTGCCCCACCTCAGATGCCTGTATGGGGGTGGGATGTGGTGCTGGGGTGGGCTCCCAGCTTCACAAACCTGGGTCCCACCAAACCACTGAGATCATTCCTGGCCACCCAGAGCAGGATTGCATGGCAAGGAAGAGCGGGAGGAAAGGATGTAAGCCCTGATAGCCTCTATAGCTCTAAACAAGGGCCAGGGAGAGGGAGAGAAGCTCTGCCAGCCCTGCCCTTGCTCAAGCACCTTGTCATTCCCGTCTGCTGCCCACAACCACAGAAAATTAAAGACCCCGAACGAAGACTCAAGAGGACACCAAAGGACTGACGCAGGAAAGCCACCAGGTGGGGCTCGACACTCGAGAAAACGCTACACCGACCACTGGCGACACTGGTGACACTGGTGACACAGCCCCAGCAGAACCCGAGTGGGGTGGAAGCACCCACAGACACAGTTGTTTCCCACGGCAGCCGGCCTCCTCCCAGCACCACCCAGAGCCCCGAGCCAGCAGCTGCAGGATGACATGGGACTCTGAATTTAGGCAAAGACAGCTGTCATTCTGCCCAGCTCTCTCCACACAGATACCCTATGGTGAGCTGTCTACCCACTGTCCCTCCTTTCCAGGAGCTCCCATTCCAGCTAGGATGTGAAGCCTGAGCCTCTCTGTTGAAGATGAAGATGCTCATTTCTCATCATCCCAGCTGTGGGCAAGGAGAATTTTGTTTCCTTTCGCCCTGCAGCGGTCTTACGCCTTTTTGCATACAGTTACCATGTAAACCCTCAGTCTCCTTGGAAAAAAAAAGAGTGTTATTCTTTCAGTCCCTACTCACAGCTCACTTTTTCTCCATGCCTACACTGCTATCCCTCAGTGGATGGTTTTTAAAGACATGGTTCTTTTTTGAAGACTATAGGATGGCAGAAATGACCACAGCAATGGCACTGAGTCACTCAAGAGGACTCGGGAGCAGCTCCCCTGCAGCATCTGCACAAATCACATTGGAGTAAGGCATGCCTTGATCCTGACTCCATCAGGAGCTGGAACAAAGGCAATGACAATGTCACACCTCACTCTGCCAGCTGTTGAACCTACAGCTCTTTGCAAAGGTTGGCTGCACCACGCTCCCCCTGTAGTTGGGGAAACTGAGTCATGGATGCCGACAAGGGCACTCCTGAGTCCTCCAGACAGGTGGTGAGCCGAGCCCAGATGTCTCAGGGATGAAGCACTGGCACAGGCTGCACAGAGAGGTGGTGGAGTCTCCTTCTCTGGAGACATTCAAGGCCCATCTGGATGCCTACCTGTGCAACCTGGGCTGGGAGCTGCTTTGGCAGGGGGTTGGACTGATGATCTCTAGAGGTCCCTTCCAACCCCTACAATGATCAGTGATAAACTGGTGGGAGCTGTTGGCTCCTTCAAAGGCAAAGAGGTCTTACAGAGAGATTTGGACAAACTGGAGGGTTAGGCCATCACCAACTGCATAGACTTCAGCAAGTGCCAACACTGAATGTTTGCACCTGGGATGGGGCAAGCAAGGCTATACATATGGACTGGGGGACTGCTGGGCAGCAGTTCTGTAGAAAGGGATCTGGGGGTTCTGGCATGCTGAACAGGAGTCAGCAGACTACCCTGGCAGCCAAAAGAGCCAACTGTACCCTGGTGGTGGACCCAGGAGCTGGGCTTAGTGGTCCTCGCTGGTCCCTTCCAACTCAGGATAGATTGGCCTGGGCTAAAAAGGACCACAATGATCATCTAGTTTCACCCCCCCTGCTATGTGCAGGGTCACCAGCCACTAGAGCAGGCTGCTCAGAGCCACATCCAGCCTTGCCTTGAGTGCCTCCAGGGATGGGGCATTCCACTACACACTCCAGGGATGGTTTTATTCCACTACGTATGTTTCTTCTTCGTGGTATTTTATTCCTTTGTTTGAGGGCTTTTTTGCCTACTTTTACTAACACTGGTTAAGTGTAGACAAACTCAAAACATAAAATCAATGTCATTTCACCTGAAATTTGTTGTTCTCGGTCAAGCCAGTAGCAAATAGGGTTCTATAATTAGACTTTCAAATCCATATTCAGGCCTGATCCTCAGTCTCCAGCAACACGATGCTTCCTCTTATGTCAGTGAAAGCCATTCACCGCCCCGTGCTTTCAAAAATCAGGCTAATTTATTTATTTAAGAGCTTAATTTTGGATACAGGAGCCTAACTTCGGGCTTTGTTTATTTTGTTTTGAATATTTTGGGCTATTTTTACATACGAGTGTGTGTATCTGCGTGTACGCATGTATTTTTAGTTCTGAGTTCCATCACGGCTTCAAGAGACGGAACTAATTTGGGGTCGGGGTGCTTTCCTTTACATGCACAAAGGGTTGGCTGTCCCCTCGGCTCTGGCAGGGCTCCCAGAATTCCTGTTGGTATAATTACCCTCACGCTTATTTACTACGGATGCTGCAGCAGCACACAAACTGCGCCGGGCAAAGGCGTTGCTGTCCTGTGACAAAGCACGTTTTGGAAGAGTGAAAACCATCGGCTGCAAAAACGTGGCCAAATAATTTTTGGAGGGGACCCCGTGGATGACAAAGACTGCTTAGAAGAAATGCCCAGAGATGGGATTGTGGAGTCAGAGGCTGTGTCTGCACCATTAAACAAGAGAGACCAACGTGTTTGGCCAGCTGGCTTGACTCGACTCCACGTGTCTACATCTGTGTTGGCTGGCCTTGGCCAAAGTTGCCAAAGCCTGCATGGAAAATAGAGCAGCATGGATTGTTGCAGGATTCTGCCTGCTCCTTGGCCCTGTTCCTCTGACAGAGGTAGCAGAAGGCATAGCAGGATGCTCTGTGCAGTGAGGGAAAAGATAAAGGATATCGGTGTGTGCGAGGGCTGCAGAAGCACAGTAAGGAACAGCAGCCTAGCCTAGCCCCTGGTTTGTGACCTGGGGGAGTAAGTGTCCTAATGGCCTGTCCCACACAACCAGAGGCTGACCAAGGTCAAGAACCTCACGCTGCATCTACAATAGTCAACAAAGCACATGAGCCTGATCGCTTTACCTGGGGCCAATTGGCCCAAGATGACCCCAGAAATGAGCTCTGTCATGACCTCGAGCCAGCTGACTGCCTTCAGACTCAGTACTGGGAGTGATTTCTGGCCCCTGTTTGGTCCTGAACCCTGTTGAGGTTATCATCATTTGAGAGAGCACTACTATAGCTTGTTGGTTACCCAACAACAGCAGGTTAGGAAACTCATCTTGACCACACATAACCAAGCTTACTACTGCTGAGAAGCAAATCCGGGGTGGAAAAATGAGAGTGTTTATGACCTCAAGGATCACTTTTGACAGTTTTAACCCCTCTAGGCTCATTTTTGACCCTAGAAGATCACAGATGGTAGAGGAACATGAAAGGACTCCTGACCATTCCCTACCGACCACAAATAGACCACAAGAGTAAGAAGAAGCTCAAAGCATTAACTCTGCCTGTAGCACCTTACATGTCTTTTTTGCTTCATTGGGGTTCATCAGGACCAGGAAGGCAGCAGGTACAACCTCCTTCATTTCTCTCCAGACAACTCTCCTCTCCCACACTACAGCAGATGGTTGGTGATGTCCTGAATGACATGGTAGCAATGCACACAGTGCAGACAGACACCACCTCCCTCGCCATCCTGTGGCACCAACCTATTCCCTGGTGCTCTGCCCTGGGAGAACAAGGATGGTTTGGGGTGAGTTACCCAAGTTGCTGGCTCACCCTCCTACCACCTCCTCCACAGGAAGTCCACCTAACTCTTGCAGAGGGCCATTATCTTTATGCACCAGAGGGTGTTTGCAGATTAAAAGCCCGCTCCTTGGAAGGGAGGAAATCAGGACATGTGGAACCGCTCAGCTGGAAGGCTTGAAAGGGAGGCTGGCTGAACACAGCCTTAAAATGAGGTTACGTAAGGCCAGATCTCAGCTGGAGCAAGCTGGCATCCATAGGGCTCTAGCAATTTACACCAGCTGAGGCTTTGGCCTGCTTTTTTAATTTTAATGAATTATTTTCATTCTAACGGATATAAAAAGGAATATAAGATGCAGTGCTCAAGCAACAGGGGAACATGAAAGTAAAATGCTATCTATTAAAAAAATCAAAATCAAACGTACAGTTACCAGCACAATTAACGTGCTCAGTATCAACATTTGTTAGGGATTTCTGCTTTGTTATGATGTTGCAAGTTAGCAATAAGGATTCACAGATGATTACTGTTCCTAGATGGAGTACCAAGGTAGTAACCCCGGGCCCTACCCAGGTGCTGACAGCACTGCTTCCTCTGGCTGCATCCAAACCACGTTGAGGAACAGTTCCTGGCCCCGGCGTAATTCCCAAAGGGTATTTCAGGGCTTTTCTGCACCACTGCTGGCTGTCCTGGGCCCACACCATGCTGGGGACCATTGTTAAATTGGGAAATATCACTTGCCACTTCAGTAGCAAGCATGGACGCCTAAAATCTTCCATGTACGCCAATCACACGTGACAACATCTCTCTGGATTTTGGATGCATTCATCAGGGACTTCATTTTCCACAGCTCTCTGATTTAGAATGTCAGAATCACCGAGGTTGGAAAAGACCTCCAAGATCATCCAGCCCAACTGTCCACCCATCACCAGTATTTCCCATGTCTTGCCACCGTTGGCATTTTTGATGGGGTTTGTACCCCAGAATGAATAAAATGCAGCAAAAAGTGTGTTCATCGAATATTTCAGCCCTTCTGCCTTGTAATTTCTGCCCTCGCCTTCCAAGAAAACGTGCCTTAGTGTACAACTACCCTTTAATTAACAATCTCCAAGCCTTGCCTTGCTTGTTTGAAGAGAATGTTGGTAAACACAAACCAAGCTTGTTCCAAGCATTAGAGATGCTTAAAAAGCTTCCATGAAGGGCACGACACCATTTGTGACTTCTGTAAACTGGCACAGGAGGACAACATCTTTGCTGGGACACGGAGTTCACACCATTATGTCGGCACCGAACCCGGTATGCCAAAATTATTGTGTTATCTTAGCTTGAAAACTTCTCTGAGAGAAAGATTCTCAAGGGTATTAGTCAAGATCTGTTATCTTTAAAGACAGAATCAAGTCAAGTCAGCCCAAGCTGGATGGGTTGTGAGCAACCTGGTCTAGAGGAAGGTGTCCCTGGCTATAGCAGGGGGTTGGAACTACATGATCTTAAGGGCTCCTTCCAACCCAAACTATTCTTTGACTCTAAGTCCAGCTTTCAGAATAAGTGCCTCTCCAGAGGAAACACTTGTCTCAGTGTGACTCAAAACCTGACTCTATAAATGCATGTCTTTGAGAGCGGATGATATCTGAATGTCCATTTATATTATAAGGTCATTTTGTGACAATCTGTTTGCAGCTGTAGCATCTGATGGGAAAAAAAAAAAATAGTGCCACTGTTCTGCTGTGTAGGAGAAACTGTAATCATTTTGTATTTTAAGCTAGTTTAAAGCTGTTTTAAAACACAGATGGCTTTACTATACACCAACCATGGAAGGCGCATATCATTTATTTCATGAACATACATTAGGGAGGATCATATCACAGAGTGATAGCGTAATTTGGTTTGGAAGGGAGTCCTAGACATCTATGGACCAAATCTCGTCTCAAAATGGGGATAACTTCTCACTGGTCATGGCTTTGTGCAGTCAAGTACTGGAAATCCCCAAGGATGGGGACTCCATAGACCTCTTCCAGCACTTATCTGTAATTGCTGCACAGACTATTTTCATTCCAACATCATTTTCACTACTTGAAGAAAGTCTACAAGCCAACCTCCACGTGGAAGGACTCCATTCCAGCCAATAGTTGGAGAGGCAAAATCACAACGATGTTTTTTTAAGGATCACCACTCAGTACTTGATGTTTGCACACTGATTTAACTTGCTGCTGATGATGTGGGGGCTCCTGTGGTTGATAAGGGGCTCCAGAGGAAGGCCATGAAGATGATCAGAGGGCTGGAGCACCTCCCCTAAGGGAAGGTTTAGATTGGATGTCAGGGGAGTTGCTCACAGAGAGCAGTGAGGTGCTGGCACAGGCTGCCCAGAGAGGCTGTGGATGCTCTGTGCCTCGAGGTGTTCAAGACCAGGTTGGATGGGGCCCTGGGCAACCTGGCCTAGTAGCAGATGTGGAGGTTGGTGATCCTGCCTGTGGCAGAGGGGTTGGAACCTGCTGATCCTTGGGGTCCCATCCAACCCAACCATTCTGTGATTCGACGATTCTGTAATTTCAGAATGGTTTGATTCCCTTTCTGCTGGCAGTTTAAGTGGAGATTTGGGATCATTTTTTTTGTGACCTCACAGCAGAGCTGCAGGTGTGCTTTCATCCTGCTGATGGTGCCGGGGTCATAACCTCCAGCAAACACACGGGGCAGAGATCTGGGGCAGAGGCACCACTGCAGCTAAAGCTGCCAGAGACTGAAGACACATGGGCTGTCTGTACCTGTGCTGCATGGGTTGGAGGTTGTTCCCAGAATTCATCTGTGTGACTTTCTCCTTCCAGACCTGCAGATATTTGTTTCTGACTCACAGACTGAAAGATCACAACCAGAAGAAGAGAAACAAACCCCACTTCCCATCACTACTTCATCAAACTTAACCAAATCCTGGTTGTTACTGAAAGAGAGCAGGCTTCTCTAGAGCCTGGCACACAGCCCCTTGTTTGCACAGATAGTCATGGCTGTGTCACTGGCATCTTCAGTACAGCCCTGGTTTTGCAAGCTGCTTCCCAGCCAGTCTCTCCTTGCCTGCATTCCCACGGGCCATGGGGCTCCTGGGGACAGATGGAATCCCCACTTGCAGATCTTTGCTCAGTAAATCAATAGAGCATCAGAGAACAGCTTTGTAGCAGGAGTTACCACAGTGCTGAGATGAGCTTGTAGAAATCATGCTTATGTTTTGACTTTGCCAATTACGTTGTGAAGCACACAGCTCAAAACACACAAAATAACAAGGACCTCTACATCACCATGGCATGGAAATCCCTTTTTTTTTTTTTTTTCTTTTTTAATTTCAATGTGGGAAGCATCTTCTGTGCCGTGCAAAAGAGCAGGCGGGGTAGCAGGGGCTGCTGGGGTGGGCACTGAAGTGCTGGGTGCTGCAGAGACGTTACAGCATCTAGCACACGTGGGAGGGTCTCGTATCCCAGTGCTGAGCCAAATGCCCTTTTCTGTCACAGGTTCTCCCCAAATTCTTTACAATTCTGAAGTCCCCATGCCTTTCCTATTTTACACATGCTTATTTACTTAAAGCACATTCCCATACCTACTGCTATCGCCTCTGGCGAAGCCTTCTGTTTAAAATCAAAGCTGTTAAATAGCTTTATGCAGAAAGAAAGGAGTTGAACCCAGAGTGAATTTTCATTTCAAGAGTGTTTGAGCGAACAGGGTTTAATGTCAGGGCTCTTCTTTCGGAAATAAAAACGGTCCTGGTCCAGTGTTACAGAACGGATGCAGACTTGAAAGCAAATGGAGGCCTTACAAATGACCTGTCTGGTCTTGACTCCTTGCAAGGGAAGTTTCAGTGCATAGCCAAAGAAATGCCTGAGGCCTCCAAAAATGTAAGTATTCAAGGGCATGATATCACAGGGACACACGAAACAGTCACCTTGCCCTTCCTGTAGGACGGGCTGCATTATAGTACTTAACCCAGATGGTCTCCAGAGATAACCTGGCATCATGTGGACTCCTCAGAGCCACCAGGTATCTCAGGGGACGATGAGTTTGCATTGGTTTGGGAGCTGAAGGCAGGGACACATATATCCTCACAGCTCTCTGCAAGCCTCCAGGATCCCATGGTGGAGGATGAGAGCAGCAGAGAGGGAAGCATTGGCTGTAGAGATGGGGATGGAGGCACACCATAGGTGTTTCTTCCTCTTAGGGTCTTCCACTTCCCAGATGATTTAACAGAACAGTTTTGGGAGAGCAGGTCTGTACAGAGACAGCAGGCAGCCTGGGATTTAAACCCTCGAAACTGATGTGTACCCCAGAACCAAAGAGAACCACGATGGGGAACCACCTCACCTTTGGTCAGGTGGAAATGTTTCTTGTTCCCAGGCTCTAACTGCTGAGGAAGGGGAGTCACATCTCCAGCTAGGACATCAGGCACCTGATAGGGATTCTAGGGTAGAATTTACTGAATTTACAGTATTTACTCTCTCCTTGGCCATCAAGGTCACGGATGCCAAAGAAGGACCTGAAGTCACTGGGTCGCACACCCACGCAGGACTGTGACTGTGTGGTGCTGAGGAAGAGAGGGAAGGGAACGGATCAGCTCAGGGCCACCAAAACCCTCTGGGGGGTGACTGGGGACACTGCAGCTTCATAAGCGACCACCATGGCCCTGGGATGTGGCATTCAGCAGCATGTCCCCAGCTCGTCTGTGCTGCCGGGTCACAGCATCCCCAAAGCAGGGCTCCCGACGTGCTGCACAAGAGCTGAGGCTGTCGCCTTCGCTTTGCTGTCTGCTGGAGAAAAAAGGAGCTAAGAATTGGGTGAGCGCCTGTGAAATCCTGGAAGAGCGGCCTCAGATCTTGGCTATTTTTAGTTTCACTGAAGCTGTGCATACATTACCAGGGGCCTGCCTTCCTCTCTGGGCTCTCAGAAATCACACGGCGTCCTCCCAGCCTGCCACGAAAGAGTTTAACCCTTGCTGTCTGATCGCTGACAGCCCATCTGTGCCAGTCTCACTTTTGTATAGATCCTAATGGGGGCCAGAAAAGGGTCTGGGAAAGCCATCATGCCTATTCTGGCTGTAGTCAGGTGGAGGAGGATTTGGGGTGTTTGCTGTTTGGCCCTTACATCAGTCAAGATCTTTGGGCAGTCTGGTCTAGTGGAAGATGTTTCTGGCCATGGCAGTTGGACCTGGATGGTCTTTAGGGTCCCCTACAGCCCAAACCGTTCTGTGATTCTATGATTACATCCAGCAGGAGGAGCTTTGGTCTCAGAGGGGACTGGACTCCTGTCTGATAACCATCACCAACAGCTCTTGTTGGGAAATAGCCAGCCTGTAGGCTGAGACGGGCAGGGAGTTGTTCAGCACAATTGCAGGACCCACAGATTGTTGCCTCAGCTCCACTCTGACAGCATGGCTAAGCCATACACCCTACATGAACCACCACATGTCATCTTCCCACAAGGTGGGACTACCCCGCAGTTCCCTAGCCATGCAATCACCCAGGAAGCCAGACCTCATAGCACTCACACTCTCCAAATGCTTGGCATAGCATCTCCTTCATCCCACCAGCTGTATCTCCCCTGGCCACAGAATCACAGAGTCATTAAGACTGGAAAAGACCACTAAGATCACCTAGCCCCACCACCAACCCATCCCCACCACACCCACCAACCATGCCCACGCCCCAAACGCATCGTACCAAGAAAGCCATCGCTGCACAGGGGATGAGAGCAGGATCACAAGTGCTGAAATGCACTTCAACAGCATCCAGCTCTTCAATATTTATTACCTCCGCTGCTCTGTGTTGCTCATCAGCTATTCCTGGCCAGAGGAAATGTCGTGTAGCGTGTTCGTACTCTGCTCTTTGAGGGGGCTGTGAGTACAACTGCAGGCTTGCAAACAGGAGCACACGTGCAGGCACTGCATTGCATTTGGGTGTCACGCCCTCCTGGGGCTTTTGAGGCATGGGTATCAGAGAATCAAACAGGACTCCATCCCCGCAGAGTGGCTTTTCCAAGGTTGCAAGATGTGGTTAGCCATCGGGAGAGGAGACACGGCGCTTTCAGAAGGCACAGGAGCCCTTAACTCAGCATATGTGTGTTGATCCCTGCAGAAACACCCCTTTCCCCCTCGGCATGGTTCAGAGGAGCATCACTGCCCGTGATTAACCACGAGCATCCCAGCAGTATGCCCACTTGCAGCACTTATTGCAGCTGCTGGGGCTCTGGCTATGGACGTACCACTACAGCAAAGCAAGTTGCACTCCGGAGCCTATGGGTACCTGCAATTGCAGCTGCTCCATTAAATAAGCAACTCCTCATTAAGACTGTAAATAATGAAGCAAAGAAGGATGCTTTCTAGTGATCACAATCAGGAAACAAAAAAAACAGCCCAGGTGTGGCATTGCACAGCATTGTAGTAACCATTCCTTCTCCTTTCCTCCTCCTAATTCAGAAGGAGCTTTCTGCTCAGAGCTTAATGGAAGCGGAGCCACCTGAGCACGTCTCCATCCTCCCCCTGCTCGCTGCAGAGCACACGTGCTGCTGGGCAGTTTGTCCAAGTGACACAAATGCAGCCGCAGGAGCTCTGTACCAGCAAACAGCATCTGCGAGGCACGGCACCCTGGAACGAGGGCCTGATGCTCACGCACAGCTCACTGCAGAAATGGAGGCAGGGAGGTCAAACGACTTCCTCCGTGCTCTACGGGAAACGGGGCGCTGGGGGGAGGATCTGGATTCAGAAGGCCCTTGTCTCTCTGCCCGTCCTGGATCAGCTCCTTGTCTCCTTTCGGATGTGCAAGGTGAGCGCCTGACACAAATGAAAATAAAGCCCTTCCTTCTCACACACGTCCTTTCGACCTCCCACTGCTCAAAATGCTTCCCCAGCCCAAACGGACGCCTCCTGCATGCCTGATGTGCCCGAGGCAGCTGCCCTGTGCTGCATGGGGGGGTGTTTGCATTAACATTGACTATCGTCAATGCTCAGGCGACATATATCCCAGAAACACCAATAAATTGCTGAATTCATTGATCTAGACATGACTCAGAAGTCACCACTGAATAATCTCCTTTAGGCACCTTCCTCTGGCTGAGCCCGGAGCAGAGTTTCTGCTCTGATCAGCAAAGAGGGAGAGGTCTTTTCCATCTTGCACTTCTGTAGGGGAAGGCGAGCTTAAATGACACGTGGGGGTTATCGATTCCGGTAATGTATGAATGGATTTCCCCCCCTCCCTGTGCTCCCCCTGCCATGCAGAATCATTCAGCCTCTCTGTCATTCACTGCCCAAGTGCCTCTTGAAAGTGCAAAGATGCAACCTCTCCCTGCTGGCACTGCTTGCTGTCTCCAAAGCCCTGATCTTGGCCATCCTGTTTTCTCCTGCCTCCTGGAGGCAGGATTTAACCTTGTGCAGTGATATGAGGATCCAGCAATGGCTGCAGAACACAAAAGGTCTCTACTTAAGAAGGAAGGCACGTGGCCCAAGCCGCTGGGGAAGCTCAGGCTGCTGAACTGGATGGGAAAGGTGGTGCAGCTGCCTGCTGGGATGGGCCTGGAAGAAGAGTGACCCCACCATCCCATGACTCACTGCCCAGCTGCCACTGACCACATGCATAGCTTCCACTAGATCAGAACCTCAGACATGATGGGACTTAGCCTCTATGACCTCCACTTGCAGAGATCTTTGAGAGATCTGCCATTAGCAAGCAGCTTGAATAGGCCCTGAGAGATGTCCAGCCCATAAAATGGGAGGCAGCAAAGCCAAATTTGGGAGCTGGGATTTGGTATGACCCCTCCACTGCAGACTCTGAATCTCACTCAGGTTGTCCTTTCCCTCCGATGCTGCTTGAGAGATCTGCCATTAGCAAGCAGCTTGAATAGGCCCTGAGAGATGTCCAGCCCATAAAATGGGAGGCAGCAAAGCCAAATTTGGGAGCTGGGATTTGGTATGACCCCTCCACTGCAGACTCTGAATCTCACTCAGGTTGTCCTTTCCCTCCGATGCTGAGCCCTGGTTGGTTAAAAAGATGCAGATTCTCTACCTTCAAGAATTCATAACGTTCTCTTCCACTCTCCCATCCCTTCAACACACCAACCCATGTGTTGGCCTAGAGCTCAGCACCCAACAAGAAACAGTCCCCACACTCCTCTCCCATCAGCCTGGAGTGAATCTTGGTGGGTTCAAACCCCTTCTTGTGGCTCCACACTCCTTTCTCCTAAGTGTGAAGGACAGGTTTGACCTTGGCCATAAAACATCGCAGGCGAACCCATTAACCACCCCGAGCCAAGCAAGCTGAAGAGGCTCTCAGATTCCTGTTTTGTCTATCAGACAGTCCTAGATGAGACAGGAGTTTTATACTGAAGGCCATACGTGTAAAAATCTTTTCTGGAGCCACAGAAGTAGACCCAAATCTCCTTGAATGGGATTCGCTTTCTTACTTCAGCTGTCTAAAGGTGGGAAAACTCATTTAAACCCATCCTCTTTAAGTCCCATCTTTCATCAGAGCTATTTCCAGAAGGCCATTCGTCCCATCCTTAGATAAAAGTCTACAACACCTCGTACAGATTTCCCATCTCCTTACACTGACTACAGGCAGGGTCCTCAAACCCAGCTCAGATGTGACGGTTCACACCAGATGCCTCCCATGTCCTTGGCATCGTGTTGTTATCAGATGTCTCTCAGCCCCTTGCCATGAGTTTGATAAGCCATTTTGAGGACCCGCTTGCATGGGATGCACGTACTTCTTTCCAAACAGAAAAGACTTGGGGAATACTGGGAACTGGGGCAGTGCCAGGGCCCGTGCTAACACAATGGAAAGTTCCCATGGGAAGCAAAGTTGACACTAAAATGGAAGGCACTGCTCTCTGATAGCTGGGCAGCAGCTCCAAGGACTGCTTGGGAGGTTTACAGGTCCATCGAATGCTGAATCTAGCTTTCTTTTCCTCTGTGGAGCAAACACAGTGTTGAGAAGATGACACACTCCATGAACAGCTCTTGTTCAGAACAGATCCTGCCCCATGGCTTCAGGGTCCCTCCTGCCTCTCCCCACCAAAGTTGCAGTCTGTCCCCTCACTAAAAGCTCACATGGAGGACCAAATCCCCCACTGGCTTCTGCAGGGCATCAGTGGGAGACCAGAGGCAAAACTAATAGGCACGGAAGGATGTTTCAGGCAGTAGCAAAAAACCATGCCAGCTGCTGGCTGGTGGGACACAAAGCATGCAAGAGACCTGTGCCCTATTGGCCCTGCAGTAAGGGATGCACTGCCACTCTCACTGCCTTGAACTGTGTAGGACGCTGAGGTGTGGACAAGTGAACAGAGCTCCTAGAATTCACCCCAGAGGAGGAATCTCTACCATGAAAGGCCACCCAGCCAAGCATACCACAGAGAAGGAAGCAGGCACTCCTGATCCCTGTGCTAGTAGCTTCCCTGTCCACCCTTTCC
Source organism: Odontophorus gujanensis (assembly GCA_013399175.1). Classification (NCBI taxonomy): domain Eukaryota; kingdom Metazoa; phylum Chordata; class Aves; order Galliformes; family Odontophoridae; genus Odontophorus; species Odontophorus gujanensis. Next base: position 15,215 of record VXAB01001180.1, read on the forward strand.
CAGCTTTTTCACCTCAAGCCTGGAAGTCCTGTCCCCCTCAGCTCCTGCTGCCCACTGCAATCACCAGCTGGAAGAAAGCCTCGCCACGAGACTGACAGCAGACCCTGCACGTCCCTGCAAGCCACAGCTGGCCATCCCCTCTGTCCTGGCATCCTCCAGGGCTGCTAGTCCTCCTGTCACCAGCAGTGCCCTTTGACAAAGATGTCAGTGCTCAGAGTTCAGCAAAGAGAAGCAGCACATAAAGCTGGAGAGCGCTGCTCTGACCTGGGTAGGTTTGGAGGCAGCACAGAGTAGGACGTGGGCAGAATGCAGCCCTCTGAACAGAGGCCCCTTCCTCTCCCATTCAGCCAGTCCTTCCAACCTCTGTTTTATAGGTGCTTGGCTCTAGAGGGGGGGGGGTGAAGCAGCTGGTCCCTGGTGCACTGCAGTGCTGAGAGACCTGGGCACAGAACCTAGCAGTCCTGGCTCCTAGGTATCACTGTTATTTATATTACAGCAATGCTAAAAGGCTTCTGCTGAGATCAGAGTTTGATTGTACGGAGCCCGGCTCGTGCAAATAGTAAGAGACAGTTCTTGCCCTTAAGGATTTACAATCTAAACTGACAAGGACAGAGACACAGCAAAGGAAGGGATGTGTTATTAACAGCAGGGGACCAAGGCACTGAGAGATGCAATAAATTGCCTGCGGTCACACAGGGAGCTCGTGGAAGAGCCAAAGCCTGACCCTTGATTTCTCACCGACACTGCCTTGTGTCAGCCCGTGGAGCTTGCCTCTCGAGGGCTGCACTGCTGCTTCAGGTACAGCCAGGACCCCTGCCAAAATCCCATCACATTCAGGAAGGAGGAGAAAAGCCCCACTCCACTGCCACCCCTTCTAGTGTTGTTATCAGATGGCTTTGTTTTGCACAGCCAGCTCCCCTCCAGGCCCCAATAGAGGGGTGAGGGGTGAGGCTGGGGTGACATCGATGCTGCTGCCCATGGAGCATTGCATGCTGAGCTCAAAGGCTTTGCCAGGGCTCATCCTCACTTGTGGGTTACCTTCTCCAACACAAGGAAAATAAACCTCTGCAGTGGTTGGAAGCAGCTTATGCCACTTAGCACTGTAGATGCTATAGGAAAACAACGCATTGCTAGAGCATCTGGCTGCAGTAAAGCTGATAAATGAATCCACACGCTCCAAATAGCCATCCCTTTTCCAAGGCAATTTTCTAGGCACTGAGAGGTTGAGTCAGGCCTTGATGTGACCTGAGCTCTGGAGGGGTCTGGCAGCCCATCCAGCCCAGCCCTTCTGCATCCTCACCATGGCAGGCTGCACATCCTTCAGATCCTGCACACTAATCCTGGCTGAGAGACGACCACTGTGAATTGGATGCTCAGGTCTGACCCAAACCAATGAGTCCTTCCCCAGAGATCTCCTGCATAAAGCCTGGGAGATGGATCAGGGAATCAAGCAATGCATCTTTAGCCACCCTGCTTCGAGGGGGGAGAGAATATATGGGTGGATGCCCCTGGGCCCCAGAGACAGAGTTTATGAGTAGGGAATGCAGCCTTTTGGCCTCAAGAGGACCTGAAACCTCAGCTCTTCAACCTCCTGCTATTCCAATTGCACTGGGCTCAGCTACTTTGGCTTTTGTTGAGGTGATGGGACATGGCTGATTGCTCACAGTGGGAGACCAACCACACTGTGATCAGAGAGCTGACTCAAGACAAAATACAAGTGTGGTTAGAAAGACCACCTCAATCACTTCCTCCCCTAAATGCATTCACTACAAGGTGAATCCCCCACCTTTCTGTTTCACACACCTCCCACTAAACAGGTGTTTCTTCCAAGTTATAACCCTTAGGCACAACTCACTCTTGTAATTGGTGAAAAGCAGCAGTCCAGGCAATTTTGTGGGCTGCTAAGTATGATGAAGCTGAAATCACTTTTACTTAGGGGAAACCTACCCGAAAATGCAGGTGTTAAGGAACATCTCTTTGAAAGAGGGAGCCCCATCATGATTTCTACGTTGGGCACAATGCCATGCTAAGGCTGATGAGATGTCTTGGCCACTTCTGAGTAGTGCCAGGACATCTCAAAGCACACAGTGATTATCCCAGCCTCCCTCTGCACCTGTCTGTGCACACGTGCACTCCATGTGTGAGTGTGGGTGGGTAAGCACATGAAGACAAATAAATCAAGGCCAAGAGGCAGAGTGTGGATGTGTCCCTGCTATTGGAGTCTCCTAGTGGCACACCCTGTGTCCTCAGGAGAGGGAGCAGCTCAAAGCTACAGAGAACAGGGTAGGTGCATCGTGGCTGCCCTTGTCAACAGGGACAGACAGGATTTAATAACACCTTATGTCAATTTACAGTAAATATTTAACACTGTCAGTCTTCTCCCCCGGGAAGGCATCTCTAACTCTGTGAAACCAAGGCAGACTGTCATAGCTGCTGCCTCTGCAAAGCCACAATCTCACAAGGATCCCGTCCCAGTGTGCTGACTGCCTTCTCATTCCTGAAGAAGGTTAAAGCCTCTGGGATGAGACCCCTGATTGATTATCATGACCTTAGCTGGGCCCTCAGGTCTGATTTTGTTCATGACACAGACCTACTTCTCAAAGAGAGTTGTGCATCATACTCCTCATACATCCCAGCATCCAAAAGACACCCCCTGGCTCAAGTAGACTTGGTGTTCAAGCAAGAGCCCTTGGGCTTTGAAGTCTGTCCCTTTCCTCTTGGAATCATAGAACTGTTAATTGATCAAGACCTAGCCCAACCATCAACCCAGCACCACCACGCCCTCTGAACTCTTCCCTGGCTTCAGCCACCTTTGGTGGAAGTTGACTTGGGATGCCAACCTTCAAATGAAAAACGGTGTTAGTTTGGGGAGCACCCCACTGAGGGCAGCTGTCCATGCACAGAGGTGGTTAAGAGGAAGCCATGCTTTTAGGGAAATCAACACAAGCATGAAACTCCTGATGTTCCATTGACCAGAGGTCTTCTTGGGGATTGTCATCACACAACAGTCCACGATTTTAATAGTATTTTCCTTCAACAGCTGCAAAAACTATGAAAACTTCACCCACTCTGCTGAATAATGGGAGTGTTTCTGCAAGCTTACCATGATAATTTAAAATCAATTTTGCTTTTGTTTCCCATTATAAGTTTTGCTATAGGAAATTAGGGCTTTAGTAAATCATATCATGCTTGCAAAAACAACACCACACATTGCATTGTAGCACTGGAAGGTTTGGTTGGTTTTCAATTAAAAAAATAAAAAAAAAGGCAGTGAGTCATATGTTGTAACTCAAATGTGCACTTCTGTAACATCAGCCATAAGAAACACAGGGAAGGCATGTGAATCTGGAACGGACAGTGACATCTATTCAGTGAGAGGGAGGAACACGCCCAGCTATTTAAGGACAAATGGGAGTGCAGGTGAGATCCAAAGTTGTGTGAGCTGGGCACCATCTCATTTATGGACACGTGGATCAGTAGTGGGGGGGGGAGGATGATGACATGCACGTACCCTTTGGAGGAGCCAAAGCAGACAGGGAAAGCTAAAGGATGGAGGTGATAAAACTACTTTAATACTGTCCCCCTGCAAATGTCTTGGAGGGGGTCTGAACTGGGTCTTCTGCTACCCATCAAATGGCCTCATCAACAGGGTACAGGAGAAGAACTTCTTACTCCTGCATTCAGGGAATGATCACCAAACCCTCTGGCAATGCTAGAGTGAAAATGACTGTTATATCTTCCATGGCAAGTGAACTGGTCTTACCAGGATCATTTACTGTCCATTTCCCCACCAGTGAGCAGAAATTGTAAAATATATTGGTTACCTCCAGCTCTTTCCACGGCCATCGCTTCAATAAAAAGGCTTGCTAAAAAGATACACACTAAGAAAGAAAAAAATAAAATAAAACTGCCTGTCTCTGAGTTCCTCCATTTAAATTGCTGCAGCCATTCAAAAGCGAGGTGTTTCATGCTATCCAGACCTCCAGATTACCCGACCCATCTCTTTAAATGCACAGCACCAAAAAAAAAAGGCATTAGGCCGGGCCTTCATCTCCTCTCTCAATGATGCCTGCTTTCAGCCCTTGTTGCCAGCAGTCCCCTCCTACCATCAGAGGAATCAAAGACGAAACCAGCTCCGACATGACAAATAATAAAAGCACCAGCTCCTCGCTCCTGAGCCGTGAGTCATTAGGAAGTTCCTGCCTCTCTCCCAGTTGCACGTTAATGAGCCGAGGGGATGGTTTGGCTCTGTGTCTGACAGGCAGCTCAGGGGAGAGACGAAACCTGCAGCTCAGTGGCTTTTACAGGAAAGCTGCTCCCCTCCCAGGCTCTGAAAACCTGCATCAAACCTGGCAAGGGCGGCCTGAGCCAAAGGGTGGGGAGTGATGGTGATGGTTGGTAGGGATGCGGGAAGCCCCTCTGACCCCACTGCCCTTCATTTCCTCCAAGGTGTTTCCCATCCCACTGGGGTGTTAAATTAGAGTGCAAGATGAATTTGGGATTAACCCAAGAACACATAGTGTAACCTGCTAATAGACAAGGTTGGGTAGACCTAGGCTGAACTTGGGATTAACCCAATGATGCACAGTGCTAACAGACAAGGTAGAGTGGATCAAGACCAGGACCTCAACCTCCTCAACTCAATGGAGATCTCAGGTCCTGAAGAGATGGGAGATCTGGTTTCCCTTCCTTAGAGTGCTGTTGCTTGTAAAACAGGGGCATGAAGGTGAAATTGTGACAGATGGGACAGAAAGGCCATGCCTATGCTGCAAAACCACCTTCTACCTGTTGGCCCCTTCTTCCTCATGCATTCCAAGATACAGGAGATGTACCTCACCCTGTATGAACACACTCCACTTATCAGCTGCTTCTGGAGATGGAACCAGAAGACCACCACGGACACCAACACAGCCCTTCCCACAAAAGCTTTTCCAACATAGGTGCTGCCACCTAGAACATCTGCTTCTGGGAAACGGGCAGATTCCCTCAAGGGAAAGCAAGCAGCTTCATTCTCAAATGTCTTGCTTACGTTAATGAGTATTCTGCCCAGATGAGCATTCTGCCACACAAGGACCCCACAATGCTGCCACATCAGCTGGTGACAACTCAAATGTATGCTATGAGATTGGAGCTCCGAGATGCCTTTAGGGAGCTTGTAGGGTGCACCGTAGGCTTCCCACTGTACAGTAAGCCCTGAGGCATTACTTGTGCCACGTCGTACCACTACAAAGTTGCATGGAGGAGGAAATACAGTAAAAAACATAAATTTGCTTGCCCCATCCTCTATCATCCCCAATCAGTGAGATGCTGTCTGTGCCTGGGGCATAACGTCCAAGCCAATCATGGCTAACACTGCCTTCAAGGGACGCTGTCAAAGAGGGTCAGGCTCAGCATTCAGTGGGGGAAAGGCTTCGTGACTGACTTGGTGGGAAGCAGCACCTCTGCAGACATGCCAGGAGCACTACCTGCAGCCGGTGCAGCTTAACCCCTGTTCCCTCTGCTCAGCATTGCTGCAGGATGATGCCACCATCCTGGAAGCCCAGTGCTGGGTCTCAAAAGGGTTGTAGGGGAGATTGGCTGAGGAGTCAGAATGAGGAAAGCTCTAATTAAGGGCGTGGTGGAGATGCTGTGGCATGCCAGTCCTATGGGACAGGTAGATGTCCTTCACTTGTCCTTCTGGTCCACGTTTCCAGCGGTTTGGATGCTGCAGCTTGACACATGATGCTGAAACACACGGGGTGTGGCAAACAGGAGCGCTCAGTGCACCAGGTTTTGCTGTGTCCCCAGCTCAGGTGTCTGACAGCAGCTGGACATCTGCAGCAAGGGGCAAGGCAGAGCATGACTCGTCTCAGGAACCCAGGCTCCACATCGAGTCAACCTCTGGAAGAACCTTTCTCAGATGGGCAGCAGGAGGACGAGGTGGACAAAGCTCATGGGCACAGCACAGCAGTGGCTGTCAGGGCTTCCTAGGGCTGCAGTGGCTGAGGTTCTTTCCAGGAGGACCCATCACCCACACGACCGTCTGTGCTGACAACACGCAATGCCCTTTATATTCATCAGGAAGAAAACTTGTGGGTTTTTTGTTTTGCTTTGTTTTTGTAGTGAGAGCCATCTGATGCATTTCAGAGATCTGCTTTAGGCTGAGATGAGTTATGAGTTTAATTATAAATTATATAGCTCATTTCAAAGCATCTCCATTGCCAAGATACCAAGTCAGGTGTGGTAAATCTCTTCCTTCTGGTCCAACCATTCTCCTATTTAGGAATTCTCTACATATTCACTCGTTTCCATTTTCTGACACTAGACTGCTGCCCCATTTTTGTCTTTCCTGGGATTTTGCTTACAAGTCTCTTTATGCAATGGCTCTGGAATTAATTTTTAAGCAGTTTTGATTTTTTTTTTTATTTATTTCTAAGCACCACAGAGGGCTGCATATCCCAAGGAAATTATTGCAAGGAGTAGCTACAATGAACAAATAAACCACATTACATATACATGCCCTTACACACAGGTACAGGTTCATATACAGGTACAAACCTATATGAGTACATTTACAAGGTGCATTCATTAATGATCTGTGTATATACATGTATAGATGTATGCATTTATACATATAGCATATTTATAAATATATGCACAGAGCATTCAAAGACCATTTTTACATCTTCTATAAATTAATAAGCAGTATTTGTGTACGTGTCATCTACTGGGTGATGTGATATATTTAGGGGACGTGGTTAGTGGGCATGTAGGTTGATGGTTGGACTGGATGATCTTAGTGGTCTTTTCTAACTGTGATGATTCTGTTACTCTAAGATTCTAGTATTCACTCATCCATACAAACACAATCTCTCGCTGGTGGAGCAGGTAAAACTAGGAATTATCTCTTGATGTAAATATGGCAGACCAACACAGAGGTCAAGCTGGACCAAATAAAGGAATATTTGGAAAATTCTGTGTAAAAGACCCTTGGAACTAGCTGGGACAAGGTTTTTTTAGAAACCTTTGAAATATCCTGGTCTAGAACAATTGGTCTTCCTGGTTACCTTTCACTTTTTAAACCTCACAGTAAGTGTATGCCAGTGCTGGATGGGATGACACATTATCACGTGTTATCATGACAGAACACTACTGCAAAATCTTAGGATCACAAAATCATTAAGGTTGGAAAGACCAATAAGATCATTAAGTCCAACGTCAACCCATGCCTGTGACATCTCTAGGCCACGTCCCTCAGTGTCACATCCATTCTGTTCTTGAGCTCCTCTGGGGATGGTGACCCCACCACCTCCCCAAATAGCCTGTGCCACTGCATCACCACTCTTTCTGAGAGGAAGATGTTTCCTAATATCCAAGCTGACCCTCCCCTGACGCAACATAAGGCCACAGCTCTCATCCTATTGCTGTCACTTGAGAGAAGAAGCTGACCCTCACCTCACCACAACCTCCCTTCAGGGAACTGTAGGGAGCAATGAGGTCTCTGTGCCATCCTTGAAGAACCCCCTTGGTGGCAAAGCCCAGCTCCCAGCCTTTGTTCTGGGGCACGTGGCTTCACGTTTGATCTACAAACAAGCATGGAAATGACTCATTTCATTCTATATATATACACACACACACCACAGCCCGACGTATGGAAGGGAATCTCTTTCATGTTAATTCATGAATTAAATCTGAATTCGTACACCTGGGAGCACAGATGCAAACTTAGAGGTCTTCGTGTCCCTTCCCTGTTCAGCTACCAATAATCTCCAGGGAAGTTGACCTGAGGGGCTGATTTACTAATGCTGAGATAAACCTTCATGTCTGGAGAGGGGGAAAAGCACAGTGCTGGACAGTGCACCAACCAAGGCAAAGAGGAACAGCCTCCAACATCCAGTGAAGGCTGGGTGCTCCTCCAGTGAGGATGGAGCAGGAACAGACAGGACACAGTCCTTTGGCTCTCCTGGAAAATCACCGAGGCAAGCAATAGTAATTGGTGAGCTACTTGTAAGCTGGGCATCTTCTCCCCTGCTAAAAGCTTTGTCTGTAGTGATGAAGGAGCGGTTTGTGATAAAAAAAAATATAAATATATAAAATATCTGCTCTGACAAGCATGAAGCTGGAGAGCAGGGAGGGAGGGGAGGAGGTAAGGCGGGTAGGAATCGTAGATCAAAATATTTTGCTGCTCCTAATTAAATCCACCAACCTGTTTGGAACACAACCATGCTAGGTCAAAAGGAAGAGACATGGATGGGAAGCTGCCACCACCTGATGGCCACGATGGCCAACTGTTCCCTCTGTGAATACGGTGGTGGTGCCTTCAGACTTGGCCTTCTGCTTCAGTGAACCTCCAATCATCTGTGCCAGCCCAAGTGGGAGAAGGGAGAGAACTGTAGCTAGGAAAGAGTTGTAGGCTGTAGGGAAGCACTACAGTCCTTCTCATGCACAACTTCTTCCAGACATCAGCAATGTGCTGCTGCCAGCCCAGCAGCCACCAACCCAAGAATAGGTCAGAATGGCAAAATCAGACTGTAGAATCATAGAATCATTAAGGTTAGAAAAGATCTCCAAGATCATCTAGTCCAACCGTCCACCAATGTCACACACTAAACCATGTCCCCCCGTACCACAGCTAAACACTTCTTGAACGTTTCCAGGGACAATGACTCCACCACCTCCCTGGGCAGCCCATTTCAGTTCATTATTTTTCTTCCAGAGAAGAAATGTTTCCTAACATCCAAACTGACCCTTCCCTTGTGCAACTTGAGGCTATTCCCTCTCATGCTATCACTAGTTACCCGAGATATAAAGGAGGAGTCAAGGAGGAAGAAAGCAAAACATTAATCATGCTTCTGCTCCCTTGTCCAGGATGCTGGGTGCTGTGTGTCTGTGGTCCCCACTCATCTCTAGAAAGACACACCAGAACTAGAAAAGGCTCACAGAAGAATGATGAAGGAGACTGCAGGGATGGAGCAGTTTCTATACGAAAACACCACGAAGGCCCTGTCTCTTCAACACAAGAAAAGAGACAACTGGCATGATGTAAGATAAACAGCTTTTCCCACTTTCCTTGCTCCCTGCCTTGCACACTGGCTATTGAATGGTTTCGAGGATCTTTATTGGATGCTAATGCTTTTCTGGCAATCTTATTGATTGTGAGTAGAAATCTGATCTGCTGCAGACAAAAAAAAGGCAACCCAGCCTTGGTGTATCCATGCAAATAATGGAAAAAAAAATCACAGTCCCTGTTGGTGTTTGTTCTCAGCAACCCACACTGCTGGAAGATGCAAACTTTGTGTTTCAAGTGGGAATTTACACGACGGCGCCTGCCAAACACAGCACCTCAGTGGGTGATTTTCTCTCATGCAGCAGTTCCTGCCTTCCTGCGTGTGAGCAACCAATGGTGCCCATTCAAGAACTGGCTGTGCCTTTAGAAATCAGAAGTTCACTCACTGGGGCTGTTCCGACTTGGGAGACAGGAACCATGGGAACCATTGTTAGCAATGCACAGCAGAGTGGGCTCGTATTTTTTTTTAATCAACATTTGCATACTTTACATGCGTTTCTATTTTATTTTTATCCATCTCCTTTCTTCTCTTATTTTCAGAGGAAAAAAAGGAAGACGAAAGAGNTTTGCTGCTCCTAATTAAATCCACCAACCTGTTTGGAACACAACCATGCTAGGTCAAAAGGAAGAGACATGGATGGGAAGCTGCCACCACCTGATGGCCACGATGGCCAACTGTTCCCTCTGTGAATACGGTGGTGGTGCCTTCAGACTTGGCCTTCTGCTTCAGTGAACCTCCAATCATCTGTGCCAGCCCAAGTGGGAGAAGGGAGAGAACTGTAGCTAGGAAAGAGTTGTAGGCTGTAGGGAAGCACTACAGTCCTTCTCATGCACAACTTCTTCCAGACATCAGCAATGTGCTGCTGCCAGCCCAGCAGCCACCAACCCAAGAATAGGTCAGAATGGCAAAATCAGACTGTAGAATCATAGAATCATTAAGGTTAGAAAAGATCTCCAAGATCATCTAGTCCAACCGTCCACCAATGTCACACACTAAACCATGTCCCCCCGTACCACAGCTAAACACTTCTTGAACGTTTCCAGGGACAATGACTCCACCACCTCCCTGGGCAGCCCATTTCAGTTCATTATTTTTCTTCCAGAGAAGAAATGTTTCCTAACATCCAAACTGACCCTTCCCTTGTGCAACTTGAGGCTATTCCCTCTCATGCTATCACTAGTTACCCGAGATATAAAGGAGGAGTCAAAGAGGAAGAAAGCAAAACATTAATCATGCTTCTGCTCCCTTGTCCAGGATGCTGGGTGCTGTGTGTCTGTGGTCCCCACTCATCTCTAGAAAGACACACCAGAACTAGAAAAGGCTCACAGAAGAATGATGAAGGAGACTGCAGGGATGGAGCAGTTTCTATACGAAAACACCACGAAGGCCCTGTCTCTTCAACACAAGAAAAGAGACAACTGGCATGATGTAAGATAAACAGCTTTTCCCACTTTCCTTGCTCCCTGCCTTGCACACTGGCTATTGAATGGTTTCGAGGATCTTTATTGGATGCTAATGCTTTTCTGGCAATCTTATTGATTGTGAGTAGAAATCTGATCTGCTGCAGACAAAAAAAAGGCAACCCAGCCTTGGTGTATCCATGCAAATAATGGAAAAAAAAATCACAGTCCCTGTTGGTGTTTGTTCTCAGCAACCCACACTGCTGGAAGATGCAAACTTTGTGTTTCAAGTGGGAATTTACACGACGGCGCCTGCCAAACACAGCACCTCAGTGGGTGATTTTCTCTCATGCAGCAGTTCCTGCCTTCCTGCGTGTGAGCAACCAATGGTGCCCATTCAAGAACTGGCTGTGCCTTTAGAAATCAGAAGTTCACTCACTGGGGCTGTTCCGACTTGGGAGACAGGAACCATGGGAACCATTGTTAGCAATGCACAGCAGAGTGGGCTCGTATTTTTTTTTAATCAACATTTGCATACTTTACATGCGTTTCTATTTTATTTTTATCCATCTCCTTTCTTCTCTTATTTTCAGAGGAAAAAAAGGAAGACGAAAGAGAACTTTTAAATTAAACTTTGAAAGAAAAATGCAGTATTAAAGCTGTTCTTTCTATTGCAGGAAACAAATCACTGCAAACATTTTAGTGAGCCCTCCCTACTCCTGAGTTTTGGGTGCATTGTTCTCAGGGCAGACCCATCTCAGAAGTGACCTCAGGTCCCAGCTCGGCTCCAGGTTGAATTTAACTCAGTCCCTGCTTCACAGACTGAGGAACCAGACAAGGTAATGTGATGCCAGACACATTTGGGGCACCCCTGACAAGTGATGAGTGTGCCACATCCATCCTATTCTGATGAAACACAGAGGTGTGCAAAATACAAATCTTTGCACTTGGGTAAAGATGTTCCAGACACAGAGATTACACCAGCATTAATAAATCAAAGAATCAGGACTGACACTCTCCCACCTGAACTTGGTAAACTCCTCAGCTACTAAAACTAGTGAAGATTTTGGGACTGATCCACATAAAACTCCATCAGATTTCAATACAGAAATGTCATGGTGTATTTTCCTAGGAGCTATGACTCACATGCTCCATATTTTCAGTCTTAATAAGATAAGGTTTCTTGGAAGACTTAAACTTCCAGGATGCATCAGCCTTCTTCCCTTGGTATGTGACCTTACAGAGATAAAATCTAGAGTCCTTCTGTGAAAAAAACAGCGGATAAAGGAAAAGCAACTGACGCCATCTACCTGGACTTGTGCAAAGCATTTAACATTGTCCCACAGGACATCCTGGTCACCAAATTGGAGAAAAATGGACTTGATGGATGGAGCACTCACTGCATAAGGATCTGGCTGGGTGGTCGCACTCAGGGAGCTGTAGTCAGTGGTTCAGTGTCCAAGTGGAGACCAGTGGCATTCCTCAAGGATCAGTGCTGGGACTGGTGCTATTTAACATCTTTGTAGGCAACGTGAACAGCGGGATCAAGTGCACCCTCAGCATGTTTGCAGAGGGCACCAAGATAAGAGGTGGAGCTGACATGCTAGAGGGAAGGGATGACATCCAGAGGGAGCTGGACAGGCTAGAGAGGTGGGCTCATGCTAAACTCATGGAGTTCAACAAGGCCAAGTGCAAGGTCCTGCACCTGGGTTGGGGCAATCCCAGGCACTGATAGATGCTGGACAGAGAATGGCTTGAGAGCAGCCCTGAGGAGATGGATATGGCAGTGTCAGTTGATGAAAGGTTCAACATGAGCCAGCAAGGTGTGCTTGCAGCCAAGAAAGCCATCACCCTGGTTTGCATCAAGAGAAATGTGACCAGCAGGATGGGGGAGGGGATTCTGCCCCTCTGCTATGCTCTCATGAGACCCCACCTGGAGTACTGCATCCAGTTCTGGGGCCCCCAGTGCTAAAAAGACACAGAGCTGTTGGGGTGGGTCCAGAGGAGGGTCACGAAGATGATCAGAAGGCTGGAGCACTTCCTCTATGTGAACAGTCTGAGAGAGCTGGGGCTCTGCAGCCTGGAGAAGGCTTTGGAGGTACCTTACAGGACCTGAAGGGGCCTACAGAGAAGCTGGAGAGGAACTTTTTTAAAGGACTTGTAGTGACAGGATGAGGGGAAACAGCTTTAAATTGGAACAGGGCAGATTTAGACTAGATGCTAGAAAGAAATTCTTTACTGTGAGGGTGGTAAGACACTGGAACAGGTTGCACAGTGAGGCTGGGGCTCCCCCCTCCATGGAAGCACTCAAGGCCAGGCTGGATGGGGCTGTGAGCAACCTGGTGCAGAGGGAGGTGTCCCTGCCTACAGCAGGGGGTTGGAACTGGGTGATCTTAAGGGTCCCTTCCAACCCAAACCAGTCTACGATTTTATGATTCCATGATCTCCAAGACAATATCTCTGGGCATCACAAAAGATCCTAGTCAAAGGTTTTTAGACAAAATACTGAAGCTGAATAAGCAGTAAGCAATGAATTATGCATAAACTGAACTGAACCTTAGGTGTCTAAAATGCAAGTGTCTACTCTTGAGTTTGTTACCCCAGGTTCTCTCTGTAATCAACTGCGAAAAATGCATTTGTGCTATTTTAGCTACATGTTTCCCTCCATTAACTATAAAGAGGTCTAGGTAACAGCTCAGAAATAAGTGTCTACATGGAGGAGGTTTTCTTCTGGCCAGCTGACTCCCATTGTTTATATCTTCTTGTTTTTCCCAAAGGTAGATGATCTTCTGCTCCGTTCGTGATGTTTATCCGAGCATCCCCATCACTGGATATTGTGGCCATCACTGCCTATTTATCAAAAATACAAACGTCCTCAGTTGTTGCCCTTGTTTTTAAAAAAGGCCCCAGAAAAATGAAGACTTACTCGTGTTCACAGTGGAAGGGATGGGTTAGCACACAAAATAACAAAGCATCAGCTAATATTAACACCTTATCTGTATCACACCTCTCACTAGAGACTGCTGCTATCACTCCTCCTCCTACAAACTGTCCAACTCCATAGAGGTTAAAACGACACTTCTCCAGAACAGGGATGTGAAGCTAGCAGACAGGGATATTTCAGGGGTTTTCAGGAGAAAACAAATCAAAAAAACCCTCTGCTTTTAGTCCAGTAGTAGAGTAATGATAAAGGCTTCTTCAAACCCTCCTCAGTTGGTTCATTAAACATCTCTAAGCACAATGAACTGACAACACACTTACTCACCAGTACCAACAAGAGTCTCGTCATGCTTCCATGGGCCTTGGAGCAGCAGTTTGGTCATCAGACCCAAAGCTCCCAAGCAGTTTGGCAGCCATCACACAGACAGCAGTCAGTCTGCTAATGGGCAAGACAGAGAGGGATGCTTCCCTCCACACCTTGGCAAGGAAGATCCTTGGATGTAATGGTTCATATCCTGGCCTGCTCCCCTTTGCACAGGAGCATTTGCCTGTCAGATTAATAATGCAGTCGATGCAGCTTGTCACCATGCATAAGGTGAGCTGTGATAAGCCCAGCATCCGATAAAGCTGTCTTCAATAGTGACAGCTAGTGTAATTTCCCAGACTGTCAGCAGGGAAAGAATAGAAAGAAACGCAATGGGACTTTTCCAAAGTATTTCTTGGGCTCACTGATCAGTGCCATCAGCTGGGAAAGCCTGCAGGTGAAGACCAAGACCAGTTACTGGGTGCAGCGTGCAATGGCAGCATGAAATCCCCACAACAAAGTCTTCCCATCCTCTCTGCTCAGATGCCAGGTTTAGTAACTGCAAAGGACTTCCATCGAGTGCTTGACTTTGTATTCTGCAACAATGACTTGGAAAATGAGCCCAACACTGTGCCAACAAAACTCATGGTCAAATATCCCAGAAATACCAGTTGGAAGAGACACATGGAGGTCTCTGATCTTCTCCTTGGAGCAGGACTACGTGCAGCCATGGAGAGGGTTCACCAGGTCATGACAGCCAACAGAGATTCTCCATCCCCTGAGTACCTTTTCCAGTGCTGCATGACTCAGGGTGGATATTAGGAAACACTTTTCCCCTAAAAAGTGTGGTGACATACTGGCACAGGTTGCCCAGGGAGGTGGTGGGATCTCTGTCCCTGGAGGGCTCCAATGGGAGATGTGGCCAGTGGCCATGGCTGGGATTGGAGATCTGAGAGGTCTTTTCCAACCTGAATGATTCTGTTAGTCCATGATTCTATGACCTCTTATGAAAAAAGCTTTCCTGATGTCCTGCCTGAGCCTCTGGATGTCTTGGAGAAATGCTACTTTAAGGAAACAATGGCTGCAGTCAAGGGAAGTGATGGATGAATTTGAGCAACAGCTTTGTGTTAGAAGTAAAAAAGCATCAAAGAAAGGAGAGAACAATGTAAGAATTCTGGACTGAGATTAAAAAAAAACAAACACCCAAATGTTTCAACAGCCTCTTGTCATTGCTCAGCTTAAAAGCAAAACAACAAAATCACCCTGAAACAACAGGACTTGTATTTTTAACATGCAAAAGCAGTGCAAGCTGCACTGGGGAGGATCTGTCCTTTAAACACGGAGAGTGCAGATGTGCTCAGAATCAGGCACTAAAACCAGGGGTGGACCCCCTTGCACCCAGTTTTCCTCCTGGATCCCCACCCTGCAGCCTGCCAGACACCCTAACAGGGATGCTGCATCCCGCATCCCCCCCTCTGCAACCCATGAGTTAGAGACCACACCACGTGTGATGTCATCCTGCAAGGAGGAGCTGGGCAATTCCAGAACGACTTCTTTCCTAACCCTTTTTATTCATTCCCTCTTCTAACAGCTCCAGCCCCGGAGAAGAACCGGACAAAAGGAACCACCCCACAAGGGGATGGGGAGCATGAGAGGATGCCCCACACCAGCATCCCTTCTGCTGGGTGGGGAGCAGCTGACCTGCCTCCCCGCCACGATCACCTGCCTCGTGGCACAGCCAGCTTGCCTGCAAGAAAACCCGTGTGCTGCAAAAGGTGATGTCATCCTTTCCCAGCTCCTGAAATCCAGCTCCTCGCTGCATGGAGCTGGTGTTATTCACAGTCCCTTCTGACACATCCCGTGCTGGTGATTTCTTTCTTTCTCCATTTTTCTCTTCCCCCCACCCCCCCCCACCTTTTTTGCTCCTCTTTTTTTTT
>VXAB01001180.1:30866-56540 GCA_013399175.1 Odontophorus gujanensis
TTTTTTTTTTTTTTTTTTTGCTCTTGCTGCACGGTGACCAGGCTCCTGAGAATCAGGTTGATTAAATTCCTACGCCTAGCAGCTTCCCCTGGAGTCCACGTAATTTATGTAAATACGAGAGATAAGAAACGAGGGGGAATCACAAGAAAAATGGAGCATTAAGCCGCCAAGATCCATTAAATTCTCCATCACCCTCTTCAGAATCTCAATGTTCAGCCGTACCGCCCCCATGTTTTCCCCCTGCCAGAGCAGCATGGATCAAATTAACACTCATTGGGCTGAGGAAATCCACAGGATCAGCCCTGCCTCCTGCCTAACGTTTGGATTTAGCCCTGCCTGCAATGAATCAGCGCACAAAACCAGCCCTATCTGAAAAGAAAACACCAAAGCAACCCAACAGGTGGTGCAGCTGGTTGCAGCCTTCTTGCCTTGCTGCGTGGTAATGCAACACAGAGCTTCCCAAGGTCCCTCTGGGCAGGAATGATGCAGGGAACACCTCCAGACAATGGGATGTGAGCAGGTAAAGGGTGATGAGCAGGGCTTCTCTGTTTGGGGTTATGGAGGAGACCATCAGGGCGTAACCACGGTGCCCTTAGAGGACATGAAGGCCAAAAATGGTACCTGAGGTTGGATTGGGAGGTGGCCTTGGTTGGTGGCAGGACTCAGCTTGCAGGTTGGGCTGAAATGTGCTGCTGGAGATCAAGGAGTGTTTGGGCAATGCCCTCAGACATAGGGTTTGGATTTCAGGTGACCCTGTTTGGAGTCATGAGCTGGACTCGATGGTCCCTGTGGGTCCTTTCCAACCCATAAACCACAACTCTGACTCTATGACCAAAGGACAACAGGGACAGGAGAAGAGCATGGGTATGGCCAGGCTACACCTCAGGGCCATAAAACACACCTGGAAATCCACTCCTAAGGTGCAATTATGGGTATGCACCAGCCCTGAGCTGAGTCTGCAGGTCAGAGTCACCACGGCCATGACCTCCCCAGGCAGCACTGGGGCTCGAAGCACGCTGGCATGCTCTAACAGCAGCTGAGAGCACTCCTGACAGCATGGGCAGCCTCAGGGCAGGCTGCACTGCTTGGATATCACTCCAACTCTGAAACCTCCTCCAACACACGGCCGCCTGCCTCCCTCTGATTTCCCTCCTGCACAGAAAGTAAAGTTAACCTCAGCTCTTCAGGAATATCTTTCCCTCACCAGAAGCATTGCTAATAATACCACATAGTTTTTATTTAAGTTTTGAGCTCGCAGGCAGCACTTGAATCGCTCTTCTGAACAAGTGCAATGGATAGAAGCATCTCCTTAATGGAAGCAGAGACCTTCCAACAATAGTGTGGTTTTAGGAGAAGAAAACACCACAGTTCCTGACTGGTATGGGAGTGCTGAGAGCAGAAGTCACAGAATGGCTTAGTCTGGAAAGGACCTCAAAGTCCCTCCAGCCCCAGGCATGGGCTGGGTGCCCCCCACCAGCTCACACTGCCCAGGGCCCATCCATGGCCTCGAGCATCTCCAGGAATGGGAAACCCACAGCTCTCACTCAGCCCTGCCCCAAACCTGCAGCATTACCCTTGGCACTGTTGCTAACATTGCCTAACATTGTGCTCAGGGCACAATGAATCAATTCAATAATCAAATGTCACCTCGTAGACCTTTCAGTAGTCATCCTGGATTGCAATCTAATGAAGACCACAAGTGAGTTCATCACATCTGCACACATCTCCCAAGAAAATTATACCCTACACTTACATTCTTCTCCCCGAGATGCAATACTTTTGATAAGGCCCCAAAGAAGAGACTGAAATAAGTCCATATGGAGAGATGGGTACAAGCAACAGAACTACATAGGTTTCATGAAGAACTCAACATATAATCTGCAGCTTGATTCTTTGAGACAGGTTCCTTTGAAATATTTAATAACTCCACAAATCTCTTTCCCCAGCACTCACTGACCAACAACTGAAAAAGACCTACTGAGGTACAAAAAAGCATTGCTTTCAGACGTGGGTAAATGAAACACACCACCACAGCTGCCCTTGAAGGCCAAGGAGAAGTGACAAACTGTTTGAACTTCCAAATCAACAATGGTGACAGCACAGCCTAGAGTGCCCTGGAAATAATAAGTGTGCCTGACATTTAACCAGGCTTGAAAGGTCTGTTCCCTGGCTTCATCCTGCCCCACAAATGCATCACTTGCTGTGCTACCATGCTAAAAATGACCATGGTCATTAGGAACAATTTATACTTAGGAAAATAATGACGGTCATTAATGGGGCTGAAAGGAGACAGTGTTTGGAATTGGGAGCAGAGTTGTGACAGCCATCCATGCATGCAATGTGATTGACATTCACGGCAATTACGGTGTTCACATGAGTAGGCATCCCAACTAACTCATGTTAAGGTACATAAGGGAGCCAATGAGTGATACATTCAAGGGATGTTGGAAGAAGGCTGGGAGGTAACACCAGGACAAGCCACAGCAGTGCCTTGGAGAGCTGGCAGATCACACAGCATGGGTGAGGGTCACCAAGAGTCACCGTTGACCACAACGGTCTACAAAGTATGCCTGCATCTTTTATCTACTGCTAACGCAGGCTAGCAGGGCCTTGTAACTAGGTCATGCCCAGCTGTTAGAGCCTAACTTCACAAAAACACAATGTCTAGGCCAGTGGGTGAACTTTGAGCCAGCTGTTGGCATTTTAGGACCATTCAGTGAGAGGCAGGGCTGAGCATGGGGAGCTGCATGGAGGGCTTATCCTCTGGAGTAGCTCTCCCAGAGAGAATCAACAGCAAAGTGAAATCTTTAAGCATCCAATTGCACCACGTTCTCAAGGCAGGCTACATGCTGTGACCTGGGAAACAGAGGACCAAGAAATTCAATGAGACTTGAAAGTCCTGTCTGGATTTCCTTAGGCCTCCTCTTTCCATGAAAAGCCTGGGATTATTGGCAGTTAGTTAATAAAGCTCATTTGGTCTGTCTGGACAGTCTCCTAGAGATTTAATATATTACTTAAAAGAGTGAATTTGGAAAGGATAACACTTAGTAAAATTGGCCAGTGACTGATTGATATCTACACCAGTGATACAAATATATGCTGTTTTCATTGAGAAAAATTAGGAAGGGGAGTTGATCACATCTGTTCACATCTAAGGCAAATCTCTTCCCTCCCGAACACAGGAGCACAGTCACCTCACTGCACAATGCACACAACAGGTCTGGGTAGGTAGGAGCGTGGTATCTTGGCCACGTGTGAGATTCAGAACATGGATGGCTATATTTTGCACCACGGAGGACAGCTATCATGTCCCAGAGGTGATCAGACAGACTTGATGTGTAGCTCCAGGGCCTCCTAGGACATCCAGGAACAGTCGTACTCACCCAAGTTATTCCCTGGTTCAAAATACCCCCCTCTCTTCCTTAACTCCCAATCTACAAACCTCTTATCCCTTCAGCAAATAAATACATTTGTGCCCCTATTTCACTGCAAAGAAAAGGCAGAGAACCATAGAATCATGGAGTCACAGAGGTTGGAGAGACCAATAGGATCATCCAGTCCAACCATCAGTCCACGCCTGGGGTTGCACTAGGCCATGCTCCTCAGTGCCACATCTCCATGGGTCTTGAACCCCTCCAGGGACAGTAACCCCACCTCCTCCCTGGGCAGCTGTGCCACTGCATCATCACTCTTTTGGAGAAGAATTGTTTTCTACTACCCAACCTGAAAAGTCACGTGTCGCTTACGTGTATCTGTCCTCGTGTTGAATTCAAGGCTGAATTTTGCTGATTCAGCTGCAGGGATCTCCTTGGGATTTAATTTAAAGAGCCTTTTAGTTTGAGGAATCTCTCTAGTACATATTTAGTGAGCCCTGTTAAATAGATCCATGGCACTGAGTACAAATGCATGCTGTAAGGCCAAGAGTGCAGCTCCAAATTGCAATGGGGAAACTCTTGCTGGTTCTACCTGCACTGGGATTCCCTCTGATGGAAGGGAAGCTGGTACCAGAGAAAGAGAAAAGCACAAAATCTGAGGTTAAATCACCCCAGAAGACACAATTCCACCAAGCTTCCCACCTGGATTAAGCATGTCACAAAGCAAATGAACCATCTGCAAACTGGAGCATCCAATGGGTGGGAAGATACAAAGTGCTCAGAGAACAGCAAAATAAATGTCCCATCCCCAGAGGTGTTCTAGGCCAGGATGGACAGAGTCCTGGACCACCTGGTCTCATGGGAGATGCCCATGGTAGGGATGACCTTGAAGGTCCCATCTAAGCCATTCTAGGATCCCTTGCAACCTCAAGAACTCTGTGATTCTGTGAAACTCCTGCACTAGAGGATATTGTGTTCATGGACCGTAGCCAAACCCACATCATCCAAATCTAAAGGGGAACGTGGGCTCTAAGGATCACTTGGGAAGGCAGCCTTGTTCAGATAGACAGCTGGAAATCTGACAACAAAGGCAAAATGCAGAGAAAGAAACTTCGACCTAGCTTCCCCAAAACTGATTTCCCTTATGAATGAGACCACAGCTCAGCACAAAGGCAGACCCATAAGTAAGACTCTCCTCCCCATCATGGGTAGTTCCCTGCAGTGCAGCCACAGAGGCAAGATACTCAGAGGTGGGAAAAGTAAAGCCAGAGCAGCGAGCCCTGCTTGAGTAACCTCCACTCCTGCAAGCCAATAATTTACAAATGGAAAGATTAAAAAAAAAAAACACAAATGAAAAGAAAGCTGCAGAAGCCCACGTGGAGCACAGAGTATCTCCAGCTGCAGAAGGAGGAGGATCCCTAAGCCCCCACATGGCTCCCTGAAACTGTTGGGAACATCTCTTTCATTTTCAAAGCACGCTAGCATCTCGGAGATGCAAAGGGAAGAAAATGCAGCAGCAGCACTGCTCCCAGGCTCTGAGAAAAGGAATGTGGTGGGGAAGCATCCCTCAGTGAAGACCTGCCCATCAGCTGCCTGCAAACAGAGGGCTGGATGTCCCCTTAGCTCACAGGGGTAAATAAATCCATGGGTATGATGAGCACTCAGAGCACGATTACTGAAGCTACCCTCTCCCCCGCCCCTGCAAAGAAGAATGGGGAAAATGGGGTTTTTTGGGTGCAAGGCTCTTTTCTTAGTGGGAGTACTTGCCTGCTTACCCCCTACAGGAGGGATGAGCTTTACAAAAGCTCTCAGAACCAGCAGCAATCTGCTCCATCGTTGATTTTGGAAGTATAACCCCTGTTGACTTCAACGTGAGCTGAGATAGTGCAGTGCTGAGCTGCTCTGGAAAATCCAGCCCTCAAAGCATAAATTCTATTAATCTTTTTTTTTTTTTTAAAAAAAAGGTTTTTATACAAGTTCTTGCCACACACATTATCACAGGCTTTTGGTGCAGCTCCCACAAAGCCAAAGGCATTTTTACTGCATCTTGTGAGGCAGTCATAAAGAACCTACTGTCCGTGTTATTGAGCTCTTGTAGATATTCTTCTGTCCTTTACTTGCGGCTGTAGCCTAACAGTTGTGACAGATTTCATCTGAAGTCCTTTATTTACAGCTGTGATATGCTCTCACTTCATCAGCCCTGTCCACCCTGCTCCACCCATTATATGTGGCTACCTGCACTCCAGCTGCCCTGTGGGTGTGCTAAGAAGAAGACACAGGCACAGAAACCTAGCAGTTATCCAGGCACTTCCAATGACAACTCCCCTGTCCCGTAGGTGAGCAGTGAGTGCCATATTGTCTTCTCCACTGCTGGGGTTTCCCAAGATATCTAAGTAAAAATTCCTGAGCATGCTGCAAGGGAGGGTGGACCACAGTGGAGTAAGGAGGAGTCTGAGTCATAGAAGTGTTACAGAACCACAGGATGGTTTGGGAGGGACCTTAAAACCCATCTAGTCCCTCCCACAGCCCCACCCATGGCCTGCAGGGATGGGACACCATACAGTTAACCTAACTGTTCTGAATAGCATTGTAGTTAAGATGGCATTTTACAGATAGCATGGAAAGATTATCGTGGTAGAAAGAGATAATCAAAAATAAACTAAATGCTCACCAGTATCCCAGGCTTATGGTAGAAAACTTCAAAGGGAGCAACCTCCAGAAAGAGATCCTTCCCCAGTGGTGGTCAGCCCTTAAATGGGGTCTAGGAGAGGTGGAGTCAGACTCCACCCCTTCTGGTCACACAGGTGCATTGCCTTCACCTGTGCTCCTGTAGCTGACTCAGTGCTCACCTCAGGTGATCAACCAGTGGTTCAGACCATGATTCAGCAGTTCCCATACAGGCACCCACAGCTCTCAGGGCAGCAGTGCCAGTGCCTCATTGCCCTCTGAGTCTTATAGCTGAGTATGTTTCTCCTGTTCTTGGCCCTGGCACTTCTCTGTCCGTCTCCACCTCATTCAGGTGAGAATGAGGACGTGAGCTGTGATCATCAACTTCTGAACATGAGATACCAGGGAACACATGAAGTCTGGATGGTGAGTAGTATGAGCACCTGAACCTGGTGCTCTCCTGGGCCTGGAGGCTAGGTAATGTAGGGTGATCCCACTGAATGAAGCCTAGAAAAAAAACCCAGACACACTTTGAACCAAAGGGCAGCCAAGTGTTTGACCCTGTGTGTCTTTGGCTAAACTCTTCTTGACTTGTGGCAAACTCAAGGGATTGCTGCTAGACTTTCAACATGACTGCCACATCTGGAGGCTGCCCCAACAGAGGTGGAATTGAGATGCCATTCAGTTTTTGTCCACTAAGACAAAGTCTTTGCAAGTCAGTTGTGTTCACACTTTGGGACACGGTAACAGAAGAGCGATAGCACTGGGCTCCCACTGGTTGCAGCACAACTTCCCCACTTGAATGTTTGGGCAGCCCCATGCCAAGCCGTGGGACAGCAGTTAAGGAATGGTTTGGGCTGTTGAGGTGTGAGGAACAGGACCTCAGTTCAGAGGGACTGCCAGGAGAGGGACCACTACCTGCACATCACCCTGGGACAGCTCACGTGAAGAGATGCTAAAATGCACAGTCCTCCCTGAGGCTTGATTCAAAGCTGCAAGGCCAGTTCATCACCTCTGTGGCTTGACTTCCCCTCTTTCCAGTGCACAGCTCAAAATTCCAAATCATCACAGCGAGCAAATCAAGCTACAATGAGAAATACAAGAAAAATCAAAATAGTTGGACCATCCTTTCTGCCTGCTAGTACTATGAAGTGGCACGGAGCATTATTCAGAGATGGTTTCCCATTGCAGCACAGCTCCTGGGAGAAGAGCTGTGTCCACCCCACCGCCCCAGCACCCTCTGTTTTCAAACCACAGTCCCTCTCCTTGCTGCAGACCTGGCTGGGAAAGCCAAGCTAGCATCTTCACATTAACATCATCACCATAATCGTTCCCCTAGGGAGCACATCACAGGGAAGCTGATGTGAAAAGATGGGCCTCGCCATCATCTGTTCCTGAAGTGACAAAGATCCCTGGTCGTCTTCATCTCCAGAGGATAGAATCCTGTAGCCAAAGGGCAGCTCTGCCAAAAGCCCAACCTCCCTGCAATGGAGAAGTTCCCCCAAAGGCTTGGTAAGCACGACCTCCCTGCGGAGCCCAGCTGTCTTGGGTGGTCACATCATGCAGACAGAAGGCATGATCTTTACATAGTTTCCCCGCCCTGACCTCCTTTATTTTGCATTTCACCAATCCTGGGGTGCCTCTGCGTTTCCCCCGGGGCACCTTCTGCACCTCAATTCCTGCTGTTTGGCCAGCGCAAGACCTGGATGAGGTTTCAAATCATGAATAAGAACCTTCCTCTTCGAGATGAAGGGCCACCCAAGGGCTATCCCTACCCTAAGCTAACCCCAACAGAGCACCTAGGAGCCACCTGGGCTCCTGGCCACGAATCCTGCCCTGGCACTGCTTAGTTCAGCTGTAGTCATGTAGGACTCACTGAAACGTGCAATACCTCAAAAGAGAAATATCTCAAAAGGCTCTTACAACACAGAAGTCTCATTTTATGCTGTCTGGAAATTTGCAGCAGCTTCTTGGAAGAAAAATCAAATCCCAGTAATTTAGGAAGATCATTTGCTGCCGGGCTTAAAACCAGAAGTGGGTTGCTTCACGTCTGCTCATTTGCCTCTCCTCTGTGTCTAACAATCCCACTCATTCTCACCTCTCCTCTTCCCTGTCTTTCTCTGATAGCAGCTTTGCCCCTTCTGGCAGTGGAAGAAATGAGCCAAGAGCCACTCAATGGATTAGTGGCAGAGTGAAGAAAAGATGAACAACCAACACAGCTTCCAAGTGGGTCAGCAGCTTTCCTTCAGCCCACCTCCTGTTGGTCAGTGATTGCAGAAGAGGTCACCTTCTTCAAGCCTGGCTGCCATCACAGCAACTTAAAATGTTACCCAACATCAGCTAAGACTCAGTCGTTGCTCACACGTGTGGATGTTCAGAGGAAGGTACTGCTGGGTGAGTTTATCCTCCTCTCTGAGACGGGATATTCAGCTGAATTGCTTCATGTTTTCTATGGGATTGCCTGCCTGTTGGGTTGGTTACCAAAGCTCAGCTGATTTGTGCTAATTTCTTAACCTGGTTTTGTGGTGGGGCCCCAGGTGTATTGATCTAATTTGAAACGAGGCGTGTCTGAGTCTAGAATAAGAGCATCAACACAGGGAATTAATTATGAACTGCTAATGTCAAGTGCACAGTCCAGAATAAATCCTTGGATAGATGAGGCTTAAGGCCAGTTCCAGCTTTTCTCAAAAGCAGTATTTTTTTTCCTGGGTCCATCTCTTGATCTGTTTATCAGGAAGTACACTGCTATTTTGTCTTTGTCTCGTTTCAGTCCCTGACCCTTCAAAATCAGCTCTGCGAATGGGATGATCAAAGTCCTTTGCACAGTTAGGGCTTGATCTCACCCCTGAGGCAGGAATTATGCTTATTTTCTCCAGAAGTTACTGAGATCACAGTCCTATGTCATCACAGTTCTACCAGTTCAAACACAGATTTCCTAAACGCAGTACGGGAGCATCCCGAAAAACTGAACCAAACCCAGAGAAAGTGTGATCCTCCAAGCACGTGCACCTCTCTGCCTCCAGCCCCCACGAGCACACCCTCTCTATCATATTTCAAAATGGTTTGTTTATCCAGACTATGTACATAAGGAGTTTTAAGTCACCTACTTTAGAAGATAATCAGACTGACTTTCAGTAGTGTCGCCACTTAAATACAACCTTTTAAGCCTCCACTGTAGCTAAGCTGGCTTTAATTACCCTGGGAAAATTTACATGATGTAGCTTCCCACGATCACCCTTCGAGCAGGATAATGCCAATGTAGGAAGCACTCTGCTCCAGCCCCACCGTCCCCAAAGAACCCAACAGGAAAGATGGGAACCACTGGGGCTGCCACCTCCCTGCTCCACTGTGGGAGGTCCAAGGTGACCAGAACATCTACAGAACATCAGTGACCTCATTTCCAACCACAGCTTATCTCTGAGATTGCTCTGTTCCTCACCCACGCTTCAGACCTGGCTGCTGCTCCCTTTGCTATCTGTGAACCTGTTGGTTGTGGATGTGAACGCTGCTATCTCCTGTGCTGGCCCCAGAGAAGAATTTTAGGCTCCTGGAAGTGTAAGTTGGTGCCATTTAGACCTGAGAAGCTTTCTTGGCCTGAGGACATTGCGTTACAGGAATGCTGGCATACAGAAACTGCTCTCATCCAGGGAACTTTCATCGGCATTGTTAGATAACACGATAGAGACATGGCAATTCGGTTCAGTTTGTCACTTATTTGCTCAAATTGTTTTCAGTTAGAGATGAAGTGCACGGGCAGTTCCTAATAGCAATATAACCATGACAAAGTGAGGATAAACACTAAAATTAGTTTAACTGGAGTGATTTGTAGAGCCATCAAGAATGATGCCGTAACGTATGAATATCGTAAAGACATCCTCAGAGCTCTGCCAGCAAGGAAAGCGTTCCTGGTACTCGTACAGGTCTCCAAAGAGGATTTTCCCTTTTTCTTCCAGTGCAAACACCACTCATTTACCCGGGTTCATCCAAAATCAAACCATCTCCGTGCATGCAGCCACAATTCTTCTGTGCTTTCTATCTGCCCCTATACACACACTCCCTGGGTGCAAACCTGGCGTGCCCCAAATGTTCATGGGAACTGTCCATTCAGCTTCTGACTCCAACAGCTCTGCCAGGAGAGACCCAGGGGAGAGTCTACGGTCCTCCATATTACATATGTAATTACATATTTTACATAGGTGCCCATGAGTGTGGGTACAGACACAGGGTAAGAAGGTGGGAAAGGATCTCCAGGTTCCCTCTGGACCTTCACTATCATCCAAAGTCGGGATAGCTTGAAAGTTGGATGAAGTTAGATGCCTCCCATCCTTTCCCTGGGCACCTTGGAGGGAAGATCTTCTCCATCTCCCCTGCTCATGACAGGAAGACAGCAAGTTAATCCCTCTCCATGAACCTTCCTCAGTCCCTTCTAGGACTGACAGATGCAGACAGAGGGCACTTCTCTGCAGCAAACCTTCCAGCTGCTTCACTCTGTGACTCAGTTTCCCATCGTTTTCTCTTGCAGCCTTCTTAACATCCACACCGAGCAGAAGTGGTCATCCATGAGTGCAGCCTACAGTCCTCATGACAAACCTCACCCTCTGAGATCACTGCCTTGCGTACAAGGCCTTGCTTTCCTCCAGCAAGACCCCCTCCAACACAACCCAGTGGCCCTCAGTGACTGGAGGACAACAACCACAACCACAACCAACATCACCTAAGAACTCTTCAGCCTTTGTTTCCATCCTCCTTCCCAATAACTCTCCCCATCTTTTTTTTTTGTTTGTTTTTATGAACGGAATCACTGACGGAGCTTAAAAAGACAAATTCCCTGATCTGCACACTCAGTGAAGCTCGAACACTTCATAAACACGACATGAGTTTTAACGGTATTTAATGGTATGCATTAATTAATAATTCTTTAAAGACGTCAAACATTTGTAGGTTTAAAAACTTTTACAGCTTTCAATAAATTCAGCCGGGCTTAATGAATTCATTCAGACTTATACAGCTTCTGAAACATGCTCCATCTCAAACAAACTCAATAATGTGTGCATGTTTAAAAGAGGGGAAGAAAGCAAAGAAGGAAGTAAGAAAGAAAGAAGGATGAAAAAAAAAGAAGACAATGTGTTAAGTCTTGATTTAATTGGAAAGAGACGTATTAAATCTCTTTGGCATTTTGTTACTTGATTGATTTTTCAAGCAGTTCTGAGGAAGAACCCTCGGTGTGATGAGGGGCTGAGCTAGGCATGGGCTGGGTGAACACCACCCACAACAAATTGAGGTCATGGTGGGTTGGGTGAAGTCACCCCCATGAGAAGGAGGGAGACCTGAAATGGTCAGACTGCACCATGCACAAGGATTAGCAATGAGCTGAGCTGGGATGTTTTAATTCAGAAATACCCAAACATGCAATAGTATCAGCAAAATGAAGATTGTCCGTTAGCATAGATGTATCTACTGACATAGATATATGTCTCTCTATATATCTACATCTGCACTTGTATCTATATTCATATTCACTCATAGAGTAGTGCAGCTATAGATATGTAGCACAGACATACACATAATCTAATATGTATATGTATTATTAGTATTAGCAGTATTATTTCTGAAATAAAGTACTCCAGTCTCCCTCCCATCCTTGGAAAGGTGATGGTATGGTTTGTTCTGGATGCCACCTCCATGCAGCTGGAAGAAAAGTGAGTTATCAGGAGTAGTCAGCATGGACTCCCCAGGGGGAGGTGATGCTTGACCAACCTGGTGCCTTCTATGATGTCATTACTGGATGGGCGGGTAGGGGGAGAGCAGTGGATGTAGTCTACCTTGATTTCAGCAAGGCATCTGACACTGCTTCCCACAGCATCCTTATAACAAAGCTGAGGAGGTGTGGGATAGGTGAGAGGATGGTGAGGTGGGTTGAGAACTGGTTGACTGGCAGAGCTCAGAGGGCTGTGATCGGTGGTGCAGAGTCCAGTTGGAGGCCATCTCTCCTCCTCCTGTGGTAATTGCAAGTTTTGGGGAAGCTCTCTGCAGAGAGCAAATCTCAGGTGAGGGTCTGGAAACAGAACATAACTCATCACCACAGGCGGCCATGTGTACAAACAGACTGGGTTTTACCTTAAAACAACTTCCCAAAGAAAAGAGAGACCATAAAGCCAATGAGTTTACCAAAAGAGCCTTTGTTCCAGCTTGTTCAGGGAGCTACTGACCCCCTGATGCACCTTGCAAGCCTTCTAGAAGAGATCAGTCATCCCACTCCTACAAGATATTGGGTGCATAGTGTGGCCATGGTCCCTCGAGACCTTCCCATGGAGCCTGCATGCCCAGGAAGGCATGAAGGAGAACAAGGAGGATGTTACACAGAAAAAAAAAGGTCCATATGAAGGCAGGGTATTCACATCATTTATGTGCACTTTTGCCTCTCTTTCTGAGTCTGTCATGCAGTGATCCCAAAACCAGAGATGAGTCCTATTCCCAAATTAGCTGCTGACCTGCTGAAGGGTACTGCTCACCCTGTGTGACCCGTATCCCTCAGGACAGGGATCACAACGTGTGCTTCTGCCTCTAAAAACAGCAGAGCAGGGCTGCAGCCTCTGCAAGCTCCTGTCACGCAAACCAGATCCTCGCAGATGCCCCTCAGTTTGACCAGAATAACTTTTCTTATCCTATGGGATAATGTTTTGATTTTGGCAGTCAGAAGGCTGCAATGATATCAGCTCTCAGTTGACATATGTGTGAGGGTACACGTTGTGCTCCAGAGCCCACACCTTACTATGGGGCCTGTCTGATGGGATGCCACTGCTCCCCATGGTTTTGGCACCTCTCCTTGTCCCTGCAGGCCATGGGGACACTGAGCCCCACAGAGGGACTTGATGAGAGACACAGCCATCCATATGGATTCGCTGCTGACATGAGTTTGGCCCAGGAAACCTGTCTGTGTGCCTGGTTTGTTCCTGCAGCCCTTTTGCAGCATCCTGGGAATGTCCTGGGCATCAGCTCTGCTGGGCAGGCTGGGTTAGGAGACAGAGGAAATAAGGCTATACTTGCAACAGAGGGGAAAGCTGCAGGGGGGGTTGTCTCTGGATGGCATGCAGGAGCTGGCAACACAAGAAGGAGCTCGGGGAAGAGGGATAAGGAGCAGCAAGCAGGGCTTGAGCTGCTTCACCACACTGGCTGCAGCCATGGGCACTGGAGGAGGAGGATGCTCTTACAGATAGGGCTTGTGTGATGCAGCCCTGCTGTGCTGCACAGGACCAGCTCCAGCCAACCCAAAGGGGCTGAAGGTACCACCAGCAGCAGCAGCTCTTCTGCAAGGTGGGTATGGCATGTTGTGGTTTGATGGGGCTTGGGGTGCACAGGGTGGGAGGCTTAAATCCACCAGAAACAATGCGAGTAGCCCTGGTGCAGCCAGGGTTCTGTCCATATCGAAGTAAACCCACGTGCTCACTGATTTTTTTTCACCCATCTTGGTCCGTGACTTCAAAGCTCTGCTCTGTGCTCCTGACCTGACAGAGCATCATCAGAGCATGTGGCCACAGCCACCTGCTTGCTCTAATGGTCATGCAATAGGGCTCAGAGGGCAGTGAGGCACTGGCACTGCTGCCCACAGAGCTGTGAGTGCAAACTCAAACTACCTTAAGATTCCCCTCCCCTCCCCTCTTCCCTCCCCTTCCCTCCTCTCTTCTCCTCATCTGTCCAAATCCAGAGGCATCACCTCATAGAAACACAGCTGGATTTGCCCTACGGTGTCTTCTCGAGCCCTGTGTTCTCAGCCCTGCCCGAAGGCTTGGGTACTCTTTGCTCTAAAGCAGGAGTGATGAAAAGAAAAAGTCTGCGGTCTTCCTGGATAACAGAACAAAGACCTAGATGCTTTTCGGATGTCAGCTGCTGCCAGTAATTAGCACTTAACAGCTGCTGAGTCATAAATAGCTTGAGAAGTATTTCCAGTCCTCACTCTCCTCAGAGCTAATCCCTGAACGGACAGTCCTTACAAAAAATAACAATAATAATCCCCGAATGACCAGAATGACTCCAGCATCCTTCTTAGGGACAGCAGGTTGAGGTTGGCTCAACCACCCAACTGCCCCATCTCCAAGACTTCTCCTCTGCCCTCTGCTCCTTCTCCTAACCTTCCCCTCCCTGCCAAAACATCAGATTAAATACTGCACTTCGTTCATTGCTGTTTTTTTTTTTTTTTCAGGAAGAACAGAGGCTTTTCTGTATGCGGTTGGGCTCATGTTTTTTCCAGTAGCCCTTCAAATTGAACATGAACATCTTTCTGAACAGTACCTTAACTGTGCTGCCCAAACGTTTCCTCTGTACTTGACTCAGGCTTGCTCCAATTTGGTTTACTAGTCCCGTTAAGGAGAAAGAAGTGGACAAAAACCCAGCTCCTTTATCAGACTTGTAACAGTGAATGCCAAGCACGCTGCCGGAGTCATCATCATTAATTAAGCAGAACAAAGGCCAGCTGAAACCAACATGAGCGCATCCACGCAGCTGTTTGCATCAGTTTAGTGCAAACTCGCCAGCCTAGTGAGAGCAGAATCCTCTATAACTCAGCAGAGCACATTTTTAACGTGAACAAGAATAAGCGGATGATGGCCTGCCCCACAAAACCCTGCTGCAGGGCATCCAGCCCAGCGTGGCAATGCTCCCGAGTGGCTGCTGGGGCTCTCGGTGCTAAGTTTAGCCCTACGATGAGCTCAGACCCCACGCTGAGGTCTCTGACTCACCACCTCCCCCTCCGACCTCCAGCACTGCCCGTGCTGATAGATCCTTTGCCACTGGGGTTGGAGCAGGAGATGCGAATGTGCCCATGGGAGGGGATGGCACGAGGTTGTGCTTGTCCCGAAAGCTTTGGCTCTGAGGGATCGGTGACTGCCCTGCCTTGCTCCCTGCTCTGGTTTTGCCACGGAGAAGGAAAAACAAAAAGCAGCACCAGCTCCTCCTCAGCCTTCCCCCTGTGATGGTCAGAGCTGAGCTCTGCCCTCTGCGCGAGCTGGGAGCTGAGCAGGAGGCCTTCAAGGACATCTTGACAAAGCACGAGACATCATAAGGAAATAAATACGAGATAAATCTGGGGGGACCCCAGGAATCTCACCGCCATCCCCAGGATGACACAGAGGCGAAAGGAAAGGAGGGGCAGCCAGCAGGCAGCTCGCTATTTTAAGGACAAGCTCCAATAGTAAAGCAATCATCTCCCCAGCAATGCTATTTTCTGGATCCCTGCCCTCGAGGCAGCACGAAGCCACGGCGTTTTCTATTCCAGTCACACCCAGGGCTTCTCACTGATCCATCCATCTTAAATCCGACCCCACCGGGGTGGGGGACCGCCTGGGGACAGGGGAGGGGCGAGCAGGGACGGCACTGACGTGGGGACGGGGACACGGGACTCGGTGTTGGTTTGGGACCGGCTGCCGGCACGATGCGCGCGTGGGATGAAGGCGTTGCTGCACCAGCACTAAGGGCTCTTCTGCTTCTTTCATCTGCATTCTCACTGCTGCTGGACAAAATGCCTCCCACGTAAGCGGTTCCCAGCCTCCCTCCTCCCCGCATCCCCTCCTGCATCGCATCACGGCTGTGGACGTCAGCACCGGTCCTGCGGCGACGGGGTCATTTCAGCACAAGATGCTCATCTCCATAACAGCCCCGAGGGATGGGACCAGCTCTTCTGTGAGCTATGTGAGCTATGCCTGCACCCACAGCCCACCCCGGTGCCTCTTGCTGTTTGCACGCTGTGCCTCAGATCTCATAGAGGCAAATGGCACGTGCACTGCACCTTCACCCTTTGCACATCCACTAGGACCCTCCTTGCTAAGCACATCCAACCCAGACCCCACCCGAGTGCTGCTTAAAGCTCTTCTTGCTCACCCATGGATCGCCAGCCTGGAGCTGTGTTTCGTGCTGCAAGGATTTCCCTGCAAACCTCACCTTCAAAAGCCTGAGTCCCTCAAAGCCCCGAGGCACAGAGCTTCCTTCTGCCCAGTGGTCCAGAGCTTTGGTATTTTATTTGTTTCTGAAATATGTTTTTTGTTGTTGTGTTTCTTTTCTCTTTTTTTTCTTTTTTTTTTTTTTTTACTGGAGCCTAAGAGATGAAAAGCCCAATTCTGAAAAAGATGTTCACAGGGAGCACAAAAGGATCTGGACGTTAAACAAGCACAGGCACACACACTGATGCAATACAGCACACCAGGACCCTCCTGAGCACAAAATAACATCCAGTGACGCTCTGGGTGGAAACCTTCCTGGGGCTGTGTGCTGTAGCAATACCCAAATGCCAGTCATTGCCACTGCACTGAGAAACCTGAGCCACTCAGGCAATTTTGGCCTCCTGAACACTTGAATTTGAACCCTGTTTTTCCATCAAACTGACTCAGAAACCCTGAGCTTAGATGTTCATACATCTGCACCTCAGTTTCCCCATGTGCCCCAGCAGCTGAGGCAGAGGAGAGCCACAAGTTTGCTCCAATTCCTTTTCCTGCTGAAAGAAACCCTCCACAAATCAAGAAACCCACAAAAAGGAGACAGGACTGCACAAACAGGAGTGGGGTTTAACCATCCCTCGGCCAAACCTCACGCCAGGACAGCTAAATATTAACTGATCCTCTCAGTTCAAGCAGGGGCTCTTTACGTGTTCCTCTGTCCCCATTGGGCTGTATCCTGACCTCTCACTGCCCATCTCCTGCCAAACTGCTCTGGCCACATCCTCACCCATAAGTCAGCAATCAGAAGCCCTAATAGGAAATGAATAAATACTCATAAATACCCTCCAACCTGGAAATCCTTAGTGGTTTTTTCTCCTCAAAAAGAGGGGAGGGAAAAAAAAAGCAAGGCAGAATGACCCCAAACCTCCTAACAGGCAAAACCAGATTGCACCACAGTCATTCCGGGTCCCCAGCACTAAACTGGAGCAGGTCCCTAGGAGTCACTCGAGCAGCAGAGAAGATGCAGACTGCTGCAGGAAGCAGTTCTACACCCTGCAGCCAGCAAAATAGTAATAACAGTAATAATAATAATAAGCCATGTCCAATCAGTCCTAATATCCATCACCGTCATCAGGTTCGACGCGGGATTAAGGACTGGAAGCGAAGAAATATGCCTGTGATTTCCACTGCACTCAGAGAGATTGGAAATCCCAGTGGAGATGCATTTCCAGCCACAGATGCACTGCAGAGCTTTGCGAGCTCTCTCCCCGTGTCTGACCCCACTCCTCTTCCTCCTTCCACCTCTCACTTATGGCTTCAGCCACAGCTGGGGTCATGTAGGGCTGTAGATCAAGCTAAAGGGGCCAAACCAGCTAGTGCATGAATACAACTAGGGAATCACTCTGTCTTACACTTAGGGATCCCCTTGGCTTGCATTTATGCTGCCTAATTCCATGCACGTGAGCAAAGTCCCTGTGTGGGGGCACGGTCACAGACATCCCTGTTCTTGTTATAGGTATAGGAAGTTCATTTGGAGCGATTTGCAGCACTAAACGAAGTCCATCACCTTCCAGAAGCACTTCCTCCTCTTATAAAGGCAGCTCTGGGCTCAGGCTACTATCTAATATTTATCAGGATAAATCATAGCTCGCTGTTACCTCTGCTGCTGGTGCAATATTCATCCCAAGCACAGGTGGGGATTCATGCCTAAAGCTGGCCGAAATTTCATGCTGAGTGCACAGGCAAACCCTCTGCAAACACCTCCTGCAGGCTGGGGACACCTGCGAGCCCCACTCAACTCCATCTCTGCCACCAACATGTCCCCTCTATCGATCTGGCATTCCTGGAGGGAATCATTCACTTGGGATGCTCACTGCAATGCTGAAGGCACCAAAAAACAAATCAGGACGCAAGATGGATGGGGCCACTCAGTTATGGAAATGTAAGACAATCCTCAAGTTTTGAGCATGCAGTACTGGGATATGGCCACACCAATGGGTTAAGAATAGTGCTTCACTCAGGATTAACTCAGGGGTGTGCAGCTAGCAGCACTTGATCTGTATCCAGCATTTTAATGTTATATCAAGATGCTGGGGACGGTGGTGGAGGAAACTGGGAGGTGTGAGGGTGCAGCAGGGGCTACAGAAGTTCTCCCTGGACCCCACTGCACCATTCCCAGCATCACACACCTCACCTCCACAGCTGCACTGCAGGAATCACAGGGACAACAGCACTTGGCGTTATTCCTCCACGCACCTCAGGATCCTCACCAAGAGCCTGCTCGTTTTCTTCCTTCTTTCTCTTTTTTTCTTCAGTGCTACGGGGAGGTGCGGGTTGACTCGGAGAAGGAGCAGCGCAGACAGATCCATCAACTTCAGCCCTGCCGGTCGGGAGGAGCCGAGCCAGTGAGCTGCCGAGCTGCAGCACGTAAAGCAGCAATGAGATGCCTCCACCTTGGGGAAGCTCTGCATCGAGGGATGATGGGAGAGCCCCCTGGCCTCCCTGCCTCCCCGAATCCTCCGCCTCCGCACCAAATCCCTGGTTTCCGTGACGACGGCCGGCTTGCATCAGTCTCTCTACAATACAGCAGTGCAAGGGACAGCCTGTGTGGCTCACGCATCCTGTGTGGGGTTCTGTGGGGCCACCAGCCAGAACCCTGCCGGTTGGGGATCACCCCTTTGATCCAGCTCCTGGGAAATGCTGCGAGAGGAGATGCTGAGAGCAGCTGGGATGGAGGAAGGGCAAAGCGAGAAATCCCAGCAGAGTTTGGTGCTGAGGATACACGTCTGCCAAGGAATAAACCCGTGACAGAGCATAGTCAAGTCCACGCTACCAGTCCCTTTCACCCTAAGCCACCCAGCTGTATGGGAACTTTTGAATCACGGCCTGAACCACTGGTTGATCACCTGAGGTGAGCACTGAGTCAGCTGTGAGAGCACAGGTGAAGGCAATGCACCTGTGTGACCAGAAGGGGTGGAGTCTGACTCCACCTCTCCTAGACCCCATTTAAGGGCTGACCACCACTGGGGAAGGATCTCTTTCTGGAGATTGTTCCTTTGTAGTTTCCTACTGTGAGCCCAGGACATGGGTGAGCATTTCCCTTTGTTTTGATTGTCTCTTTCCATCATGATAATCTTTTTACAACACCTGTAAAGTATCTCAGCTCCAATACTATTTGGTATCATTCATTCTGTTAACCATATACTAGCCCCCACCAACACCAGAGCTGTGCCAGAGGTGGTTTGGGTAACCCCAGTTTGGCCAGGTCTGCAGTGGTGCTAGGGAGGGCATTGGCAATGTAAGGGTAGAAAGGATTCAGCCCTTAACTCTGCATCATTACATCTGCAATTCACATCACTCAATCACGCAGCCACAGTAAGGCTGGGGTAAACTTGAGCCTATCTCATGGCTGCTGGCATCACTAATTTTAATTAAGGATATGAAGGCATCTCTACGGACACAGATAGGGGAGACAGTGAAGGGTTATGGCTAGAAAACAAACAGCTGATGGAAAAAAAAACAGCTGGAAGGGTGTGGGTAAGTGTAGGTGGAAAAGAAACCCTTTCCCAGGAAGGGAATGTCCCGTGGTCTTGCTCCTGCTGCAGAAATCAGCAAGTCCAAGTGGGGTGGACAGCATTCACCAAGGCCCACGCAGAACTTGCACCTGCTAAGCAGAGGGAAGAGGACTTAGGTCCTCACTCACATTACATTGGGAAAACCTGATCCGGAGGGAAAAGCCCTCTGGTTTCTAGTGAAGGCTCAGGGTTGGAGGCCAGCAACATGGGATTTACATACACTGCTGCCTGCCCTAGCCCATGGAAATAGATCAATGGAGGGGGAAACACAGCTCAGTGTGAACCCTGGACCACTGAAGAGGGAGTTAATTAGCCTTCCAGCAGCTTATTATTGCCACAAGATCAAGTGTTTTGTGCTCTTTGGAGAACACCAACCATTCAATGAAAAGACAAAGGAGGAAAAAGCACGGGAGAAAAGGGAAAAAAAATGGCATCTCACTGTCGCTGCTGGAATTTGTTTGCAAGACTGCTTTATCAGTGTCAGGAGAACACCAGGCTGTTTTGCACCACAGGGGTCCATGCAGCTCAGCTTACTAACAGGAGCTTGGTGGGGGCCCACTCTGCTGGCTGAGTACCCTAAGGTGATGGAGATGTTGTTACAGGCAGCCAGATCCACACAGTGCACAGGAAGGGATCAGTGTGGGCAGCTCTCCTGTGTCACATGAAATCACCTCTTATCATGGGTGAGAAGCAGTGTCTTCTTCAAGATCCAGAGCCTTGGCCACAGTGGGAAGGAACCCTGGCACTTGAAAATACGGGGTTGGCCTCAGTAGTGTTGGATAAAAAGCTGGGATTCATCCGGACCCCAGAACACTGAGCACCTGTACTTAACAGCATGAAGATAGAGCTCTGTGTTATGTACACACACACAGAGCTGTTCCTGGCATTAAAATTTCATTACAAGGAGTGTACCAGGAATAACCATTATCTATTATATATTACATGCTGCTTTAGTTTAAAACAAATCTAATGGCTAAGGGGCTCTGCTGCAAGAAGGAGCCTCTCTGGCCTGCAGCAGGTTGTGCTGAGGAACCTTCTGCTTCGTGACATCTCCCCACCATCACCTCCCAGCCCCACATTGGCACTGTGGGGAAATCCAGCCCAGGACATGGCTTGCAGATTGTTTCTCCAGCTCAGTGCAGGTCTTGCTGGATTCTGGGTCCCTTTGTGGAATGCCCAGGGCAGGGACAGAGGACAAGATCAGAGGGCTTGTTCTGCAAAGCCCTCTCTTCTCTGCCTGGATGAGATCAAGGTGCCATGGGCTGAATGCTCCCTGCTCGTGGCTGTTCCACATCCTGCCCTTCCCAGACACAGTGCCCTCGGTTCAACACTGCACTGCTACCAGATTTACAAAGGCCAGGAATTGCTTGTGAGTTCACCCCACGACCCTGTAATGCTTCTCTCCCGCCGTGCATCCTCCTTTCAACTTGCTCAGACAAGACGTGGTCATCCCTCTCAACCCCAGCACGATCCTCTTGGCAGCTCAGGGCCAGAAAGAGATGCACATCAGGAGACCTTTGAATGCTTACCAGGCTCTTGCCTCCACCAGCTCGCAGGCTGCATGGAAGATCACAGTCCCCATCAGTCCCACACTTCCCTGGTGAGGAACAGCTGCTCCTCAGCTCCGTGGCACTGCACTGCTTGTACAAACACCCACAGCACCCGTGCAGGTAGAGGTGAAAGGATCGAAGTCTACATGATGAATGAGCATATGTGCCATGTTTGACCACAGACCCCCCTGCCCACCCTCCGTGCACTGCTGCATGGCCATCATAGCAAGAAATTAATGTCTGCACTGACCAAAGGCTTCCCTGTTATGTGATTTGCAGATCCTGCATGCTAGATGGCAGACAGCAAGCAACCCCAGCATCCTGATAGATGCCATCTAATAAAAGATATTAACAGGGACACTAAGCTGTAAAGGGGTGGAGGGAGAGGCTGCTGGGCTAAAATCTTAACGTTGCCATCATGCTGCATTGGCACCATGCTACCATTAATCCATCAGTGCCCCGGTGTGTATAGAGGTGGTGGATCCCTTCAAAACCTCCAAACAAAGGCAGTCAGCTGGGGAGTGGGCAGGATTCTGCACAGCTTCAGCCATCCCTTTGCCTGGGGGTTGGAGTTGATGATCTCCAGAGGTCCCTTCCAACCCCTGCAGTTCTGTAATTCGCTGAGCTTCAGGGAAAATGAGGGAGAAAGAAAGGAATTAAACTGTAAAGCCACCTTGATCTTGTCCAGTGGTTCGAAATCCAACAGGTTTCTTTTGATAGAAGTTTTGGGGGCTGGTTGTGGGGTCACTGCGATGGCAGAGCAAAGTGGGTGAGCAACCACAAGCCCAGCTCAGGCAGCAGGATAAGCTGCCAAGAAGCAGAGAGGATGTGGCCACCTTGATGGCTGAGGAACAACGGCAACAGGGAAGGGGCATTAGTTGTGCAGGCATGTGTTGTACTAATGCTAAAGCAGGTCTCACCTTTTTTCACTGCCAGCAAGCAATTTGAAGACCCTTTATTCCTTCCCCATTCGGTAGCTGGTGCCTGAGAAAGTGATTTCTCAGGATGCAGATGAAAGCAGAAGAGCAGAGAGCCCTCAGCGCAATTATGAAAAGGAAGTCGTAAAAAACAGTAATTAAAAGTCGTATTTCTGCTGGGTAAATGCCTGGACAGGGCCAGGAGTTGTTAAGAGAGAAAGATGTCTGAAAGACAGGATGTGGAGGAGGGAGAGAGGAGACAGGAAAAGCTGTGTCTGCCCCAGGGATTGAAGCAGGGACACGGGCAGAGATGGCATCATCCCTGCTGTGACCTGCGAGCACAGCCCCGTGCATGGTTCTGCTCCTGGAAACCAGTCCTGGTCCAAACTGCACCCAGGCACAGCTGGGAGCTAAGGCAGGGAGCGTGGATGCACCTACTCTGCCATAATGTGTGCCTGCAATATGTAGGGTCTCATGTAAGACTCCTTCAGAAAGAACTGGTCCTGTTGCTAGAATGGTGGCAGGGAAGGGGATCTGGTGCCTGATGATATCCCTTAGATGTGTTCAATCCTGGCCTCTGTTGTGGCTCTTCTGCTCCTCAGCTTCCTGTTGCATCAGTCTCTGGCACAGAGACCTCCCAGCAGAGGGGTTTGCAGGTGAGTGCAGCTTGAAGGTTCTGCTCTTGGAAACCTGAATCAAGCTGCAGACACAGAGGTAGGGGAGGCTGCCAGGGGAATGATTATGGGACCCTCCCAGGGGAGGCTGCACGCATCGTCCATCAGTCCACTGCAGCTGCAGTGACACTGCTCCAGCTCCAAAGGTAACAGATGTGGCCCTCACTGGGATGAACCTTCTGGGACATCTTCTGGGAAATGATAACAAACAAACAAACAAAAAAAAACCCAACCAGGAGCCAACAACCTCCAATTCCAGTGGGAGCCCTCGCCTTCCTGCTGCTGGCCTGAATCTGCGGCGGTGCGGGCAGCTTGTCTTAAACAGAAGAAGGAAGAGTGGAGCAACAGTAAATGGAAATTGTAAACACGAGACAGATTAAAAACTTAATGGGTCTAAGTAGGCACCAGGGGAGAGCAGGAGTGGGAAGGGATGGGGCTGGTCTTGTACGATGGTGGAAAGGGGGGCTGCGGGAAGATCAAGAGATCCCGCTGCACTCAGGGGAGGGAATGAGATGCTCAGAGAGCAAGAGCTGGGATGCACTGAAGAGCTAAAAATGGACTGGCTCTCCCCAACATGCAGCTGCTGCCTCAGAGCTCGGAGGGAATTTGGAGGACTCACCCAAGGCTGTGATGTTCAGAAAGTCCAATGAGTGGTTTTATTGGGGTTTTAAGAGGGGATATGATAGTACAAAAGGAAACTGGTAGGACAAGGGGAAATAGTTTTAAGCTAGAAGAGGGGGACATTTAGATTGGATATAAGGAAGAGGTTTTTTATACAGTAAGGGTGGTGAGGTAGTGGCACAGGATGCACAAAGAGGCAGTGGTGCCCCATCCCTGCAGACAGCCAAGGTCAGGCTGGCTGGGGCTGTGAGCACTAATGGAGCTGTGGGTGTCCCTGCTCAGTGCAGGCAGTGGGACAGATGGCCTTGAAAAGTCCCTTCCATCTCAGACCACTCTATGATTCCATGTGCTCCTAAGCTTTCAGTGAGGACACTAAGTGCTCCCTCCTCTCTATCCAGGGGCCTGGATGTATGAATCTTGTAGGATTTACCCTCTGCTAAATCAGTATTAAATGTTAGGATGAGTCCTCAGCTGCTGACATCCCCCCTGCATTGCCACGTAGGTCTGCTTTCCTTAGAGAAGCACAGTAAACCTGTGACAGTCACTCTGCTGAAAGACACTGCATGAAATCAAGCACGAAACCTCTGGAAACAGATTTTTGCACCTCTCACATCAAATCAGGAGTTTTAAATGTCTCCCAGGTGACAAGATAGGACTCTAAAGTCTTCCTTGGAGCGCTGACATGTAAAGGCAAAAATAATAATTAAAAAAAAAAAATGGATGCCTGCTTTTTTCCTACTCGGTTTTGCTTTCTGAGGAAATGACATACATCCCAAAGGGCGTGAGACTGGAGAAGTTACAGGGGCAGCCATTAGTGTGTGTGAGTACGTGTGTGGCTGCATGCAAGTTTTTTTTTGCAGGAGTGTGCATCGTGTACTCAGGCAACGGTGTGAGCGCACACGTGGCCAGGTTTGTGCTTGTGCACAAGTGTGAGCAGTGTGTTTGTGTGAGCACAAGGGGCTGCAAGGCCGTGTGCACGCATGTGTACACATACACACAACGGGGTGTGTGCAAGGGGCTCCGCACAAACCTGAAGCCCTCCTATGCAAGTCCCCGCACAACGACAGCGAGGTGGGCTGACCTGCACCACGAGGTGTTAGCAAACAGCAACGGGATCTCGCTGTGACTCATCATCAAGGCGCTGAAAAAACTGTTGATCCCATTGATAAAAGCCCAGAGGGTTCGGGCACACGGCCAAATCCCTCCACTTCATTCATGGAAAGGAGGGCCGGGGAGGGAAAGCAGCTGGGCTCAGGGCCAGGGAACAGAAGCACAAGCTCTGGCTATCGCACAGGGCCCTCCGATAGCCGTGGATGGAGGCCAGAGGCACGGGCAGGCAACATGAGCCACGGGCACCCCTACGCAACGAGGCACTGGCCAGCAAACGAGAGCTACACGGCACGTAAAAGGAACCACGATGAATGTCGCAGTTCCCCTTCATGTCTCCAGATTTTACATCGATTCGTGGGCGCAGAATACTTGGCACTGATGGCATCACACCTCGTGTGCCTCAACAAAACTGTGTCCTACGCTCGCTCCTAAAAACTGGGATGATGAAGCATGGCCAAGTCACGGACAGGAGCCAAGCGCTGTATTCGGGGGCTCAAACACCTCACCATGCCAACGATGGCTGGCCTTGGATCTCTGTGCTATGGGACATGCAGAGAGCAGGCTGTGACCTGGGCTCTTCTTACCCTGCTGGCAGCCACAGAATCACAGAATTACAGAATCACTGAGGTTGGAAAAGACCTCTGAGATCATCCAGACCAACTGCCCATCTACCACCACTACTGCTGGCCATACCACGTCCCTCAGTGCCACTTCTGCACATCTCTTGACCACCACCAAGGACGGTGACCCTACCACCTCCCTGGGCAGCCTGTTTCATGTTCTTGTCACCTTCTGCCTTCTAACACAAGACAGACAGTCAACAGCAAGAGAGAAACACCTTCAGAAAGCCTCATTCCGTGGCTGGACCAACCCCTTGGAGAGCAATCTACATCACATCCTCACGTTATTTCCATGCCTGGGTGCAGAAATCAGGGAAGCACCTGCCTAAATACCGGTGACTAACGACATCAAGCAGAGAGGAAAATGAGTGCTTTCGACGCGTGTTGTAGCATTAGTCACGAAGTGCCGTGCGTGAGAAGCGCCGATCCCCGTGCTGTGCTCTGCCCACACGAGCAGTCCCATTGAGATCCAGAGGTTACTCAAGCGGGGAAAGTCAAGCAAAGAAGTGAGGATGTGTGGGTAGCTTTCACGGTGCTTTTAAGGCAACGTTTGAGGCTGCCATCTAATTTTTTCTCTTGAAATTCACTGAGCAATTTCCCCTCTCTTGTAATGCTTTTTTTTTTTTTTTTTTTTTTTTTT
>VXAB01001180.1:56595-116965 GCA_013399175.1 Odontophorus gujanensis
TTTTTTTTATTTCCAACCAAATGCGCGTTACGGAGAAAAACGGTAAGAAACTGTAATTGTAGAGGAGGGGAGTGAACGCAGAGAAGGGAGACAAGGCAGATGTATTGACCATCTGCTATACCGCTAAAAACACCCACTTAAGTATCTGTTTACAAATCAAGTTGCCTGTGTGAGTAGAAACAGAGGCGCCTGCTTCTGAAGTAGCAGAGGATTGGCAGCCAACACGCTGAGTTTATCCGTAGCAGGCTGGCTCTCTGAGCGAGGCGTGGTAGGAGGAATAAACCCAAAAGCTGTTCTAACAAGGAGATACTGGGATAGAAAGAGCAGTGGACCATGAGAAGCTGCCAAGAGTGCCCAGCTCAGAGCCAGCTGCCATGGCTGGAGGAAGCCTAACTGTGGTGGTATAAAGAAATCACGATGAATAAATGCTCGGCCCCAGCTCTACCAAGGACCACGTGCAGGAGTGCTCTGCTGCCACAGAGACAGCTCGTGGCTGGGTCATGATACTGTATTATTTCTTTAAAAGTACAAAGTTCTTGCTTGCTTACATACTGCTTTACAACTCTGAGAGCTCAGAATTCCTCAGGAGCACGGTATGTATTGTTCAAGTGTTTATCTTTGCAACAAAAACCCAAACAACTCATACAAACTATTATTGAATTAATATCTTTGTGACATTTTGTGATTGTTACCATGAGATATGGTCTGATACCTGATGCTATCAGCCTGGCAGCCTTGATTGAATTCCAAGCAAGTGCAAGAAAGATCTCTGAAGACAGGAGTTTGAACATGCTCAGCATAAGGAGCCCAACAAATCAGGTCCTGTTCTCCTCTGCTTATATGCCTAGAGAAGATCTGATGGTGCTAACAGCATAAAAGTGATGGTGGCTTCGGGACTGGGCTGTCTGAGGGCTGCTCAGCCCCACGCCGAGCCTCACATGGTTGCAGGTAGCAACACATCATGCAGGGAATCTGGCCGAGATGCTGGTTCCCTTCCCAGGCATTGGCAGAGAAAAGCACATCCCTCTATTCTGCAGAGGTCCCACTAGAAGTTTGCTTCCCATCTCTGGTCACTGGAGATGTTCTGGGGGATCCCTCCAGCTCCAGGTGCACAGCAGCCCTGCCAGGACACCTTGGTGTGTCCTGAATGACACTAGCAGCTCACATGTGGACAACTACTGGAACACTGTGGGCAAACACTTGCCCTGAGAGGTGGTGGTGCCCCGTCCCTGCAGACAGCCAAGGTCAGGCTGGATGGGGCTGTGAGCACTGATGGAGCTGTGGGTGTCCCTGCTGAGTGCAGGGAGTGGGACAGATGGCCTTTAAGGGACACTTCTAATTCAAATTCCATGATTCACATTCTGCTTTGTGGCCCCAGAGGTGCCAGCAGAGCCAAATGCAGCACTTAGCAGAAGGACCAGAGGAGCCTGAATGTCAGATGGCACTGCTTGGAATCTTACATCCGTTTTTTATATCGAAACATTAAACAAAAAATCCCCAAATACCTTCCAGAGGTGTGTTTGATCACAGTAGGGATCACGGAGCATCCTGACCCCTAAGCGCTCAGGTCACCGCTCATAAATGCCTAATGGTACAAACAGAGTTTTAAAGACATGCTGCTTATTTCCATCTGCATCATCACATGAGAAACAGGTGCAGCAGGATGTAGCTGCATCTGGGGTTTGCACACACAGCTGAGGCTGCCTCTGCTTTGAAAAGAAGGGGCTGAGCACCTCCGACTCAGCTGTGTCTCAGATGATGCCCATCAGGCAATCAAAGTCAGGTCTCCAGCAAGCACCTCACCCCATGCTACCCTAAAACGGTTTTGGGGGTTAACAGCAGTTCTAGGACAATCTGATAATGGTGAGCTGAAGTCAAGTGGAGGGAACAAGGCTTTGCTGTGGCTAGAGAATTCATGGGATGGGACATAAGGACCAGGAAAGCGTTGGTAAGTTGGCTCAGACTAATTGCACTCAGGAGCTCAGCCCCAGTTTGGGGCATTTTATAAGGCAGGAAGCCACACGTCTGCCGTGTTGGAAAGGTATCTGACACGGGGAAAAACTCCAGGAAAAACAGATGTTTGAGGTGTCAGCTATCAGTGAATGCACCTTTAAAAGGGAGTGAAAAGAGCAGACGCTGCCGATCAGCTGCTGATGCTCACTGCAAAGATGAAAACACGAAATCAGATCTTAGGGGATAGGGCTTTATTTTTTTTTCCCCCTCTTCTTTCTCTTTCATTCCCTTCCCTTTTAATTCACTCCTTTATCTCTCAGACCTTGATAGTGTCAAGCACTGACTGATGAGTACAGCAGTAAGTTGCCTCTGGTTAAATCAAACACTGCTCCAAGCAACGAGTGTCTGGCCAGGAGCAGTTTAGGACTGATGGGGAGAAAGGGAATAGGCAATGCTCCTTCGATGAGTGCGGAGAAACGAGCTCTTGGCCTGATGGGCAGAAGAAGAAAGTGTCCCTGCATCAGTCATCCCCCTCCTCAGGCACACGGAGCTGCCCACGGTGGGGTGGGCAAGAGATGGGGTCTGTGAGGCTGATGCTGATGGGAGTGAAGGCTCGAAGAAGTGGCAGCATCTTCCACTCCAGCACCGATACCAAGCACCAGTGCAGTCACTCTGAGCTGCTCGCAGACACGCGCGTTGGAGCTGAGTTTTCTTCAAGGTCAGTTCCTGCCTCTGCTCCCACCAGGTGAAGCTCCTCTGCAAAGACGGTGCTCCCTTCCCACTCCACTTTATGCCATTTAACATTAGCATCAATGCCACTTGGAGCTGCAGAGCTCTGCTCTTTATTAATTCAGCAGGGCTGTTCATCCACCTTATGCAGATGAACACCAAAGCACGTTCAGAAGGGCCCCTTGTGA
Organism: Odontophorus gujanensis; assembly: GCA_013399175.1. Classification (NCBI taxonomy): domain Eukaryota; kingdom Metazoa; phylum Chordata; class Aves; order Galliformes; family Odontophoridae; genus Odontophorus; species Odontophorus gujanensis. The sequence goes on from VXAB01001180.1 coordinate 59,466, forward strand.
CCAGCACTGGGGAACAGCCCCCCACTCAGAAGTGTAATTTTGGTTGATGCAGAAAGCTGGAAAGGCTGGAAGAAGGGGTCTTCTAGGAGCTGTGGGATCTGCAACACATCAGGTGTGACCCAGGCTACCTGCAGCATTCATATAGGCATGTCACCTTGGTGCCAAGGTGGAATTCCCACTCTGAAGTCCTGCAGCAATCACGATGCTGAACGTGATCAACCCCTTGGAGCCCGAACACTTCTCCTCCCCAGGCTGTATGCCTTGGAAAGCTCTCTGTGTGCTGTGCATTGCCAGTGGTCACGCTACCCCAGAACTTAAAATATGCAAGAGATGTCTAAAATGGGCTCACGAATCCTAACTCCCTTGGGCTGCTCATGCTAGATCAAATTTAGGTTGGACATGAGCAAAAAAGTCTTTTTCAGCGAGGGCTTGCAGGTGAGGCACTGAAACAGGTTGCCCAGTGATGTGGTTGACATCCCATCCCTGGAGACTTTCGAGGCCAGGCTGGATCAGGCCCCAAGATGTCCAGACACAACGGTGCAGGGCAGCTTACCCCGTGCAGCCTGGTGATGCAACACACCAATGCAGCACTTGCAGGACATGCAGCCCACGTCCATGCTGGGAAATACAATGGGTCACAGCCAGGGCAAGCAGCACGGAACAGCTCACGTCCATATGGCAAACCTCACCCAACCTCCCAAAGTGTGGCTCTATGCCCACTGCAATGCATCTACACTAAACCCTCGAGCATGCCATCGTCTGGGAGAAGCAAGCTGGCCCAAAACCATGCTCTGGGCCGTGGTGATGGTGTGGAGGTGTGCCAATGTTAGCTGCCTAAAGTACACTGCCCTCCCTTCCTCTGAACAACTGCACCAGCTCAGCAAGGCCAGAAGCAGAAGAGCTCCTAGGGAATAAAGCATTTTTGGGCACGCTTCATCACACCACTTGTTCTTCACATCCCCTGGTCCCACGGTGTGCACGCTGCAGCTTTAGTTCCGTGGTCTTCTGCCTTGGCTCCGCAACACATCTGAAAGGCTTCGAATCAATCCTGAGGGGACATTTATTATTACAGCTTTCACGTCCGTATTTTTAACCTCCTTGAAGAGTTCCCAAGGATAGCCAGAGGAGGCATGCTATTTTAAGTGCACAGAGCAGAGGGAAAAAAATTTAAAAAAAATACAGAATTAGCACTTTTAGCAGACTGGAAAGCAGTATGTATGATCTGATCCTCTGCTGCAAAGGGGTTGGATTTCCTTGCATGCCTGAGAGCAGAACACCTCAGGACGGCCGATATCCACCTTCCACATGCCAGCCCTACACCAGCTTTGTTCTGCCTGACAAGCAATAGTCAGAGTGCACGTTCACATCCTCATGGAGGTCAGTGGCCAGTTTTACCTGTGCAACCTGGGCTGGGAGCTGCTTTGGCAGGGGGTTGGACTCAATAATCTCTAGAGGTCCCTTCCAACCCCAACAACTCTGTGATTCTGAGGTCTGCCTGCTCTCTTAGGTGGCTGGAAGCACTGCAGGTCGGTGTCTGCGCAGTGCTGGATCTGGAGCAAGGTGAGCACCAAGCTCACCTGCCCCCAGGTCTCTTTGCAGTGTCCTAAAAAAGGGAAACCCCAACCATCAGGCTCAGAGCACATCTTGCTGGTGCCTCAAACCCACAGGGAGATGGGGTGCTTCCAGCTAATACCTTACAATCCTTCCACTATCCCTCTCCCTGATGAATTTAGGATGACACAGACATCCCCCTGACCCCGTCCTGTCCTCTGCTATCACAGGATCAGCATCACACAGTCTCTCTCCTTGGTGCATCAAAGACCAGCTTAACTTAGCACGCCTGATTTCTCACACATCAACAGGGAGACACTTGCTCCAACTCCGATCTGTCACAGCAAGTCTTCTCATCTGGTTCATACCTCATTTTTTCTCCTCCCAGCTTCACAGCATTTCTTCCTTCCCTTCAAGCTCTTACCTGCAACATACTACAGACTGCCAGCCACTGCCCTCTCCACTGCTGTTCCCCACAACTGGGACTCTTCCAAGCTCAAGTCCTGCCATCAGACGTTCTGCCCCGACCCACTCTGCTCCTCTCTTTCACCTCCACGTCGAGGCAGTGCTAAGGCCAGGTCTGGAGGCCGATACAAAGACAGATCAAGTCTTTGTGCTCGGATCCCTCCCTCTAGCCAGCACATCCTTTTCAGCTTGTAAGTTTTGCAACGTGTCACGGTGGCAGTGCCAACACGAGCAGGAGGATGCCAACAAGCATCAGCAGGCTATGTGGGGAGAGTCTGAATTCGGGAGGTCTCCTGGGATGGGGAACATGCAGGTGCTTCCAGAGCTGGAGTTCTTTGTTCTGGGGCACTGAACTTGTGCAAACCCTCTGTGTTTCCACTTCTCTCCATCCTCCTCCTGATGAAGCAGATGTCTTCACTCTTAGCTCCTCAGAAGCATGAAACTTCTCAGGAAAAAAAAAAAAAAAAGACATTTTCAAAGCAAGGATCTTTAGGAAAATGAGATATTTGATGAAAAGCTATCCCCTTACCTTCCCTCCCAATTATTTTTGTAAGTACTACAGGCATGAAATAAAATATTTTCATTAAAATGTCAGCAAGCAAACAAAAAATGTGAGCAGATATTCCACACCAAAGCCAAAATCAACTCTGAAAAATGACTGAGGCAGAAGAGCTAACCCCTAGACTGTAATTTCTTTCCAAGGGAGGGAACAAAGCCTACAGAGCTCTCTGTGCAGAAGGGACTATGGCAAAGCCTGGCATTATTTGATTTTATTGTTTTCACTTCAGAGTAATATGTCCTTCTCTAAGAATGGAGACTGGATTTGTCCTTACAATATGACCTTTTTGCAACCTGCGAGTACTGGGAAAAGGACAAACTCTGGCAGCAAACAGACAAGATCTCTGGCTTTCTGCTGGTGGAAAGCCAGCTTTTATCCAATCTCAGTCCTAAGCTGCCCTGCGAAAACAAAACCAAAACAATAGCGGATGTAGAACAGCCTCTCAGTGCTCAGGTGGCCTCACATCTGAGTACTGTGAGTGGGAAAGGATCTCACCTCAAGCTTTCTGAGATCCCTGGCAGGATCTCAACCCAGCCCCCATAACCATCTCTCAATCCTGCATGCTGAGAGAGCTTGAATTTACACTGCACCCCATCCCAAGCGTGACCAGAAGGACCACACTAATCCCCAGTCCCAGCTCAGCACTTTTCCTCACCACCACAGCACCATGAAGAAGCAAGGCAACAGCCAGGAACCACACAGCCCATGAGTGGTGTTGGATGTTGCTGTGGCTTTACTGCCTCTCCTCCCAGATGTCTGTGAGAGGCGATGACCCTACCCATGCCTTAGGCAGGATTCAGTGGCCAAGTCCCCACTGGGTTCTGTTTTTTCTTGCAGTGGTTGAGCAAATCCTCCTCACTCTTCAGGAGCAGAAGGAGCCCCGTCCACCTTGCTAGATCTTCTGCACTTTTTCTGAGTGCCTTTTCCTTTCCCTCACAGGGGAGGACCCCAAGGCTGCACTCCATATATTTCCCCCTCCTGGAGTCACTCACATAGCTCAGAAACACAATGTTTTCTCTCCCAAAGTAGAAAGAACTGCAACATGCCAGAATACATAAGTGCTCCTGCACAGGTAATCCACCCAAAGTCTTTCACCTCCTGTAAAACTCCAAGAATGGCAGGCTCCACTCACGAGCCTTCTTGCTCACTTCCCTACAGAGATTTAAGCTCTCTTGTGGTCAACTGTCCCTTTCTCTCCACTAGGAAAAGCCCAAGGCACTGCTCTTTGTCCATTTTGAAAGTTGAAGAACCACAGGAAAATGGTCACATGCTGAAAACAGAAGGATAAATTGCTTTCTTGGGTGAATCAGAGATCAGTGCAGCCCGCCCAACTCAAAACCCATCCCTTCCCACAGTGCTGAAGGAACTGAAGTGGGGTGCTGCTGGTGGTGGGACTGCCTTGTCCCTTAATGTCACTACTGAGAGAAAGCTGACATCTGGTTCTCAAACACAACCAACAGCAGGAATAAGATCTTTCAATGAGAGGAGAGGGAACAGGCAGAAATACAATCTCATTTCAGTGCACGGGAAGCATGAAGACCTTCCCACCCAACCCAGTTGGGTCTGAAATGTCAGGCACATCCTTCCTCAAGGAGTAGGCACATCAATCAGACAAGCCCTTCTTCCAGCATACACATGAATGAACGAATACCTCAATTAAGGCTGTGTGTTTCATTACACTTGACCTTAACAGTCCAGTGCTCTCAACGAAGGGGTTTGATTCAATTAGCACACCCATGGGGTTTTCAGCCAGGCTACTAACTGACCGGATGATGCAGGGCATTTAAAGGCAGCTCATGGCACAGCAGTTCAAATGTACCGTCTCATCTTCCCCCATTTGCCATGTGGCAACCCCAGAAAGGACACCAACAATCCCTGCAGAGACAGCAGTTATTGCAAAAACATCTCATGTTTGGTCTTGCAGGCTTAAGGGAGAGAGATATTGGCCACTACTCTTCACTTTCAAGGTATATTCAAACACAGATGCGCAGCGAAGCACTCATGAAATAAGGATAAAGTCAAACCTATCAAGTACTCAATGGAAGAGTGCTATGTTGGGAACAAAAGGCAACGAGAGGTGAGATGGTTCTTCTTTGGAACAATCTGCTTAGCAAGTTGTAGCAGACTTGCTCTCCCCTGGGTCAAACAAGTTTTTGGTTTGCCCTGAAGGAGGGTTTTGTGCTGGACAAACATCAAGTGTTGACCAAGGTAACGTTTGGAGGAAGGCTCATAACCTCATCCATCCCAATAGACGAGTCTGTTTCTGAGGATTTTTTTTTTTTGAGCTACAGTGGGATGCCTCAAGTCTGTGCTACAAGAACACCCTAACTTTAATCACTAAGCAGCACAGCCTGACACATCCACTCCACAGTTGCAACTGACCTGGATGTGTTTGAGGCCAGGCTACACGGGGCTCTGGGCAACCTGATCTAGTGGTTGGCAACCTTGCTCGTGGCAGGGGATTGGAACTAGGTGATCTTACACTTCCCTTTCAACCCAGGCCATTCTATGATTCCATGATTCTACAATTCTACAGCACCATGATTATGAGTATACCTGACTTATGCAGCAGGGACACACTGGGCAAACTGGACAGCAAGCCAACATGCCACTCAGCCACTGCCTACCCCATGTTCCTCTTGACTATGTAAGCAGCCCTACTGCCAACAAAACCCGGGCCAAGGCACAGGCTTCACTTTTGGGAAACCAATGATCCACATCACTAAGAGTTTTTGTGGTGTGACTTTGGCTGAAACTCCCACTGACCCACACAATTCCCAGGCAGTGACCGTTCCCTATACACAGCACAGAGAAACTGCAGTGGGTTGCCTCCACCCATCCAGCGAAGCCTTGCTCAACCACCATGCTTGCTTTTAAATTCCTCTGGGGATGTGACACTTCATAGGATCATACAATGATAGACTACTTTGAGCTGGAAGGCACCCTTAAGAGTCAATGAGTCCAACTCCTGGTGAGACCAACAACAGCAGAAGAGAAAGCATCTCTTCTCCCTGCCACCCTTCAGGGGACAACTTGAGAGTGTAATTCTGGAACATCCAATTCCACCTAACTTAAAACAGAGCTCTCTGAAAGCCTGCATGCAGCCTGTTGTTCACTCAAGATGAGAAAGGACGGTCAACCTGAATGGCCAAAAACTTGTGAAGTAGCAGTGCTGCTCCAAACCCCATGAAACCGGAGTGCACCTCACTCCTGCCCCATGCATCCCTTGGCCAGAACTTGCCAGCTTGGCTGCATAGTGGGGTTCTCCATGGTGTTCATGTGTGAGAGGCCAGCAGAGCCTGTTGCACCTCTGAACAGCATCCCAGTGGCAGCAGAGAGAGGCAGCAGAGAGGGGACAGGAGACCTCGGGAAGCACTGAGATGCAGGGAGCAGTGGGAACTGCTAAGTGGATGTGAGCAGAATACCTAATGGGACGGGCAGATGGGGGAGAGCAGTGAGGCTGCAAAAATTGGAGGCCAGTTCCCAGTGCATTTGCTCCAAGGATGGCAGGGAAGCAGCGAGGGAGCGTGGCTGGCGAGGCAGGCGGAGGCAGGGGCACCCGCAGCTCTCATTGCTCTCCTGGGTATCTCGGAGCTGCAGGAAAAGAAAAAAAATAAAAAGGGGAGAAAAGCCATGCAGCGACCTCGCTGAAATTAGAAACTTAACAATGAACACGCTCCACATACAAGGAGCCCGGCTCTGTCACCATGGAGACGACTACAAATCTGTGTCAGCTGCAAGCCACTCTCCAGTTCCTAAAATTTTAAACGAAAAAGGAGGAAGGGAGGGCGGGGAGGAGGGATCGGGAAGGGGGAATTCCTCCACGCTGTTTGGCTTTGATGTGCATCACGTTTAAAGGCACAGGGGATTAGCTCTGCCTGATGCTGGATCAAGTGCAGCTGAGGAACAGCTGATGCGTGCCGGCCACGCTCCCCTCCAGCACAGCATCTCCCAGGACTCTGTGAGGCTGTGTCAGTGCATCTCAGTGCTGGGGATGGACCCAACGCTGCAGTGCTCCCAGCACGCCGTGGAGCCTTCAGCATCTCCTCCTGGAGGTTAATGGCACCTTGGAGGGGGGATAGCAGGGACCAGGAGCATCCCAGGGCTCGGTGCAGGGCTTTGGGAGGAAGCACTCAACAAAGCTGTGGTCCCTGTACAGCAAAATGGGAAGAGCTGGAGAGGAATTCCTGCTGACAGAACCGAAGGGGAGAAGATGGTTGGGCTGTATGATCTTTAGTGGTCTTTCCGACCTTAATGATTCTATGATTGATTCCAAGATGAAGTGGGAGGAAGAATGGGTCCAGAGATCCTTCTTCACAGTGCAGGTGATGAGCACTGGAGCTGCCAAGAAAGGTGGTGGAGTCTCCTTCTCTGGGACCACTCATGATTGTTTTGACTCATTTCTTCTACCACGCATCTCCCTCCCACTCCTGCTCTTACGTAAGATTTTAAGGCAGCAGTGAAACTAAATCCCAGAATCACAGAATATCTTGAGACAGAAGGGACCCACGAGGACCACTGAGTCCAACACTAAAGGGCTGCAGGAAACTCTGTAGAACAAGGGGAGGTGGAGAACTCTGAAACTCTTTCTGCAACTGAGTAATGCTGAAGGTGACACTTCCAATGCTAATTTACACCATGCCATCTTCAGCCCACCCTGGAGTGAGTATGGCCAACCTGTGGAGTTACAAAGCCAGGAAGAGCTCTGGGCTGTTCTCAGCTCTACATTTCCTAACAGTCCTTGAGGAGATGCTGTAGGGTTCCCCACTGAAGTCACAGGGAAAGCTGGAAGTGTCCATTAGGAGAGGCAAAAGAGATTTGGTGTATTCTGGTTTTCTCCATTTGTTTTCAGGGCTAACTCATGAAATCATCCTCTGGTGACCAGCGCAGAAATAGGGTGCAAGCTGAAGCCCACAGGGGCAAAGAAAGGAAGCTCAGCTCCCATTATTTCTCGTATGATGGGAGAATGTTACTAGCAGTAGGTTCAGGCTAACCCAATGGAAGCAAAAAAATTTTCCCATGCACTCACTCTCTGCTCCACCATGGTCCCACTGATACTACAGGGAGATTTTGGATGGGTATGGGTGGCAAGAACAAGTTACCCAGTGGAGGAAGACACTCAGAAGACTGGAGCTCATAGAATCAATCGCAGAATCAATCATCGAGTGGCTTGGGTTGGAAGGGACCTTAAAGCCCACCCAGTTCCAACCCCTACCATGGGGCTGGATGCCCCTACCAGGGCACATCCATGGCCTTGGGCACCTCCATGGGGGCACCCACAGCTCTAGGCAGCAGTGTCAGGGTCTCACTGCCCTTTCCAGAGCCTCCCACCCTGTGCTTCTGCCTTCCAGCAAGACATGGCTGCAAAAGAAAAAGACATCTCACACCAACCGTAATAACTCCTAATTAATTAATCACTGTTATGGAATAAGTCTCTTCCAACAGAGTGAAATTACCTAGCTCACTGCAATGCACTGTCAAATAGGTTACCACTTGATTAAGGTCTAAAATGTGCATGGAGGATTTTTTGGAATGGTCTCATTTGCTGCAATGCAATTAATTAGAGATACATTCCCAGTCAGGTATATTCTTAATGCTGTCTGATCGCTCTTCAAAAAGAGAAAGAAAGAAAAAAGGACAAGTTAACTCATTTTAAATCAGGAAATTTTGTGCATCAGTGTAACTCCTCTTTCTAGAGTACAGAGCTTTTCCTTTCTAAGAAAAACGCTTCACAACAGAGTTTTGCTGAATCCTGGGTTTCCCCCAACAGTGAAGTGCATCTGAAAGCAGCACTTAAGACTTGAAGGAAGAAAGCAAACATGAACACTGGGACAGACTTCTCAACAGACACACCAACACCCCACCCTGACTGATTAGCAGGGCTCTACTCGTTACATGCACTGCAGCCACTTTCCAATTAATTCATTCATATTTGCAAAGCCATTGAAAGAGACAAAGCATTAAATATAGATGCTAAATAAAGAGGAATAAATAGCAACCAACACTTAGCTCTCCAGGTTTCCAGGCCCTGTCAGCAGGGACATTCAGTCACTGCCCACAGCAGACTCCTTAACTAAGACCCGTTAAGTACGGTATTAATTTTTCAGCAGCATCTCCCAGACCTAATGAAGACTCAGTTATGCTATGCATGAGGAGTCAGCCCTGAAGAGCTTTAAAATCTCCCATCTGACAGCTGGTCGTGGCCAACGCTGAACTTCTATAGGATAATCTGAGCACTGAGCTCACTGCTGCCCATTTTCATGTTCCCAAACTGTGGCTGCCCCCACCAGGACGTGGGTACACGATGAATTAGGCAGCTGTCACCAATCCTGTCTCTTTCTCTGAGTTGTACACCTCTCTGCAGACAGCATGCTTCCTTCCCTTGTAAAACTAAGAGGGAATTTCAGATCCCACGCAGGGGATGGCATTGTCTGCACGGACAGCGAGAAGGCATCAGCAGAGAGTTTAAGATGCCTCACATTCAGACAGAAAACTCACCTCCTTCCTGTGAACTGCTGTCTATACAGTTGCAGGCTGACCCCCAGAGAAGGAATCTGTTTCCTAAGATCCACAAAACTTCCCCAGAGTGCCTCTCATGAAAGGCAACAGGTTTCTTACCTGTCCCATCCAGCCTTTCCTTGCATCACCCTCTGTTATTTCATCAGGTATGATAACTAGGGTGGTCAGCACTCAAAAAATGCCCTCTTTTGAGTGTCATTTCGTGAGCAGTATGGGTTGAGTATGTTTATCATCTGTGCATGCTCCTTTGCTTTGGACTTATATAAATTATCCCTATTTTTAAGCTTGTGGGTAAAGCTCCCTCGCCCACAACAGAGGCAAACAACTCCCAAAGAGAAGGTATTAACGTGTCTTTGTATTCCAGCCTTCGTTGAGCTCCACGAGGGTCCCATCAAGAACCAGAAGCCTACCAGTTTCCGAGGCCTGGACTATTTCCAGGATTCAGTTCTGCTTCAATGCAACTGCTTTTTCTCCCCCTCCACCCTCTTCTTTTTCTTTCCTTCCTCTCTCCTACCCGTGGGAACTCACTAGCCCCAGAGTACCTCCTTGTATTTCCCTCTGCTCGTGCCATGATTATCCTCACTGCAGAAATCCTTCTACAGGTTTAAAATATGTGGTGCGTTTCTTCACTTGTGGCTGCATCCCCATGGCTATTAGCAGCCAGAAAACACAACCTCTTATTAGAACTTTCTGATTAAGCTCATGAGCTAATGAGCTCAATGACCCGTTCTCAGGATTTGCCCTAAAACTTCTTGTGTTGATCTCCTTATTTTTGAAGTCACTGCAATTCACCTCGTGCCGGACAGCATGTAGAATCATAGAACAGAATCATAGGACCACCAAGGTTGGAAAAGACTTTTAAGATCATCCAGTGCAACCAACCACCTATCACCAACACTTCCCACTGAACCATGTCCCTCGGTACAACATCTAAACGTCTACTGAACAAACTCCTGAGGTACAGCAACAGAAGCCACCATCTGAATGATGCTCTGGAATCCTGAACGACAGGTCCTTGGTAGGATACAGTGACACAAGATGTGGGATTTGGGAGCATGGAGAGGTGAGTTACACAGTTATCTTCCTAAACTCACGTGCCAATGCCACAAGGAGCTTTCTCATGCCTTCATCTCTCCTTCCAAGGGCAAAAGAAACAAACAAAAGAGGCTTTTGAGCCACTCCACTTCCTAGTTGAGCCAGGTTTTTAAGTACTGCAGGATTGCAGGTTCTCTGGGCAGCAAGGAAACTTCCAGAGAAGCCATGGGTACCCCATCCCTGGCGACATTCAAGGCCATGGATGGGGGCCTGGGCAGTCTGATCTGGTGGGAGGCACCCAGCCCAAGGCAGGGGGCCGGCATTAGATCATCTTTGAGATCCCTTCCAACCCAAACCATTCTGTCATTCTACAGTCCTGTGAAGTTGCCCAGTCTCCATCCTATGCTTGGTGACTCCACAGCCTTTGGGAATGGAAACAGAGAACGAGAGGCACAAAACACAGTCAGGGTCAGCAAATGTCTCCCTCTTCTAAGAGATGCTGGAACCAGTCAGCCTCAACAAGGAGCTCACAAGGTAAATGGGTGTACACCTTGTAGTGTGTGAGGTGACATGAGCAAGGCTTGTCACTGCTATCCCTGCTCTTGGGTAGGACAAGAACAGTTCCAGCACTGAAAAGGTCTGTGCACCTGCCCCAAAGCAGGGCAGAAAGAGGCAGCACAGAAGCGAGATGAAGCCACGTAAAGCCACATGACATCCTGTTTTAAGGGACCCTGCATCTACAAACTGGAAATTGAGTTATTTAACATGGCTATACATATACATATATGGGGTAACCCTCCTTATGGAGTGACCCCAGGATGCTTTGGCAGTGGGAGCAGCTGCCAGATCACTTATTTTATGGGGGTTTTGCCCCAAGAAAGTATGGGAAGGGGTGAAATCCCTTCTGGTCAGGGCTGCCTTGGGGATTAAATTGTTGCAGGAGAGGGGAAGTGAGAGGTGCTGGGTGCTGAGCACCACCTTGCAGCACAAACACCCACGTCAGATTCGTCCTCTCTGCTTACTGCCCCAAAAGAAAAGATAGAGGAGCTGTTTAAATTCTGTAAGGTAGTTGTTTATTATTATTCTATAAGGCTTCCCCACTGCAAGTGGGTATAATGCCCAGGAAGGGGCTGATGCCCATCCAACCCCAGAAACCCATCTCTGAGCCCCATCTGCAGGCTGATGGGAGACACCTGAATGCAGCCAGGAACTCCCTTCCCTAGAGCTGAATTCTATGTGTAGGTGTTGGGATAAATGAACACAGCACCACCCTGGCTGGTGGAGTTCTCCCATCCTCCTTCCTAGCTTTACTTGACCCCTAGATTCCCTCGCAGCCCCTCTGCCCAATCTTTCCCCAGCTGATCCATCCACCCTCTGCCACGGAAGAACCACTCTTGGGACTGTGGCAGGGCAAGCACATGATGCCCTGCTCACAGAGGTGCTGGAGATGGTGTTTCCTTGTTGAAACTGACATTTTGACCTAAGAAGAAAACAGGAACTATTGAGCATGGAAGTTCTTCTTTGCAACCAAAGCAATGGGCTCAGCCAAGGTAAGAATGAGTGGGTGCAGAGTCCCCATGAGATTTTTCATTCAGTGATGGGCCTCATGTTGCATTAGCTAGTGATATGCACCCCTGTGACCTCTGAATGAGAAAATCCAAGGACCGAAGGACTGCAGGGACTGAAATTCAGCTGGCAGCTCCCTGTTGGCTCTGGCTGCAGTGAGCTCCTGGAGGAGCTGCTTGGGACTGGGTCTGTGTCTGTGTCCTTGTGTTGATGCTCTATGGAGTGAGAAAATCTCTCAGGCCACATGATAAAAACGTGCACGAACTGGACTGTTTAAGTCTGAAGTCACCTCATCTGCCCATCTCTCCCATTCATCTGCAAGTTCTCACAGGGGCAAAGTCTTGTAAATTCAGCTGGAGGCTGCCAGGCCTTAACATAACCCAAAATCCAAAGAAGGAATCCGAGTTTCCCCAAGTAAGGCATGCTTAAAGGGAAGCCAAGCAGCTCCCCAAGCTGCTCTACACCCTTTGTGGCTCCTGGGCACAGCCAGCACTATGAATGTGGAATGTCTGGGATGCCTGAACACCAAGAAGACGCCAGCTACCACAGCTAAGGAAGCAATATGAAGCAAGTAGATGCTTCTTTGTCAAACTGGTGGCTTCCTGGGGTCTAGATGACTTCACAGCATCATCTGAAGACACTCTAGCACTGAAGGCACCTCAGTTCTGAAACTTCTCCTGGTCTAAAGGCACCTCGGTTCTGAAGACAGCCCAGATGGGAAGGCTCCCCAGCTCTGAAGTCTATCTTGAAGCCCAGAGGGACTCTGCAGAGAAGAGCTTGCTTGTTGTTGAGGGGAAAGAAATTTTCCTGCCCACACACCAAGAAAAATTGCTGCAGGAACACTCTGAAGCTGTTAAACTTTCCCCGTGGGAATTTCTCCCCAGGTTTGAGTTTTTCCTCTTAAAAAGAAAGTGCATATTTCTGTGTCCGTGTTATCGCATGGTGGGACTGCTCGCACATCAAAAGGATTCAAAACTCACTTTGAAAAGGGTTCAGGGAATAACCATAATGCTTCCTTGCCTTTCCAGACACAAAACTTACTTGTCTCTGGAAGCAATTGCTCCACAGCACTAAGGATTAGGCAGGAGTAGACTTGTCTGGTTGCAAAAGGAGCACCACCATCCTTCTGAAGAGTAAGTTTGTACTGTAGACTTACCTCGAGCTCTTGGTGCTGTTAACTCAAGTGCTTCTTCATACAGAGAATCTCTTTAGTCCAACATGAAGGTGTTTTCAAACTGCTTTTGCTGGCAGAGCTGAGGCATGCATCACTGCCACTCTATAGGGTGCCAACAAGGGAAATGTCATCCCCATAAAGCCATTCTGCAACGGCTCTGCCCCAGCTGCCAGCAGTGTTCAAGCCTCCAGGATCTGCCTCCAGGCTCCATGACATACAAACCCTCAGGTTACCTTGGTTAATGCAACAGCACTGGGATCGTGGGCTCATCCTGACCAGACCTGTTGCAGCCAGCAGCAGTGACCAGCACAGATCCAGCAGCAGGGACCTGTGCACCATCCCGATGAGTGCACTAAGACAGCTGTGCACTGACCATCACCTCCTGAGCTTTGCCAGGTGGAGACAGCACCTCAGGAGTGTTTGGACAGCACTGGAAGGCACTGCTTTTATTGCAGCTTGGATTTTCAAGCCCAAGAGTACGTAAGGAAAACAAATGTCTTCCAGTAGAATCAATGGGGGAGTAGCCTCAATCTCAGCACCACGATCTCAGTATCCCTGTCCTGTCGTGTTGCCATTTAATGTGGAGTGAATCCTGATGCCTACAGGAGCTGCTATAAATGCCATGTTCGTCCTACAGTGCCTGTTGTATGGCCTGTTGTACAAATCAGGTTAGCAGCCCTAAGTGACACAATGGAGATTCTGAGCAATTGCACCTTAAAAGCATGCAACTAACCCTGAGAGCCATTCAGTTCAGAGCAGGGAACAGCAGATTCTCTGAATACTGCAGAAGAGGCCGGTATTTAGGCTGCAGATGGAGAAAAACCATGTCAAGAGCATGGTTCAAACCACTGCTGTTTAAATAACCTCCTCCAAGCAGCTTTGGTAAATATAACGCCACGACAGAGCCCTTCTATGACAGCAATCTGTCATCTGGATTCCCCCATGTGTGCTTCTCAACCACCCTGCTTCCCTTGGAGGGGAGATGCTCAGAAGAAACAAAGCCTCTGTGGTCTGGAAACAATGCTGGAAAGCACAGATTGGATTCCCTGCTGGCTTAGCAACATCATAAATCAAGATTCGGGTTTGACACAGAACACACCAGACCCTCTAAGTGATGCTTAGCCCCTTACTGCCATCGCTGTTTCTCTTTCCAGTCCTGTCTCATCGGACATCAGCAGGAAACACATCCTTGACCAGCAGCTCTGCAAGTAGACCTGGATGCATGCCCCAGTCCCCATAATGCACAGCCTTGGTCTTGTTTGCCCCAGCATATCATTACTGTTTTAATTGGCCACACTTGCACACCTGGAATACAGTGATGTGATTATGCCTGCTCCCCCAGTGCCAGCCATGGCAGCCTGGTTTAACAGGTACGGTACTGCTTTATGAGCAATGAATGCCACCCTAAGTAAGCTGTACTGCCACCAGCTTCCAACGTGTGAGAGCCATCCCAAGTTTCCAAACCCATACCTCAGGGATGGGGATAACAGCATCCCATCTTCCCGAAGCACTGCAGCCTCTCTGGCTGCCACAGCTGAACAGAACACCAAGGATGGTGTCTATTTTAGAACGTGTTATTTAGTTTTAATACTTTCCAAGACTGTTTTTTGTTGTTGGTGGTTTTTGTGTTTTTTTTTTTCCTTTTCATTTGCAACTCCACCTTTGGGATTAGAGATTTTATTTTATGGAGGGATATTAATAGTAGGCAGCCAGGCTTGTTTGTTGCTTTTTTTTTCCAAACAGGCATTCAGAAGGAATAGATTAAATCATTGAATATACACAAGCACAGGAAACACTGGAAACTCTTAGCCATTATCCTATGAAGAGAATGCCAATGCAAACACTGTAATAAAATATTCTTCACTGAAATCAACACTAATTTTCCGAGGCAATCAAATTCATCCCCTTGATCCCTCCTCCTAGGGAAAACAGCCAGCACAGCTAAATTCAGATCTATGAAGCTCCATGCTTAAATTTGGTTTGGGCATGCTGCAAATCAATGATTTCAGAGAGAGGAGAGCACCCGAAGGGAGCACAGTCATGAGGATGAGACTCCATGCTGATGTTCCACCAGCAGCCAGCTTTTCCAGTGCCTACACTTGTGCAATGGCTAGCATGCATTCTCTCATCAAAGAATGGTTTGAGTTGGAAGAGATCCTTCAAGACCATCTGTCCCACTCCCTGTGATGAACAGGGACACCCACAGCTCCATCAATGCTCACAGCACCATCCAGCCTGACCTTGGCTGTCTGCAGGGATGGGGACACCCACCATGCACCCCAGGATCCCATTGGCCTTCTTGGTCACCAGGGCACAGTACTCATGTCCAACCTGTCATCCACCAGGACACCCAGGTCCCTCTCCTCAGAGCTCCTCTCCAGCAGCTCATCCCCCAACCTGTACTGGTGCATGCGGTTATTCCTCCCTAGGTGCAAGACTCCACACTTGCTCTTGTTAAACCTCATCTGCTTCCTCTCTGTCCAGCTCTCCATCCTGCCCAGGTCTCACTGGATGGCAGCACAGCTTCTGGTGTGTTAGCCACTCCTCCCAGCTTCGTATCATCAGTAAAGTGCTGAGGATGGACTCCATCCCCCCATCAAGATCACTGATGAAGACGCTGAACTTGAATGTTTTCCCTGAAAACATCTTAGCTTGTTTTCTAGAACATATCCCCATGGAGGCAGGAGCCATGTGGATATGCAGCACAGGGAGAGCTGCCAACCCCACTGCTTTTTTGCACAGGTGTTGCAAAATCCCTAAATCAGAGACTCCTAGAAAACATACAAGTTCTCATGATTAACAGAATCCAGAACAGAACCACAGAATATCATTTGGGTTGGAGAAGACCTCTAAGATCCCCCAGTCCAACCCCAGCCTAACTCCATCATGCCCACTGCCCACATCCCTCAGTGCCACATCCCCACGGTTCTGGAGCACCTCCAGGGACAGTGACTCCACCACCTCCCTGTGCAGCTGTGCCACTGCATCACTGCTCTTTCAGAGGAGAAATGTTTCATAATGTCCAACCTAAACCCGCTCACTGCAAGGGACAACTTCAGGAGAGGACGGTTCATAAAATGCCACCACTGTGGATTTGGGTTTTTCCCCATAACTACTGCCCACGAAGAAAATGGCAACAGCACGGGCTGGCCAAGAGGCTTTGCTGGAAAAGCAGAAGTATCCTCTGCTGCCCAGGCTGCAGCAGTTCATCCTTCACACTGCTAAAAATTGCCCGAATTGCACACAGCTCTCAAGTGCACACGCTAATTTACTGTAACATGAAAAAAGCCATCTCCATGCACAATATCACTAAGGTTACCTACTGTGTTCATCTTTTGCCATCTTCTGCTTGCTCTCTCTTCCTTCTAGAAATGCTAGAGGCCTTGCTTTTTCAGGTTTTTGTTTGTTGGTTTTCAATCTTTTATTACCATCTGCATTAAGAAAAATGAGATAATACTGCAAGGTGTGATCACGACTACAGGCACACAGCAGGAACACATCCAACTCTGGGATCTCTCCAGCTCACCACCACAGTACACATGCTTCCAGTAACTTGGAATTTAAGCTTTCAACCTATAAAATGCAGGGTGTTAGGCTTGCATTCCTGACCTGCCTGATACTTTCTAGTCCTAGGAGCAGTTCCTAAGATGTGCCTGGGACGGAGCTGGGTGCTAACAGCATGGTTCTCAGCAAGCTTTGGTCAGTCGAGCAAAACACGCTGTCTTCTTTTTAACACACTGCCTGCATCCTTGAGATAGAACATGTGCTTTGATGCCCTGCTGCTCAGTTACCAAGATGCCCGGTGTGTGCAAGGAGCAAGGCTTGCAGAAAGGCTCTTCAAAGACCACAGACAAGTTGTTTTTCAGCCTGGAAATACTTCTTTATTATGAAAAACAAAAAAGAATGACTATGGTTATACAAACTCACAGTGCATCAGACGAAAAACTCCCATACTGACCATTTAAACCTTGCACCGTGCTGGAAAACAGCACCATTCACTCCTCTTTGCCTTCACTAGCAGTACTGCTGCACACTTGGCTCATCTCACCTTGGTTCACACCACTTGTGTTGCTGTACTACGATCCACAAGCCCTTTTATGCATAAATATGCTCAACAGCCCTGAGCACAAGTTGTTTGTAAGAATGGGGCTCAGACAGTCCAGCTACGTGTGCAGTAAGCATATAAAGCAGCAGAAGCACAATAACGATCCATATGTCTTCGAAAGCCATACACTACAAAGCAGTGACATTAAGTATATGGCACAGGATGAAATGGGATGCAGTAATAGAAATGCAAATTGGATCG
This sequence comes from Odontophorus gujanensis, assembly GCA_013399175.1. NCBI lineage: Eukaryota > Metazoa > Chordata > Aves > Galliformes > Odontophoridae > Odontophorus > Odontophorus gujanensis. The sequence continues at coordinate 76,641 of VXAB01001180.1, forward strand.
AGGCACCAAGTACTTGTAAAGCAGAGGCTTCACTGCACAACTGCTCCGAGGAAGTTGTAAGGAGCCCAGTCCCCTGGGACGTGTAAAACTGGATTAGACATAAACTTCAAAACCCGTGTGCTGCGGGATAATCCTATGCTGGCAGAAAGGGATCACAGCGAATTTCTCTCTCTAACTTTCTTAATCTTCTGCGGAGATATCTGCTGGGGATAGCAGGTCAAAGCAAAAACATCGTGATGCAGGTGAGCCTACTTGGTCACTGTCAGGATGTCACTCTCCAAATCCCAGCACATCTCAGTCCACGGGTCCCAGGATGGTTTATATAGGCATGAAATACACATGTGTAATTTAAAATCGTACAGAAACAGAACGGTTTGAGTTGGGAGCGACCTCAGAGATCATCCAGCCCCAAGTCCTGCTGTGGGCTGGCTGCCCAACCCACAGCTCAGGCTGCCCTCTGGTAAGAGGAGAATGATTTCCCTCTGTTTCCCTCATACCAGAGTACAAACCTTGCTAAACCTCATGCCAGTGTGAGCCTTTCAGACCTAAAAAAAAAAAAAAAAGAGAGAAAAAAAAAGGAAATATAAATAAATAATAATGCTCAAGCATTCACTAATCCACTGTCGACAGATTTCAATCTTAAACAGTGAAAAATAAATCAAAATAACGTTTCAAACCTACAACAGAAATTCTCCCCACTGGGTGTACTCCCATGTTCCCATCTATTAGAGGAAAAAGTTCAGAAGAACTGTAGGAGTATTTATTTCCTGGTGAAGTATAAGTATGGGTATAAAGGGGGTATCTGCCTCTCAGGATGAGACATCTTTCCACAATCTAAATGTGCTGTTAGCTGTGCTGGTAAAATGCTACTGCTAACTACTAAAAGCAGAAGTCTTCAGAAGGAATTGTCTACTTTCAGGTGTAAATTAACTCACCCACTCATCTAAAAACATCCCGTTGGAAGAAAGGAACAAAAAAGTACACAGTGACTAGACATAATGGGATACATACCATGGACATCTGCTCTGTTAATAACTAATTTAAATGGACACACTTAAAGACACAAACGCTCATTATATGGATAAGTACTTTCTGTTAGAAGAGGGCGACTCCTGTTAGTGAGAGTGGAAGGAAGAGCTACAGAGGAGAGCAGAGCAAGGCATTTCATGGAAGGGGCAGGCCAAGAAGGAGAACACCAGCCACCAGAACCTTGTGAAAGACAAACAACTGTTTGTTATCATGTCCCAAAGCTTGATTTCTGAGGCACTGTTTGCGGTAAGACTCTGGCTTATCTAGGGGGTGAGTGGTGGGTGTCACATGGCCAGCATCACTTTGTGGACAGTTTTGCATCTGAAAGCATTTCTCTGGAGGTGTTTGCCTTTGAAAGAGAGTGCTCAGGAGAGCTTACTGGTGGAAGATCTGGCCAGTGACCAAATAACTGGTACGGGAGATCTGGGGATGTTACCATTGTATCCAGTGAAGATACACTTTGGCGTCTCACTGCTCACTCTTATCTGCTGGCAAGGTCTGGAAGATGGGAACAAAGGAGTTCCTGTGGAGATCCAAAAGCTCCTTGTCTCTCCAAAAAGATCTGACTCGACCACTTTGGACATATAAATAAGTCGGTACTGTCGTTAAGAAAAAGAGAAAAAAAGTAGTCGTGGTCAACTGGACAACACAACCTCCAACAACTCATGGCTACCGAAGATCAACGTCTGAACTACGTGCTATGCTGGAATGCTGGCTGTTACGATCTCTCTCTTGCTTTCTACAAAGACTCCTTGCTTTTATTTCCTATCTCTTCTCTGTCACCCATCTTCCTTTCCCCATCTCCCTAAGCTGCTAGCATTTGTAATAAACTGGTTAGGCTAGCATTGGACCCGTTGTGTCTTAATATCATGTATCAGAAGAACCTCCTCTCCCTCCTATTAATTGTGAGACAATCCTGACACACGCAGACACGGCCAATACGCTTCTCACGAGCACGTCATCAAATGCATTCAGTGAGGCCCCTGTAAGTTAATTCCTTCTTATGGGATCTGTCTTTAGTCCTGAGTTACTTCGGGAAGGAGTTTTGCTCCAACTCAAACCAGGCTTTTTGCTCCCGGGGGAATTCTTGGATAGCTCATGTCTGAAATACGCAAAAGGAAAGCCAAGAGACAAGGAAAGAGGAGCTCTGTCAAGAGGAGTGGTGTCTGAAGACAAAGAAGCGAAAGAGCAGCAGCACAGCAGAAGTTTTTTGTATTTTCATTACCATTTTGCTGAAGTTTTTCAGAGCGATGGTCTACAGCATGTTCTGTGACGGAATCAGCTGAGGTCAAAATCAGCCCAACTCAGCCTTACCGCTGCAAGGCTTTTGCTTAAGCTAAAAACAAAGATACACGTGGATGGTTATGAAATGGCAGACAAGGAACAGAAGATAATGCTTTGTTTCAGGATTCTGGATGAATGAGAACTGTGAAATCACCAGAGATAAAGAGGCCGTATCTTAAAAAATGGATGCGATGTGTGTACGTTATGATAAACACAGAGGAATAATAAATTGATCATCAAAAAGAAAGAACGCAAATAATGGGGAAAAATGTCTATTGTGCTTCCAACAGATGACAGAAATGATCCAAAATGGAGAACACGTGTGACTTGAGGTTCAGGATAAAGGCGTTTTACCAGTGACACAGCTGCAATTAAGATAATCTCGGTGGCAAACAACAGCACTGGGGGAATTATTAGTGGCTTATTTGTCATAGTGCATTACCTGCCACATGTGCGTGCAGAACTACGGGCTTAAACATTCAAACGAATTGCCTTCAAGAAAAGTCATCTTTATTTTCATTGTCCTCAATTTCACACCCAGGCCAGCAACACAGAACGTATGCGTGTCAGCACGAAGCCTGCAGTTTGAGGAATCCACACTGACACGACAAGAACTAATCCTATTATTTCCTTAACAGCATCTGAATAGGCATTTTCCAAGTACTGCTTCTTATTGTAAATTTAACCCATGTGTTAATTCTCTTACTGAGATCTCAAGCTGCTTTCTCCAGAATCAGGGATTTAGGGGAATAAAATCTCTTCTATTCGGTTTTGCACTTAAGAGAGATGAACCTTTCAAAGTTAAGTGGGGGGTTGCCGACTGCTTGCCTTAAAAAACATTTATTCTCTTTCCAAGGCATTTGGAAATTCTTCTAAGGCCAATTTTAGTGCACGGGAAACCACTTTTTAGCATATTTCACATATACACCTCTGTAAGATAGACAGCAGTTTGGACAGCTGCCTTCATATAAGAATCAGGAGTGCAGAAATATGTGATGGGAAAGATTTTCAGCACGATTTTCATGACAGCTTGATGAGTGAACAACCAAGCGGCGCTCCATTACAGTGAGTTACTTCCTGCAAGTTCAATTCTCCTCCAATAAACCACAACATCCAAAGGTGATCAGGTGGAGGAGGAGGATGTGAGGAACACAGGCTCCTTGGGGAACCTTATCACCTCGTGCTCAGGGGAGTTTTCCTTCCCACAGTCAAACATTGAAGTAAGCAGTGAGATGAAAGCAAACACCCAACTCAACATGCACCCGCGCTTCGCGTGCTCTCCTGCACAGCCCCACCAGCTCCTTTGCTGTGGGTACAAAGGAACTTATCGGTGGTGTATTCCATATTGATTAAAAATAAATCCAAATAATTAGGCCTAAATTTTAAGGCCCGTGTACGTTTCTCTGTAACTCATGGCGAAGGGAATTTCATGAGGTTCCACGCGAGGCTCCGGGTTTGATTATGCATTTCTTACATAATTCACCAAATTCAGTAATGGGCGCTGAGTCTCCCAGCCATTCAAGTGAGTAACGAGATTTATCAGCCCAGTTTGTCACACGACAAATAGGATTCAGAGCGGTGATAAAGGCGGGTGATGAGAGATACATGGAGGGAGGGAAGAACCAGCCGCACTTTTATTCCCATGTAATAATGCTAATAATATGCAAATAATTCCCCATCTTAATGAATCCTTCAGATGACTGCCACGTTCCAAACGCTGACTGTGGGCTGAATGAACGCAGCAGCTCAGCTGTTGGGTTTTCAATGCTCTTCTGAAGCCATGAGGTTACGAGTGCCTGTACCCATCCACCTTCACCTGCTCGAAACGATGCTCTCACATCACGGAAGGTATCTCCAAGCTCCTCACATCCTGCTTTTACAAAGTGGTGAGCACATCAAAACCAGCTTAAAAACATGCATGATTGTTGAATACGTTGAGCTCCATGCTCCTGAAGGGTGTAAATGTGGAGCACGGCTCCCAGGGGGTTTAAGAGAGGAAACGGCCACAAGTTGTACCAGAGGAGGTTTAGATTGGACATAAGGAAAAACTTTTTCTCTCAGAGTGCTCAGGCACAGGGATGGGCTGCCCAGGGAGGTGGTGGAGTCACCATCCCTGGCAGTGTTCATTAGGTGTCTGGATGAGGAGCTATGAGATATGGTTTAGCAGCTTGTGTTAGCAATGGGAATGGGTGGATGGCTGGACAAGATGATCTTGTAGGTCCTTTCCAACCTTGTGATTCTGTAAGTCCATGATGCTGAATGCTCAACCCGCCTTTGGACTGGGACTTGCTCGCCTACATACTTCTAGTGACTTCCAAACTCCATTTTGGATGTTTCTTCAAAATCTTTGCATGGATAGGAAAAGCAAACTTTGCTGTCCTTCACTGAACAGTGCAAACAGTTGTGGCCAGGTTTCTGACATCAGCACCCCTGCAGGGTTGGAACTAGATGGGCTCTTCCAACCCAACCATTCTGTGATTCTACAATTCCCACCTGAAAACCATTTTTTCATTCCCGCTCTGACATCCTTTTCATTCAAGCTTCCCACACCTACACATACCCCCTCTGATTTCCAGTTTGTCTTCCCCTTCCCACAAGCCTTTAACAAAAGGTTGCTTCAGGGTGTCCCACCCCTCTGTTCTCCAACCAGCTCTCCAACCCGACTTCTAAGGTTGTGATGTGCTACTCCTTTTTGAAAGTATAATTGATATCTATGTTTATAAATACAAATATATTTGCATATATATTTATCTACATAGCTAGCTGTAATTTATCTATGAATCTATCTCATTCAGTAGATGTTCAAGACCTGCCTGGATGCCTACCTGTGCAACCTGGTCTCTGGAGCCTCCTTTGGCAGGGAGTTGGACCCGATGACCTCCACAGGTCCCTTCCAACCCCCACAGTTCTGAGATTCTGTGACCTATTCACATGAAGTTTAACCCAAAATCGCAACTCTAGTTTTAACGGCATTATGTCAACTATCCTTTTTCCCCTAATAACTCTGTTTGGCACACTTTGGCTTGGAGCAGCTGTTCAGTCAAAGAACAAGCCAGTATGTGTAAGCTTAGGTTGTAACACATGTAGTTATTACCTTTTAGGTTGTTTATCTGACCAAATTGCACCTACACCCATACGTAAGACACGGCAAGAGCAAACACAAAATGATAGAATATTCCAAGTTGGAAAGGACCCATAAGGATCATCATGCTCCACACAGGACCACCCAAAAACCATACCAAAATCTTAAAGACAATTTCTGTTTTAGAAGTTTCATAAAGATATAAAGAGAAAAGAGACCCTGAGTTCCCACAGAAAACCAGTTAGAACCCACAAAAGATGACGCTAATGCCAAAGAAGGCTGGGAGCCCTGATTTGCTCATATCCTCAGGGAGACCACAGCATGAACTTTTCCCTTAACAAGCACTGAAGGACCTGCACAGAAGAAAAACCTATAAATGACAGAAAAACCTTGCACTGGCCTGCAGTACCCTCCTGGGGGCCAGAGCAGCCAGCCATGAGGCAGCAGCCCCCGGGACACCAGGCATCGTTAGGTCTGGCACTCACAGCATGGCCCGTGAGACGTGTGAGCTGGAATACAACAAAACAGACCCTTACCAATGTCTCCCTTCCCAAACTGTCAGCCTCAATGATACCGTATGACTTCACTGGGAAACTGCTGCCTCTTCACATATTCTGTCTATTTTGACCTCAAATTGAGCTGCTTCTGCTGTGAGATGGGACCAGCAGAGATGGGATTTCAACATCTGATCCAGCATCAGAAGAGCTCTCCACTTGCTGAATGCAAAATACACTCCAAACTGAAAAAAGAAATCAGTTCCTCATGTTTCACTTAAAGGATGTCTTTATTCACCGGAGGATAATGTCCTGCTCCCAGATATTTACTATAAAATATCCACATGGCTCAGGAATTCCCTCTCCTCCTACAGCAACGAGGGACACCATGATTGCATTGCACCCAGTGAGATGCATCATTTCCAAAATAAAGAATGAAGTGCTGACTGTCCTCCCAATCTAGGCAGCCTATAGATCAGCAGCATCACTCAGGAAGGACATCACCTGAGACAGAAATTCGCCACATTACACCTCACCATTCCTTTCTGGCACATTATGGGTGGCCCAAAGGTGAAGAAGTGGTAGGAGCTTCATCTGGAGGCCAAAACCAATCAGTTGCCTCTGAAACAGCTTGAGAAAACACAGCACTGCCAGCTAGGGTATCATGAAACCCTTCAAAGTAAGTGACCCCACAGATTCCTGATAAGCCATTAAGCCCTTCGTTTTCCCTTAAATTACAGCTGAGTAAACAAATGGAAACAAGCAGCAAGTTTTGCAGCAAGTCCTTCATTGCCCATTGCCTACAGCACCCAAATAAAAGAGAGGAAGGATGGTAGACAAACAAGCTACCAGGCAGGGAAACATCACTTAATAGAGCAGCTTTGTGGGCAGCACCAAGCTGGAAATCTTTATTCTGGCCTTCACAATCACCACTTGAAACACTCTGTTGACACAACGGAACATGGCTCAATTTCAAGCACCGTTGAGGTCGAGTAATTTCAAACATCTTTTAATGTTTGTAGATGGTCCGGAGGGAAGTTGGCTGAAAAGATCTCCAGGGTAGCCACGTGGAAATCCATACAAACCCTTCAGACTGTTACAGTGCCGGGCAGGTGGGAGGAATGGAGAGCGAAGGGGGAAAGGTGAAGGCTCAGACTTCCAGATAAGTTGCTTAAAGCGTTTATTTATGTCCAGTGCCTCCATTACAATGCTGGAGTGTGTCCTGGGAACCTGTATCAGACTGATTCCTTCAACGCAGATTGCTACTTCAAAAGTAAGATTTTAAGCATAAGTCATACTCTGCTTTCTTCTCACTGTGTGAGTGGAGGGAGGTTAAGCACTCGTGTTTTCTACTGGGTAGCACAAACCACTGCATGAGCAATCAAATAAGATGTTAATGCAGCTGGACTTAACCAGAGTTATCACAAGCCCAAGCACTGTCGCTCTTAACAAAGGTCTGGAAAAGACTGCTGATAAATCTGGGTTAGAAACAAAGCATGTCAGGAAAAATGGGCAAAGTGATTCATCTGCAGAACATCCCCTAAACTCACGAGGTCAAGGGAGAGCCCTCTGAAAGGCTTGATTAAATTTACAAAGCATAAAATTAGCTGTTTGATGCTACTGCTAATATTGCAGAGATTCAGCAGCAGGATGAGCTGGTCTTAAGACTTTTAAACCAACGCATGGGATGGAAAGGACCCCAGCGTCCCAGCAAATTCACAAGATCACAGAAGAGCTGAGGTAGGAAGGGAGGTCAAGCTGGTGCAACCTCCCACCTGCTGGATCTTCTAAACCCAAGCCATCCCTTGGGTCTGATCCTTTGGATACACAAAAGTAACCTGAAAGGAACAGCAACACCTTTGGGATATAGCTGAACCAGGGCTAAAAGCTGCTCGAACCCTGCTGACATCTCTCATTTCTCAGTTTCCTTGTGACTCAGTGCATGAGCTGGGTTAGCTACTGTTTCCTGAAGCTTTCTATTAGCACTTAGCAGTGGTAATGCTCTTAGAAATTAAAACAAAGGCAAACGTTAATGAGCCAGCGCTCACACCGCTTCTGTATGGAAATGGCTCTGTTCTAACTGGGAGAAAAGAAAAAGCAGCAGGGCTGCTCAACTTGCTCTAAAGCCAGTGATGGGGATGTCTGTGCAGCTTCAGCCTGAGCCCTCAGCCTGCAGGACTGCCTGCTCAGGGCATCCCTCACTGCATCGACCCTTTTAGAGCACCGCTGGCAGCATCACTTGTACAGCTTCAGAGAAAAACAAAGTTAAACCCTTCCCACCTGTCTGCAGCAATATCACCACCACGCTTGACTCTGGAGATGATTCATCCCCTTGTACAGATCCACACCTCCACCCCAAACAGCATCAGGATGGATTCTTTTTCCCTAAGTTAGAGCTGCACTCAGCACCCTACGGCAGTGAGTTTACTGGCATCCTTAGACTCACAGAATCATGAGTTGGAAGGGACCTCCAAAGGTCATCTAGCTCAACTCCCCTGCGATGAACAGGAATGCCTACAGCCAGATCCAGCTGTTGATCCAGTGGGTGAAGAGTGAGAAAGCATGGGCATGAACACCCAGACCCCAACCCGTGTCACCTAACAGAGCACAGCCTCAAGCTGTCTCTGCTGCCAGCTGAACATCCAACCACAAAAGCCCTTCCTAAAGGAAGCTTTTGCTGGACAGTGCCGTGCTGGGACAGCACAACCCAGCTCTTCTCTGTGACTCCAGCCAATGATCAGCTCCTTAATAGGCAGGGTTCCTTCATCTCCTCTCATCTCCCACTTCAGTTTGGATGCTTACCATGAGCAAACTCATCGGTGCCCATCTAACTTCATCCATCCGGCCCAGACACCGCATTTGTTCACACCAGACTGTGACATATGGATTTTTCCTTCAAAAAATGAGGAGTGTTGGCACTGTGTGCAGACAACTGCTACGACAGCCGAGACAGCGTCCTGTAAGCATCTAACGTTTCCTCCTGCGTTCCGGTTGGTGTCTTTCCTTGAAAGAAGCTGTTTGTCTTTCAACTGAGACAGCAGAACTCCTCTCTCTTGCCCTGCAGAAAACAGCAAAAGCTTTCAGCACATGCTTGAGTTGCTTTGCTGTTGGCCTGCTCAAGACTCAGATGGTTTTGTTGAGTGCGCATCGGGCCACACAGAGCTGAAGTCCCATCACAGAATCACACAGGTTGGAAAAGACATCCAAGACCACTCAGTCCAACCCCATCCCACCCCAAACATGAGTGACCAGGCCCCTCACTGCTGTATCTCCACAATTAATCCCTCCAGGGACGGTGACCCCAACACCTCCCTGGGCAGCTGTGACACTGCATCACCGCTCTTCCAGTGAAGAAATGTCTCCTAATATCCACCCCTCACCTGCAGCACAGCGTTGTGGATACACGCAGCAACGGTTTAACTCTCCCCTCCCAGAAACCAAGGCAAATTTAACGAGAACTCTGTCAAGTGAAGATGCAGACCAGTCAGATCCCTGCCTGCAGGTGGCAAAGCAGTTTTAAAATGAGCATTTAGGGCAGACACAGCTGAAATGGCCTTACATGTTCAGGCAGCATCGGGTCCTTCAGCAGCTGATTACCTGAACGTGAAGCAGCCGCAGCTGAAGCTCACTAATTCCTTCAAAGGCTCTCTTACACTCATCTCCACAGATTAGACAGTAAATACACTTTAATGAAGCACTTTCTAACCTCAACCCGGCTGTTCAAAAAAATAAGCTTTAACCAATGGACCTCTGATTATTTTCAGCATTTCACTGCTGCTCCTTTTCACCCACCCATCCTCAACAGAAAATTACACAGTTAATCAGTGCCTTAAATGAGCTGGCAACACGAATGCATCCAACTGTCCTAAAACAGTTCAGCAAGGGCCATGAATACCAAAATTATCCTGAAAGTCACCGTGTTTAAGGTCAGTGATGTTTAAGCACTATTCCTGTACTCAATCAGCACCAACCCATCAGGATCTAGCCTGCTGCATGCAAGTCTAACCCAAGCCCAGACAGCATGAACCTAAATTTATCAGCTCCCATGCGATGACTTTAAAAGAAACCTTCCAAATAACACTGCATTTTGGAGTGACAATGTTTACAACACTTGGGAGCTGTGATTAAACTGGAATCGCTCAGAAACAGCTTTCCCTAAATACAGCAGCCTGTAGAATAAGCAAAATGAGACACATGCTGAATATTAGGGAATTACTTGCAAGCCAGCTCCGTAAGGAAAAGGTGCTAGTGGGATCCTCCAGATCCTTTGTGCTTGACACCTTTGTCCACCATGAACACTGCACTGGTGTCATTCATCAGCAAACTCAAGGGGTAGCTCAAACTGCGGGTCATGAACTGATACTGGGGTACCATGAACTTCTCCCTTCTGCCCCTTTGTACAGATAATTGTTAAGGTCCACACACATTTAAACACAGCCAGGAGCTCATTCTGCCACCAAACAAATAAGAGGAGCCAATGGTAACAGGTTATGGGGGTTCCTGGGGGATGATAAGCTTATTTTAAGTGTTCCATTTGCTGGTTGCACACAACCAATGCACTGCAGGCACTTTGACACTGCTGCTGCCACCCCCCTCCCCCCAAAGGCTGCTTTTCCAGCTCATCCCAGTCTCACTCATCCCAGCCTCAGATGCATGCCAGCTAATATCTAATATGGCACTGTAAGCAGATTTTGCATTTGAAGGCCCTCCACTGAGCACAGAATTACACACTAGGTCTCTTCAGGACAAAACCTTTCTCACTGTGCTTTTGAACAGCACCCAGAGATATTCCCAGCCTAGCAGACTGAAAGCAGTTCCAATTACAAAAGGAAGGTAAAAACTCAGAAAAACACATCCTAAAGAGAAGGGAATGACCCTTCAAATAGGTGGCTGCAGCTCTGCTGGAATCAGAAATCAGAAAAACACCGCTTCGGGAAGCAGAAGATGTGCAAGAGGATGATTGTGGCCTCAGTGAGCACCAGAGTGCAAAGCCAGCCCTGGAAAGAGTTGGAGCAAAGTGGTGAAGCAACAGTTTGCTGCTTTCCAGGAGAGGTGAGCTGCAGGGACTCTTCACACATCCATTATCCACGAGGAGCATACTCTTGCCCGTGGAAATGAATCTTGGCTCCGGAGCGAGACAGCGCTGTTAAGAGTGGAGGAAGCGCCGACATCCAATTACACCGCCTTAATGAGTCTAAGAATAGATGAATATTTTATCAGTTTTCACCCTGAATATTTGGAGGGTTTTTCATTTCAGGAGAAAGGGAAGATGCAAATCCACGGCACAGAATGGCACGGCATCCAGATGGTTCAAAATGAGAGGCAGACCTGCTCTTGCTCTGCTGAAGCCTGGTGATGTGCCTGGAGCACAGACCCAGCAAACCATGTGACATCACTCCTCAGCCATCCTCTGCCATCAGTGTGAGGTCAGACACAGCCCTGACATGCCTCCTCCTGTGGGGTTGGGAATACACGGGGGTTGGGTGAAGTTGTGGTTAACCCCGGAGTTTCTGCAACAAAACGCTCTGCTACAATCTGTCCTCCTGCAAAGAGCACAACATGGTTGGGTATTAGGCAGAATTTCTTCTCAGAGAGTATTAATGCAGCGGCACAGCTGCCGGGGGAGGGGGTGGGGTCACTGTCCCTGGAGGTGTTCAGGAAATATGGGGATGTGGCACTGAGGGATGTGGGCAGTGGGCATGGTGGGGGGGAGCTGGGGTTGGACTGGGGGATCTCAGAGGTCTTTTCCAACCTGAATGGCGCTGTGATTCTATATAAAACAGCATCCACTCTTTTCTGCAGGAGGCTGTAGCAGCAACAACTCCAAACGCTCCTTGGTGACGCATCTGCCAGCAGCTTTCTCTGCTGGGGGTGGCAGGGCATACCCTGATCTCAGGCAATTGATTTAGAGGCAAAGATTGGTTTGCCTGATCTCTCTGAGCAGGATGTTCTCCCTCCATCTTGAATTAAACCTCAGCATGATGCAAAACTGGCTGCTTTGGAGTTACAATACATGAAAGAGTTGGTAAAGCATTTTAGGATCCTCCAGGAAAAATGCTAAATATCTCTTCTATAATTCAATGCTCGTTAAACACACTCACAGCACATCTTGACTCTCCAGTTACACAGGAAAACACAAGATCATCATTATCATGCCAAGGTATGGAAATGGTCCACAATCTGGGAATATACAGTGTTGTATGGGATGGAGATAAGAGACACTGCTACAATGTGGGCATGGTGGTGATGGGCTGACGACTGGACTAGATGATGTCAGAGGCCTTTTACAATCTTAATGATTTTATGACTCTGTGATTCTAAGGAGAAATCCTCTTCTCAGAAGCTGCCCCTGCTGTGAGGCTCCATCCATAGGCTGCTTTTGCCTGAGATGACCTCACTTGGACGGGGCTGAGATCACAAGGCGAAGGCACTCCTGCTCTTTTTCCACACCTGCACACCATTAATTGCTGCTGGAAACTGAACTGCAATGGAAAAATATTTTGCAGCAGCTTAGAGCAAGCAACCATGCTCCACTGTTCATGCAAACAGGAGAACCTGCTGACCATAAGCATCACCATACACTCCACCAACTCGGGACACATTCCTTTTTGGGTGCTACATTAGGATCCACACCTTCACCTGAGCCATCAGGGCTCAGGCACTACCTGCTGTAACTCCTAGAGTGGGCAGCAAGAAACAACTGTACGTGGCAATGCTCTCACCTAGGATTCCTACAGTCTTCTCCAAGTCCCTCCCAAAAGTTTTGCCAATTGTTTTCTCCCCCAGGATCTCTGTTTTCTCAAGCCCACCTCTCAAACCTCTCTGTCTTGCAGTGCTACAGCTAACATTCACATCCAGGCTGGGAGCTCTGAGTGCCTTGGAAGTAGGGGAGGGAGAGGCACTTTACAAGCAGAAGTATTATTCTCTCGCCGTGAAGCACCCTCTTCTCCTGCCTGGAGCAACAGCAAACCTTCCGTTTCTTTGGTTTCTAACAATATCTTCTTCCAGCTGCAGAGTTACAAAAGGCCCGACCTGAAAATCAGCTCTTAAAACAACTGTCAGCAGTTTTTAAAGCCTGTTAAGTATAGGCTGGAAGGAGAAGGGGAACCAACATGCCCCGGAGGCAAACTCCTGTTCAGCTTCACTTAACCAGAAAAATAAATACGGCTGCATGTTGGTAAACCTGAGCACTGGCACGTCATGGGAGAGGCTCCCGGAGCCCTAGAACACCCATCTGTGCTCACAGCTCAGCTCTGGCCACGGAGAAACCCTACAAACCCTCACTCACCCACACAGCACGGGTCCACAAAAACAAATACGGACCTTGTTCAGCTCCGAAGCAGGGAGAGATCCGTGCACGTGCACAGTGCATCCAGGATTTACTTCATTCTAGTACACAGCGTGGCAGGGAACCAGCGACAGTTGCGTGACCTTCATTTTCTCATTGCCCAAGTGTATATTTCACAGACCAACATATTATATACCCCCAGGTAACGACAGCGCATTTATAATCTGATAAACCCCTCCCCCTGGCCAGGCTCACACAGGCCATTTCAGAACTCTACAGTTACCACTTGTTGTTTTTCTTTTTTCTCAAATGGCAGATTAAACCAAGAAATCGTTGTCTATTCCTTTTTCTTACTGCTGCATTTTGTGCAGCGTTTGATGAGGACAGAGTCACGAGTTCAAAAACAAAGGCTGCATGTGGGTTGGGGCAGCCCCAAGCACAGATACAGGTTGAGCAGAGAACGGGTTTGGGGAGTCAGTTAATGAAAGGTCCAACGTGAGCCAGCAATTTGTGTTTCCAGCCCAGAAGGCCAACAGTACCTTGGCTTGCATCGAGAGAAGTGTGCCCAGCAGGGCGAGGGAGGTGATCCTGCCCCTCTGCTCTGCTCTCACGAGACCCCACCTGGAGCATCCAGTTCAATATTAAGAGCTCCAAAACACAGGCAACATAACGTGTCAAAAAGGAGTTGAGTTTGACTCAAAATCGCTAATCAGAATCACTTGTATCATCACAGGAAAGTAATTCCGTGCGCAAGACACGAGCAACAGCACTTTGGTGCTAAGGCCAGAGAGGTGTCAGTAGGAACAAGGAGATGTCAGCTCCATTTGCAGGCAGCTGGTGCAGCCGTAGCTCTGGAGCTGTTAGCGATGTCTCTGCACTGTTCTCGAGGGACCAACTCGGTATCACTATCACATACTTCTCCGCAGCGATGGAAGCACATTACAGGCTGATAAAAGGCAATCTGTGGTGTTTCTTACAGGCCTCCGAAGACGAACAATTTATTAAAAAGAGCTTTTCAGGAAAGCGGTGAAAACAAAACGTTCTTCATCAACACCTCACACCAAATCCATCTTCCCTTAACCGACCACAGGAGTCAGCGATACGAAGGTGCTCTTCCCTAATTGCCACTCTTGCTTTTGCAGATGACAAGAGGTGATGCCTGCTCACTCATCAGCAAAGCTTCACTGAGTCAGGCTTGTGTGGACAGGTCACAACATCAGCTGCCATGCTCCCAGCAAGAGCTCTGGTTGGGGCAGGAATCCCTCCTCCACCCGAGCGGTCCCACTGATAACAGCACACAAAGCCAGGATGACAACGCACAGCAAAACAGCATACATAATTAATATCTAAACTATAATTATCAAAGTAAAGAACAAAGCGGCTCAAAGATGGTAATGAGCCTTGCTTTTCTCATCCTCCATTCAGTTACTTGCAACAGGTCTCCCAGGCACTACAGTGAATGAGTGTAACGAAGAGATGCTCCAGGGCTTGGTTAGAGGCTACTGCATCCAGCTGTGCATCCTTCATTAGAACAAAAGAAAACCACGGGGAAACGGAGGGTCTGATTCTCATTTACCACTTCAAGCCGCTCTGGAGGCGTATGTGCGAGAATAAACTACACCCACACCTCCTCTAACAGCAGTGCAAATGAGCTGTAATGGGAACGATGATCCAGCCGAAGATTTCAAGTTAAGAACTACAGGAAACGCCGAGGAAAGCTGTTCTGTTGTCTCGTGTGTGGTGGGATTGCTCACCTCTCCCCAAACAGCACACAGGGACTGCAGCACGTGGTTTGTCCAACAGATGAACCATCCAAAACCTCCTTCCACTGTGACTGCACCTCCACTGATAGAAAAATCTCCCCTCGGCCCCTCTGTGTGAAATCTAGTGAAATCAGCTACATCAGCCGAGCCACGTGAAGTAACCAGGGCTCCCACAGCACGAGGAGCCCCAGTCCTTCCCAGCACATCTTTATCCATCACAGGTCACGCTGCTGCTTCACAAAGGATGCTGCAGACAGAGTGATGCTTTGTCATTGTTGGCCTCCACTGGGCAGTGTGTTCTTTGCATGCTGTCCCCAAATGCCCCAGGTAAGAACAATGGGGGGGTGAGGATGCAGGGAGCAGGCAGGAGAGCGTGGGCACAAAGCCCTTCTGCTGCTGGGGAAAGCATCTTCCCAATGCTGCTGCCTCCCAGCCGCACTGCTGACAGCAGTTTTTCCCTCCTTAACATCTTCTTTTGTTTCTAAACGCTTAAGGCTGCAAATGGTTAAAGAAGGATGTCTCTGTGCAGCTCAAACCAGCCCTGACAGCAGCACAGCAAGTTCAAGTCACCCTGTGATTTATTAACTCCAGGACGTCTCCCTTCTGTCTGGGTCAGGACATCCTATCTCTTACTCCAGAAATGACACTCAATTCTGCTTTATATCTCAGTCTCACGGGCTGGAAAGCCTTTTTCTACTTTCCTTCCAAAGTTTTTAAGGGATTCCTGTTCATCGCTAAGATTAGAATACATCATCTGAGAGCGTTATAGACACAGAGTAGAAAAATGTCAAAAAAAAAAACCCACCACGTTCCAGAATTACACTATCAAATTGGATTGGGGAGGGGGGGGATGTCAAAATATTTTGGTAGAGGAAGGATTTGGAAGCTCGTCTTTGAAATCACACCGTTTTGCTCAGTGTTTTCTAACAGTTCCACCAACAGAGCCAGCTATGCTCGGGAATAGCACATGTTCCGTGTTCACAGGTTTAGCTCGACACTGAAAAAGCTTTCAGATAATTCTGGAATTGGTTTGTTGTTGTCTCAGTGTGGCTTTGAAATCCACACAGGCACCGCTCATGACAACTTGACACAGCTTTCCTTGCCCATTTTCTACCAAAGTGCTGAGGATCTTATAGAAAAGATACACATGCAAGTTTGCATCTGCCCTTTCCAAGCTCCTCCAGCCTGTCCAGGACAACCTCAGCAGCAGCCCTGCCCTCCCAGGAACATAACCTGCGTCATTTCCAACCCTGGTGAGCGTTCCCCATCACAATGAACAGGCACAGACACTGTCCTCCAAGTTGAGTGCCTCTGTGCCAGATCACCCAATCAAGCTGTAACCCATTGACTAGTCCACTAACACCCCAGCTTGGAAACGGAGATATTTTGGGAGTTGAAAGCCAACTTTGAGGTCAACGGCATCCACTGTTCTTCCCTCACCCACGGATTTGATCCTTTTAACTTAGAAAGCAAGCAGGTTGTCCAGGCATGACTTAGCCCCAGTAAACCCATGCTGACTGTTCCCCAGCACCTCCTTTTCCTGCTCATGCCCAGAAATGTGCTCCAAGAGAATCCCCTCTGTGATTCCCCCAGGCATCGAAGTGGGGCTGACCATCCTGCAGCTCTCTGGATCCAGATTCTTGTGGCCTTTTAGGAAGATGGGTGAGGTATTTCCCTTTTGTTCATCACCGAGGACCTCCCCTGATCCCCACGATTTTTCAGAGATAATAGAGTGACCTTGCTTTCAGCACCCATAGATGGAGACCATTTTAGGGATTGCCACGCAATACCTGACTCTACCCTCCCCTGCTGCTGCTGCTACTCCACATCTCAAGCCCCTTTGTTAATTGCAAAGGCCTGGGACATCTCACTGAAGACCAAAGCGAAGAAGGCACTGAGGACTTCAGGTTTGTCTGTGTCTTCTGCTCCTAAATCACCTCAGCTGCCCCACCCATCAAGGGGTTGTGTTGCTAAAGCCACACCTCATCTTGCTGCCTCTAAACATCCCCTTGCAAGTATTAATTTGACACGAGTTTTGGTTTTCTTGCCACCATCACTACATGCCTGGACAGTATTCCCAGCCTCCATACTTGAAGCCAGACTCTGCTTCTGCCTTCCACGTGCCGCCTTTTTACATAGTGAAGGCACCAAGAACCCCAAACAGACCTCATAACATGAGAAGAAATTTTTCTCTAAAATCCAACCTGATAGTTCCCCAGGAGATGAAACACTGTCTGGAGCTGCTAGTGATGAGCTAAGTCCCTTCACAGCAGCCTGTAAATAACCCTGCCTTGACATCAATGCCAGCGGTCACAAAGCCTCAAAGTTCTTCAAAGCACTGCAATGTTATTGGGCTCAGTATCCCCATGCAGGAGTGAATCCTGGAAGTTGATTCTATGTGATACAATCAGGATATTTTAGTTCCTGGAGATAAGATGGCACTTTTTCTCCCACCCACAGCTATAAACTTCAGAAGCGTGACAGATTTCCTACAAACCAACAAACGTTAGCTTCGCTGTTTGAGCATCTTGAATGTGCATCAGCTGTATTAAAAACAAAACAAAACAAGACTATAACTTGAAGTTACAGCGTTTCTGTGATCCCTGGTGTCTCACACACATTTACACATACCCGGCCCCATTCCAAACAAATCGTGTTACTCAGTGCTTCGGCGTATGACCTCCTCCTGTCCCTGACACTCTCACCGTGCCTTCACCTAAACGAGATGGAAGACGAAGCAGTGCGGGAACACTTAGGCCGTACACCATCAATATTCCCACTCAAGGGTTTAACAGGACTAAAGAAGGAAAATTACAGTGGAGAGAACTGCATTTCTTCCTCTCAGAGAGCTCTCTAAACGTCAAATGTCTCTAATCCGAACAAGAATTTGGATCTTGCGTCGCAGCCTTTTTGCACCTCCCTAGCAAGAGACAAAGTGCATCCACTGCAAGCAAAAAATCAAGCTGGTGCCCACCTTGGGTGCTGTCCTCCTTCTTTCACGAGGGACCAAAACTCTTCAGGAGATGGGAAAGCCCATGTTATCCTCTTCTCTGCCAAGAAACAATGCCTTGAAACTGCCTGCTGCCTGCAAGAGGAGCTTGAGGAATTTGTTACTGAGTGGCTCCCCTGCCAAAAGCAAAGCACAAAGCTTTTTTAACCTACTGAACCCCATCAGGTCACGTACAAGATTCATTACGATTGCCTAATCATACTTCCCCACAAGCAGAACAGCAATAACCTTTCTCAAACAACGCAAGGCTTTGCAGTTTCTCCCCGTCGTGTCGTGGAAAACCTTCTGTGGCTGAACTTCACCTGCACGTGCTGCTGCTGACAAAGCAGTGCTACAGCCCCGTCACCTGCAGTACGGCCTCGGTTATGAACCCTGGGGGCAGGATCCATGTCAGCAGTCGGCGCAGATGGGTCGTGCCAACTTCTAATTGAGGAAGGGTGCCACCAGGTGATGCTGCGCCGGTGCCAAACCTTGCTCTGCCAGAATTGCTCTGGAGGCCATCTGCAACATTAACAGCAGGGGAAGAGCTGAAGTGGGCTCTGTTTTCTTCTTTGGAGATGGTCGAGCTGTTTTCCTTGGGTCATGCATCGTTATGTCACAGTTCTGAGGGCTGTCCTGAACGCAGGGCTGGTACCAACCCTCAGGCTCCATCCAAACACACTGGTTCAGTCCTTGGCACACTGCTTTAAACCTCGCACGGTGCAGACACTGCACACACTGTGGGCTCGAAATGACGTGCCAGCTCTCGACCCACCAGGTCAGCTCTTAGACGGCACCAAGATCACGGGCTGAGCTTTAATGCCCTGGAACCAAGACAGAGACTGATGTCTCCTAACAGTGTAATTTCACAGAGTACACCTCTCCAGAAGTACTCGTGCTCACTTTAAAGGTTAGACGCAGTTTCACAAGATTTATTTTCATTAAATGAGATTTTATCCTCCTTTCTATAAATCATTTGGCATCACGTTATTCTTGGGCTGTAATACTGGCTGGACAACTTTACACCTTCCCAGGCAGAAGTGTTAAACAGGGAAGGCTCAGGAACTGGAGAAACATGTGCTGGTTACTACGAGGGATGCAGAGCACTGCAAGGCTTAAGAGTATTAAAACAACCTGCTTGGGACAGAAGACAGATATACACAACCACCTTCCACTAACCATGTGAAAAAACTGTTGGGTTAGATAAACCAATTAAAAAGGGACTGGTTCTGAAAAGTGACTGATAAGTGCATAGAACCTTCTTACCAAAAGAAGAACCTCCTCCTGCCCAGAATTCCAGTCCAGAGGGGCACTGCTTGGACACAGCACTTTCCTGAGTGCAGACCAAGTTTTCAAGTGTTATGAAAGCAAAGTGGAGATCTCCAGGCTTACTCCATTCCCAGTACATCAATTCCAAGTACACGAAACTCTAGGGCCACAACTGTTCTGTGTTTTGGAGGCAGCCATTTTGTTGCAACTTGGATGGAAATTACATATCAGAGAGCAGTAGGTGGGATATTGTTGTACTCCTGACTAGTTGGCCTGAATAGCAATAAGTCTGTGTGTCTTCAGCAAAACAGGAAAAACCACAGTCATCTAATAAGAATGCAACCCACTGCCTCAGAACGCAGTTTTGGCCAGATCTTAATGCTGTGTAAATTACATTTGCTTCAGCAATCAAATCTCCCTCTCATTACCTTACTGCTACCAGACTTCTGAAATAATTGACATGATCACTTGTAATGGTTAGGAAAGTTTTGATTTTAGGGCAGCCAATCTTGCCCTCTTTTTCTGTAGTACTTAGACTCATCCGTTTATATAATCAATTTTTCCATTTAAATGCTTCTTTCTACAGGAAAATGAATTCAGAATTGTTCAGAATTCCCAGTGATTAAGAACAGAAATGGAATGAAAGTTGTAAAAAGTGTTTCTAAAAGGACAGCCTTGTGCTTTCTCATCCTGTGATGGCTTTAGGTGGCAAGGTTGTAGTGGTGGGGGCTGCAGGGGCCTTACCATTCTCTGCCTGAGACCAAGGCACACAGTTTTGTGCATAGCAAATCCCCAGCTCTGCTGTCTCCCAGGTCCTCTCTGCACAGAAGCAAGGAGTCTCCTGCTCCTAAAGGCACACTTGCACTCCCCTGTGCACACAAACTTACACCTACCCTGCTCAAAACCAGGCTGGCTGAAGAGACAGGAACAAAATTAGAAACCAAAAAACCCTAAAACTTACACATCTAGTATTTCCTCTTAACAGCCCTTCAGCATTCACTGTTCGTTGAGCCTTTCATTTCCTTCCCAAATAACCTCCCACTGAGTTAAACCAACACAATCGAAGAACACCTCAGTAACCAGGCCAACAAACAGAGCTTGCATCTATCTACAGAGCTCACCTGGACGTATCCCACATCCCGCCGTAGTGCCGTGCTCTACCACGCCTTGGGTGCTGCATGGAAGGCACCAGCTGCAGGAGGACACCCAGAATCTGACAAAACTTGACATCTTCAACATGAAAAGTGAAAAATTTGGTTGAAATTAGTCAAATTCCAACGTGATGACCCACTAGGTGGACGAGGGAAAGGCTGCTGACGTGGTCTACACGTACTACATAGTCTAGACTTCAGCAAAGCCTTGGACACTGCCTCCCACAGTGTTATCCTGCAGAAGCTGCAGCCTGTGGCTGGGACAGGTACACTTTTTGCTGGGTGAGGAACTGGCTGGAGTGCTGGGTCCAGAGAGTGGAGGTGAATGGAGTTAAGTGCAGCTGGTGGTCTGACTGGTGTTCCCTAGGGGTTGCTACTGGGGCCTGTCCTGTTCAATACCTTTACTGCTAACCTGGATGAGGGCACTGAGCTCCCGTTGGCTCCCAGCAGCTCCCAGCTTCAGTTTTGGCACCAAACTGGGTATCTTTAGGACCTGAGAACGCAGCACCCAAGATCTCATCCCTCCTGGCCACTATCTTCTCCTGCAGGCTAGCTTTCTTAAAAGCTCATGTGGTCAAAGAAGACACCTACTAAGCAGAAAATGCAGAAGCTGGAGAAATCTGGCTGCGCCCAATCAGCGGACAAACCCTGCTTGGGAAGGGATGTGCTATCAGTCTGATTCCTGCTCCGTGGGGAAACAAGTAAAGTTCATATGGCACAGGCAAAGACTCCCCAAACAAGCCTAAGTCAATTGGTACTATCCCCTAGCACACAACAAGCAGGGTGTTCTCTGCTGGCATATCAAAACCACGTCCAAGACAAGATACAACCCCAAAACACCGCTGCAGGTTTCCTGCTTTCCTCCCCCACTCCCCCACATATCCACTCCAGAAGACAGTAAGGGAAAAAAAGATTAATTCCAAGCTAAAACAACTCCATGGAGGTACGCTGTGCCGGCTCCGGTTCTACTGGGAGAACAATTTCATATTCTGACTGCAAGATACACAAGTTTGTGGGCTCTGGACTCTGCCAAGGCAACACATGGATATCACAGGGACCCTAACAAAAGCTGACAGCAGACGCTCTCCTTATATTCTCTGCCAGGTCTCCTCTGTGTCAGAATATTCAACTGTCTCCGTCCCCCTCCCCAGTAAAATGCCCCCCAGCTCTGCCTTACCCTAATTGATGGGCGAAGCCAATTTGCAGAACAGTGATGGACAGAAAGCAGCAGCCCAGCTTACACCAGCTGGTGCAGGTGCTGATTATTTTCAGCATTTAGAAGCTCTGAAGTCACATCTAATGGCTGCTGAACAAAACCTGCAGAGTCTGGCATCAGGAGCCGCGCTCCTGCTTTCTCAGAAAGCCAGCAGTTAATGGTATTCAGGCTGAATCTAGAATCATGAAAATATCTTTATTAAGCATGTCAGAAAACGTAGCGAAACGCTGTGTCGAACAATTGGCCGTAGCAATGCTACTCAGTTCTGCAAAGTGAGTCTGTATCACATCTGATGTGTTACATAAAATATATGTCAGCATTTTCCTGGCAATAACAATACAGCCATTGCTGAAAACCTTAACACGCCGCAAATAAAATATTTGCAATGCACTTGGAATTGTGGTCACTGCTCAGCTTAACACGCTCAGCTACGTACTCAGTGCCTCAATGGCCTTAGAAGAGTGCTGAACAAACCTACCCCGTTAAGGCTGGGTTCTGAGGTCTCCAGATATATATTTCAAAAAAAGAAACATTCGTTTTTATTCAGCTCTGTTTATGCATTCCTGCACATAGGTGTGCTCCCCCTGAAAAAACAAGAGATGAAAGCAGGGAAGGAGGCCCGGCTTAACAAACGGGACACAAGCTGGAGGCTTGAAAATTGCTGTGATTAGTCAAGCCGAGAAAGGAATCAGAAAGATGAAGAAAAAGATGGATGGTTCATATAAGGACAGGAGGGAAAACACTACAGCAAGCGGATGGAGAAAGGAAAAAAAAAACAAGCAGAGGAGTGACTTTTAAACGAGCTGGAGTATTGCCTAGGGTCGGAGAAGAGTACCAGGAGCCAGGAACGTACCCTCTGAGTTCATCGAGCATGTGATTTCTGCCTGAAAACCTGCTCAGCCACAGCCCTCACTGCTGCCCGTGATGAGGCCGTGCAGCCATCACCGCTGAGTGCTGCATGCAGGCATCCATCAGCAGCCCCACACTGCACTTCCACCACATCACACACTGCCTGTGGTGCTGAAATGGGTGGAGGGAACCCTGAGCCAAACTCAAGCGTGGACCAACAGAGGTGGATTCCAGGGACTTCACACCACCCAACCCCATGGGGCAAATTCTACTTAATTGCAGAGTTCCCAGGAGCTTCAATTGAGCCCAGATTTCTACTTAAGGGTCTGAGGAGCACCAGCACCTCCCAGATCCCATGGAGGTGCTGCACTGGGAGTAAAGCCTCCATCCCCAACCACACAGCTAACCTCAGCTGCTAGAAGAGAAGGCTGCAGGGAGAGCAGCCTACCAGTACCTAAAGGGGCTGTAAGAAAGGGGACAGACCCTTCAGCAAGGCTTGCTGTGACAGGAAAGGGGAAACAACTTCAAACTAGAAGAGGGAAGATTTAGTCTGGGCATAAGGAAAACATTTTTTATAATAAGGGCAGTGAGGCACTGGCACAGGTTGCCCAGAGAGGCAGTGGTGCCCCGTCCTGCATGCAGGCAAGGTCAGGTTGGATGGGATGTGAGCACTGATGGAGCTGTGGGTGTCCCTGCTCAGTGTAGGGGAGCTGAGCTGGACAAGATGCCCTTTAAAGGTCCCTTCCAACTCAAACGATTCTGTGATTCTATGATTCATTCACCTCATGTCCCAAAAGCTTCTGCTGCCCATCAGCCATGCTGCTGCACTGGCCATAAAAATCCCTCTGGTATAGGTTAAAAAAAAAAGGGGGAAAAAAAAAACCCTCAACCTGAAAAGGAACACAGAGGAACACTGCAGTGATTCAGTACTGCTTCAGTCTGAAGTCAGTCTGCTTCAAGTGAACTACTGTAAAACTTGCAGCTTTTCACACGATATCCAAAGGAGTATGCAAGGCTGGGTGGAGTGTGGGAAAGGAATAGCAGCTGTGTCGTGGGTCTGTTCAGCCCTCACATGCTCAAGTTCACCAGCACCACCAGTAACAGCACCAGGTCCGTCTCAGCTACCGCTGAAGAGACAGACACCAGCAGAAACAAAACGCTTCCATTTCTGTGAGTGCAGTCATCCCAGGAGAGCAATCCTGAAAGGTTTAGGAAGTCTTTTGATTAGAAAAGAGATTGGAAATCCTGGTTACAGATCCTAGCACATAATAGGCAAAAACCTGCTGTCACCAAAACTATCCACTTCATTTCATCAGAGTTCTCCCAGAAAATGAGCTCCAGAGCAAACCAAATTAAGCAGAAGGAAGAAGACCAAGGGCTGCTCATGAGGCTTACTGTGACCTCCACGGACACTCCCTGCTTTAGGTAATTCTACCTTTGTCTCAGCCAGCCACAGAGAAAGCACTGGTGCTGATTTTGATGCATCTTGACACCTATCAAAGCTCCAGATCTTTCAAGTACGGCGAGGAGTCTCTCCTACCCTTTCCAGCTCTCCTTCTTCCTTGAAGAAAGACATTAGATTAGAACATAGATGAGAACATAGCCCTAAGCTTGACAGCTTATATTTAGGCTGCCCTCCCAAAGAAGGAAGGCTTCCACATACGTGGGGCTGAGCATCCGTGATACCCCTTTTTCTATTGCTATAACAAGGAAAACAATCAACCAGCTCGCAGAGGTCCAGCTTAGATTCACATCAGACCTTCTTTCCCAGGTCCACAGGACCATGAGCCCCCTGCAGTAAGGGGACAACGTACAGCATGGAGATGCTGCCACATTAACACATCTTCTGCAAAGCAAAGAGTGGCATCCAGATCTGGCTGCGGCACCCTGGGCAGGGACACAGCTCACCTGGGACCCAGTGAAGAAGTGAGGACAGGAACAGGCTGCACATGCAGATGACAAAGGCTGGAGGCGAGGTTTATGGGAGCAGGAGGGTGGTGAAGGCTGGCAGGCACACAGGACAGGCAAATTTCCTTAGATTATTTAGGGTCGCCCCTAAATCTTCCTTGGCCCTGCCTTGACTAAGGCTGGTCCTGCCAGAGACACTAATTTTCCCTGCCCCATCTGTTTGGATTTGCTTACTTACTAATTTATATGTCTATCTCCACAGTGGCTAAGCATTTTAATCACAGTGATTAACACACTGAGCAAGAACAAAACAAAAATGGTTTATCAAAGGCTATTAGCAGTGTTTGAATGTCTAGATGCTGCTTTTTACACATGAATGCTGGTAAACGATCATCTCCCCATAACCCTCACACGGGCCCTGATTTATTCCCCCTCCTGCCAGCTCCACTGTTTGCCACAGCTCATTGGGGAGTTCGACCCATTTGGCACCAGGAGGACACAACAGGTTCCTGCAGGAAATATTCAGGCTTCTCAGCCCAGCTGAAGCTCTCAATACCATGGTCAGAAGAAAGAGGGAAACCTCTCAAGAACAAGTAGAAGATGTGACTTGTGCTCCCCAGCCTTTAATTTAAGGGGATCCTTCTCAATTAGCAGAAGGGCAGATCAGACCTACAACCATGAGAAACACACAAGCACAGTTTGTATTAGATACACAATGTCCTAATTAGGATTTGCTATACAGGGAGCATTGCATAGCTTGCATTATACACAGGTAAGAGTTTGCTCTTTCAAGCACATGGCACCAGCTGACAGCTCACCTCCTGGGTACTGGGCTCAACACCTCAAAACTGCAGTCAGCACCCAAGCACAGAACAGGCAGTGATGCAAGGACCACTCACAGACATACAAGGAAGCCCAGGGATGCCCTACCACCTGGACACAGCACTCATTTCAAAAGCTTGAGCCCCTAAAAATGAGTTCCTCAGGCAGAAAAAAGCAAGTCTTATCTGTGTTTGTAAAGCCCTGTGTAAATTAACAGCCTTACACAAATAGGATTTAAAACAAAAACACAAGTACAACTACACAGCTTATTGCTCTAAATACATCTCCAGTGGTTTCCACCACCAACAGAGCGGTGGAAACTTCATTTATGAGGCATGGCTGTAGCTCAGTCCATGGGGGTTTTCAAGGAGACACTAGATGTGGCACTGTGGGACATGGTCAGCGGGCATGATGGGGTTGGACCCCAACCCCAATGTTCTATGCAAGCTGAAGGTTGAGTTAATGTCCATGAGAGCCAGAAAACCCAGAAAAAAAAGCAGTCTTATGACTGCTCACACACATTCGTCTCTTTCAATAACAAAAGGTTTATTTGGTGGCAAACTAGAACAAATTAAATGAGGAGCTAAAGGAAATAACCAGAGTAAAACCTGCTCTGGTTGGTACATCCTTCTCTGTTTCCAACAGATCACCATTCCAGGGACATTAATCATTTCAGCTGTAGCTTTTCACACTCACAGCAAAATAACAAGGTTTTATCTCTGGGTGAAACCCTGAGGAGATATCTACCCACTAGACTATCTGCAGTCCTGCATCCAGGTCTGGGGCCCCAAGCACAAGGAAGATGCAGAGCTCTGGGAACAGATCCAGAGGAGGACCACTAAGATGATTGGAGGGCTGGAGCACCTCTCCTGTGAGGAAAGGTTGAAGGAGCTGGGCTTGTTTAGCTTGGAGAAGAGAAGGCTCTGCAGGGACCTCGCTGTGGCCTTCCTGTACTTGAAGGGAGCGTATCAACAGGAGGGGGAATGACTGTTTACACTGGCAGATTGTGATAGGACAAGGAGGAATATTTTTGAGCTAAGACAGGGGAGATTCAGGTTAGATGTCAGGAGGAAGTGTTTCGCTCAGAGAGTGGTGATGCACTGGAACAGCTTGCCCAGAGAGGCTGCGGATGCCCCATCCCTGGAGGCATTCAAGGCAAGGCTGGATGTGGCTCTGGGCAGCCTGCTCTAGTGGTTGGTGACCCTGCCAACAGTAGGGGGTTGAAACTAGATGATCTCTGAGTTCCTTTTCAACCTAGGCCATTCCATGATTCTATGATTTAAAACCATTCCTCCTTGTCCTATAACTGTCTGTCCATGTAGAAAGTCAGACTCTCTCTTGTTTATAATATCCCTTTAACTACTGGAGGGCTACAATGAGGTCCCCCTGGAGCCTCCTCTCCTCTAGGAGAGAAGCCCAGCTCCCTCCACCATGCTTTATAGGAGCAGTGCTCCGGCCTCTGATCAATTCACATACATCTCCAGTCATTTTGGTCCCTTATAACAGTATTACCAGCTACTGAAAGTAATAACCACACTGAATGTGCACATTATTAATTTAGAAAGGTTGTCTGCTGGATTCTTGACTGTCCCTGCTTTCTACCAGTCCCACTCGATCTTCGACTGTTTATTTATTATTTACTATCTAGGTGTCTCTGGGACAACTTAATACAGTAAGATGCTCTCTCATCTCATCCCTGCTAATGAATGTAATAAATAACTACAGTAAGCACTATAATCGATACTACACTCTGCTCATATCCTGGAGAACACGAGGTCTGTGGCCTGAAGCCCTGCTGGGGATACAGAGCCTCCGTGGGCTCAAGCCCTGCTCAGTGCTCAGCCAGGTGAATTAGCAGCACTGGGGCGGGTACCAAGCTGAGCAACACTGCCCGCAGAGCATGACCAGGATGGAGCTACACGGAGTTTTCCTTTCTACAATAAAGGATCACGGAAAGCTCAACTGCTTCTTCCCTTTGGTTCCCACTCTCATCAGTGCAGAAGAACCCGGCACAGGATTTAATTCTGCAGTTCACTGAAGCAATGACATTCCTCAATTCATTCACAAACCCTCCATCTCTGTCTGGCCCCGACCTGCACCAACAGCTCCAAGGCGTGAGCCCAACCACGCTCTCCAGAAGCTGAAAACAGAAACGGGCTTTTCTTCTTAACACTGCTATCACCTCCAAGGTTAGCTGTTACACGACTTGGTAGGAATGTCTGTAGCCAACATCTATCTTCTTGCAATGCCCACGCTCACTGCTTGCCCCCTCCCTGAATTTTTCTTCAAATTAAGCTGTACCTCTTGCAGCCAGGATCACAACCTGCTGCAGCAAAACCTTGGGGACCACCAGAACCCATGGCAAATACTGTGAAAGCAAAAGGAAAAGCAGAAAAGCTCAAGAAACCACAGCTTAATGACTTGGCTGAGAACGCCTCTACAGCTGAAGCTATTCCTTTTATGCCAATAAATCTGTGCATCAAATCAGCCCAGATCCCATTCATCAGCTCACGTGTCCCAGGTGGGAGATGGTACCTGGTCCTGAGGGGTCCTGCAGGCTTCCAGCACACAGGAAGAGTCTGCAAGCCCTTTTAGTGCACATCAAGTCCTCAACTGACATCGTTCAGTTGATTTACTGGAGCTGCCATCAAGATGGAACTTGATCCTCCACATCCACACTGCAGAGAAGCTGCAAAACTCAGCTTCCAATACTCAGTATCTCACTCCACTGAAAATTAGAACTGTCCACAATTAATGTGGGCAACAGTGCTTCTTACACAGGTATCTCCTGCCTCTGTAAGGGGCAGAAACTCGCACTGCTGATTTGAGCTCTTCCAGTGGAGCTTAATAAATCTAACACTCAAGCGATCTCTGTTGCCCACATGAATGTAAGCAAAACAAAACAACTGCAATTACCCATGGACAGCATGATATTCCATAGAAAAACCCTACACACATGCCCCGACCCCATGCTTTTTCCTAGGCACCCTGTGCTCCTCTGCAATCAGACACGCAACGAAGAGGTGCAGGGTGCTCTGGCCTGAGATCTCTTTAGACACAAATGCTGTGGTTGCCCTTTCTATACTCCCAGAAAGGCTTTTTCAAATACTGCAAACTGTTTGCAATAACTGGTAGGGTTTAAAAAAAAAAATTAAAGAGAGCATTTCACGCTCAGATGAAAACTCCACTAAAAGCATCAGACATCGATGCTTCTTTGCTGCTCTGCCTTTAACTCGGGCACTCACTATACATCAGAGGCAGCTCCACACAATAGCTAGTTCTACCTGTCAGCCACAGCTCTGACCCAGTCAGGACACAGAGCTATTTCTCCAGTTCACCAAAAGCAGACTGAACAGATGCAGGACACCCCAGGAACGGCCCCCATCAAAGCCACCGTGGGGCAAGAAAACCACATGCTGAGTTGGGAAGGCTCAGTCAGCAAATGGCTTCATTGAGGCAACCCTGCTGGCCTGACCCAAGGCAATGAGATCTTACCAGGTAACAGAACTCCTGCAGAAACAAAAGCACGAGATCATAAACGGACTGAAGCTGACACTGCTGACTGCATCCAGAGGTTTGGGATGGATCTGACTGCACGCTCATGCATCAGTCCCCTTTAATGTGTAGCAGTAAACTGTGTACCAAGGAAAATAACAGCTACTCGACAGAGCTGGGTATGAAGTCTAGTTTAGAAATGTCTCTTTCTAATTCTACTCATATGATTAGGAAGAGTAATATATATCTTTTAATAGGCAAATAAAGTCATTTCTGCGTTACCATTAAAATCCTAGAGCAAAGGATGCATGAGGAAGTGTTCTGTTTGGGATGGTGAACTCTCATGGTCATCCCTAGCACCTACAAACACGCTTCCTTGAAGTCTAACATGCTGCATAACAGCACTTCAGTCAAACCAAACCTAATGTGCCAGGTTTTTAAGTTGCATTTCTATTATGAACTTCTTCAAACAACCTTTCCTGCAATTAATGCCTTCCGTTAAATCACCAAAGTTGGCTTCTCCATCTCTTCTATTTCCAAAGCCTAGCAGCTGTAGAATTACCCTTACACGAAGGGTGGTGAGGCACTGGCACAGGTTGCTCAGAGAGGTGGTGGTGCCCCATCCCTGCAGACAGCCAAGGTCAGGCTGGACGGGGCTGTGAGCACTGATGGAGCTGTGGGTGTCCCTGTAGGGAGCTGGACCAGATGATCTTTAAAGGTCCATTTCAACTCAAGCTGTCCCAGTTACATGCCTCCAGTTTGGGGTTAATGTTAAGGGCTCCAAGCAAGAGGCTGCCTGCTGGAGACCCAAGCCACCCTTGGGACTAGCTGGGGTGGAAAAGTGGGGGAGGAAGGCTATACCAGAAAGTACCCAAGCCCCAAAAACTTGAAGTTTCAAAGGCTGTATAAACCCAGCTGGTAAAAATCCACTGTTTTACGATGGTGAAGTTGATCCCCAGAACACAGACTTCTGTTCTGAGTGACTAACAGAAGTTTTCGGTGAGGACAGAAAGAATACAAATGCAACAGTAATGGGAGCCTAATGAAGTTCAATCTTCAGTTAATTCATATAACCAATTAATACTACACCCATGGAAAGGGTAACCAAGGTATGAACCTTTTTCTTGCTTTGAACAGCCAACGCTAGGCAAAATATCCAACCTGAACACGTGCATCTTAATTCTTTGCATTAAAGACCAACAAGTGTGCTAGTGGAGGGCTCTGGTCCCTGGTGAGCAGTGAATTTAAGGCAGAACATGAGAATCCAGCAGCAGATCCCAATTAGAAGCACTGCCCCCCGTTATGGTCCAGCTCCTTGAGTCCACGAGACTTGTATTGCCTTCTCATATCCCCCAGTGCCTATAAAGGACCCCTTCCATTTTCCCCAAAACACACCCACAGTACCTTGACCAGCAGAAAAGTTTCAGAAACCCAAGATACCAGCTCCCATGGATCCATTTTAGCACATTTCTTACCTTCAGCACCTTAAGAGCGATTCATGCAAAGAGAGATGTGACCTTCCCAGCTTTTTAGGTACCTGTGTTGGGAGTGCCAGTTTACAAATGCTCTAATCCCCTGTAAGAACAGGGAAAATAATCCAGCAGCAGGCAGACAACTCAGCAAAGCATCAGCAATTAAACGTACACCCTGGATTCAAGCTCCCCGCGCTCAGTTACATTGCTCCCAACGGTTCCAGTAGAGTTTTTCTCTCTGAGAACGTGATGCTGACAAGGAAACTATAAGGGTCAGAAATAATTTGCCATTACTGCTAAAAAGAAAAAAAAAAAAAAACCTCGGTGATTTCCGAGTTCCCAGTGAGAGGAGCAGTAGGGAATTACAGGGAGATCTGCATGTTTAAACAGTCAATTCAGTGGCTTGTTGCAGGCAGAGCTTGATCACAATGAGGAAAAATAATGAGAGCTTATAACGAAGCTCCAGTTGTGCAACAAGCCATGCCAGAAAACCTGCTTTTATAAATGGAATTATTAAACTTCCGAGCGGTAAAACAAAACCGCTCCTTGCATAAACAGCAATAAAGCAACAATTGAGGTGATGTTTAGAAGTGCACCGACTGAGGGATTATTCAGGTAAATGCTGGGTCACCCAGCCACGTTCCCAGTACTAAAAGTGGTGCTTAACGTGAGCCTCGGCTCTCCTGAACTCCTCTGCAGGCTCTCCTGCACGCTCTGGGATGCAGGGAATCAGCAGAAAGGGCTGAGCAGTAAGACCAGACCCATAGGCTTCGTGTGTGCTGACAGAAAAGCAGGCTTCCTGTGCTAGCATCCCAACGAGAGGAGGCACACCGACTCCAGAGCAGCTGAGGATACGCTCCAGGATGTTTGAACTCATGGACACCAAGGCTTTTACACCACGAAGCTCCAACAGCTTGTCTGTAACTTCTGCAATAAACATCTCAAGTCCTGGCTGTATTCACCTACCAAAAGATGATTAAGCTGAGTATGTACAATTACTTTTAATCCAAAATAACAGATAGATTTTTAACTCCCTACCACGCAGCATCTAAGGTGGGATATTACCAGGAGCTTGCTGAAACCAATCAATAACTATTAAAGCTGGATCCCATCAGCTACCACCAGGTATTAGCCACTTTCTCAATACTTCAAGTATTCTATTATCTTTAGATGCAGTTAAAATAGTAAAATGAAGTGGTCTCATACTGACACCGCGATAAATACGAGATTAAATATAGAACAGATTTATTACTTCCCCAAGTCCTACTGAGCGTCCTGATTTTATTTGTACCCACAACAGTCGTTTGCTTTGATGCTTTATTATTTCAGATCTAAAACGTGCAACTGAAAAGCAAAAAGTATGCTGGTTCACAACTGAAGTTCATTTGAGTCTGGGTGAAGGCAGGTGACCTCACAAGTGTGGGTTTCTGGCTCTCTGCCTGTCCCAACGAGGCTGAAGGAAGGCTGACCCAGCAAGGTCTGAGCGAGGAGATGGCTTCAAGGGGTCACTAGTATCCAGTCCTCTGCTCAATGCACACAGCAAAGCACTTCTTCATCCAGCACTCACCTGTGTGCCACCCTCATGTGCTAACACAAAAGTGAACCACTGAATGTAAATCTCCTGAACGTGATATTTATAATCTGATCTGATGATTGGATCTGGGTTTCACTGCTGGAGCACATACACAGGTCATAAATAAATTCAGGCCACAGTAAATAGGTAAATCGTGGAGCCATGGCTGAAAGCTAGATGTGGGTTTTCCAAGCCTGGATAAATTTGCATTAGCTGGGGAAAAACAAACAAACAAAACACATATTCCAGTAAGAAAGTAAGAAATTAACCTCAAGTGAGGGGAATTAGTTTCCTTTCCAAAGTATTGCATCTTCCTTGCACATTTGGCAGGGACAGGACACCGGCATGACGCTGCCTGGTGCCTGAGCTGTCATAGCAGCCCTCACCCCAGAACTCATAGAATTGTATGACTTACAGAATCACTGCAGTTGGAAGAGACCTTTCAAGTCATCTAGCCCAACTCCTCGGCACCAATCAGGATTTGGTGCACCCTCCACTAAAGAGGGGTGTGAAAGCCTACCATACCACCTTCTGAGATGGGCACGTGCCAGTGCTCAGCCTCAACCTCCAGCTCCTGCTCCGAATCCTGCACTACATTCCCTGCTGCAGCTTCCCTCGACGAACCCATTTTCTCCCCAGTCTAATCCTAAGAAGCAATGGGAAACCAGCATTAAAGCCGTCTCATGCTCTAAAGCTGAGACAACACATCGGTGTGACATCCTACACGTGGTGACCTCACAACCCCAGAGCAGCTTGCATCCTCCCCAAAAAAGGGCCGTGGCCACGAGGGAGGAACAGATGCATTTCTGCAGTCAGGGTTTCAAGACTCGGTGATGCACGCCGTTCCAAATTACTTCCACTCCCAATTAATATTCATAAACGAAGCACAACACCACGCTTTCCATCAGCCATCACACACCACCCACGCTAGATGAAAGGACAACTACACGAGATAAGCAGTTTATTGGATCAAAAGTCTCCTTTAGATGAGAAGACAGCTATTGCAACAGTATAAAACTGATAGCATCCCATCCCGGGCGTACGTGTGGAGGGAGTATCAGTACATCTCTCTTTAAACCAGAGATTCAGCCCTGAGAACGCACAATGTAATTATGTTAATTTATCTGAATTTCTCTGCTTGCTTAAGGCTTTGGGCTGGAGGTAGGAACTTAGGTTTGAAAAGCCGACGTTGAAAACCTGCTCTGAAAACAGAAGTGACACCCAATTGTTTCATCAGTAATTTGAGTTTAAATCCCTAAATCCCAGTGTCGTTTGTGCCCACCACTGCCACACCAATCTCAAAGGGATTTTAGGGGAAGACCTTGCCCTGGAGCTTTTAACTTCCACTGCCATCACAAGAGCTTTCAACCTGGGTGCTCAACGAGCGTGGTCAGAAACACATTCCTAGCTCCTTCCCCACCTCACCTCTCTCGAGCAACATCCAGAAAGTGTTTTTCCTCCCCCTCCTCCTCCTCCCCAGACTGATCGTAGGTGGCAGAAATCAACGCTCTCATCCTCCCAAAGACTGGAAGCAGCTGATGGGTGCAAGCTCTGTGCGGATAATAAATGAATCAAAAAGATACCTGAGAAAACTCACCTCGAGCTCAGTACAGTGACTGAAAGCACATAACCCGTAAGGACACACTGCTCACTCCACCAGCCAGCAAACTGATGTTTCCTAGAAGTAACAGCAAGATGGGGCAACGCTGATGTCTCCAGCCTTCCTCCCTCCAGAGCCATTCTGCTCCCCAGCCACGAGGGACAGAAACAGGCAGCCCAAGAAGTATATTTACACCTCCCGCCAGAAAGGGGAAGTATAAATATTGCCAAAGCTTCCTGAAGGCTAGTACTTACAGTCATGCTTTGAAAGGGAAAGAATAAAGCAAAATATTCAATTAGAAAAAATTACTGTAATTGCAGGTTCTATTTTATCCCTCCATTAATGCAATAAAGTGCCTTGAAATATTGCTGAGCTGGGATACAGAGCTTAGTGCTACTTAACATGTTAATATACATCCAGGGGGCTAATTTAATTTAGATCTGCACCAGGGTCTCCTCTCCCTGCTTGTCCCTACTGTCTTCCTCAACACTCCTCAAAACACAGCACAGAATAAACGCTTCACCACCACACAGAGCTGAGGCCAGACATAAATCCTGACACGTGCAGTGAAGGGAAGAGCATCAAGAACACAAGCACATAGCTGATGCACAGTTAAAAGTGTGTCTGCGTGCACCTGAAAGCCCTGGCACCTTGAATTTGTATTTTTAGGGAAGGAAAGCATCCAGTTGCTGCTGCCCAAACACCAACCACAACCCCCTTGGAAATGTAAGGCCGTACCACTTTGTTCCAATAGCTGCGGTTTGCTGAATATAACCCTGGTCCTCCCTACGACAGAAGACAAGTGAATCCTATTTTCAGGAGCCCTTCATCCCTTTAATTAAACAAATTAATATCACTTCTTCGTATCGCATGGCCTTTATCATCTCCTGTGAACTCCTCCAATTCTGTTGTAAAGATATACTGCAGAAGCGCTAATGGAGATTATCTCTGGAATTCGAGAGTTGGTATATTTTTAGGCATGCCTTAAAAACTATTTTCCCTTTGTTTCTGGAATGCCTCCCATCCTTCCTCCCATGCCAGACTGTTTACGTTATTTAAATGCCTTCTGCTTATACCACTCTTTACAATTTTTACTTCAACAACATCAGCCTCCGTTGCTCTTTTTTTCTTCGCTTAGACATAACTGGGATGAATTCCAATCCCATGCTCAGAACCACTCCCGGTGCTGCACTGCTGCCTTCGGTACATTCAGCAGTGTGTTTCTGTGTCTCCTTGTTCAGCTGAGGGAACCACATCCACAAGGGTCAAAATGTTGAGTTGGAAGGGACCTTTAAAGGTCAGGGTCCAGCTCAAATGATTCTACGAAACCACTCTTTTTTTACAATAGAAACTGCAGTAATGGCCATTCCCACAGGCACTGGAGCTCCGTGCAGACTCACTGGGCTCCTCCTCACCTCCTGCTTCAGCCAATGAGCCCTCCCTGTGCTAGTGACCCTGTAAGGGATGCAGGCGAAAGAACAAACTCAGGAGCGTGAAGTTCAAGGCTGAAGCACAAACCCAAAGCTTTCCTCCATCCCCAGATCTAAGGGTTCACCTCCAGCTAGGCATCACGCTCTTCCTGAGGCTATTCAAGCAACAAGCGTGTTTCACAGACAGGGCTGGACAGCTCACCTCTATGCCCTGCCCTGATGAAGACTGGAAAAGCTAGCACTCCTTTACTCTGCAGAGGAAGAGGACAAAGTTGTTGGTGACAAAGGCACTGGGCTTCAATACAGGCCTGGGTGCAGTGCCAGCTCTGCTAGAGACCTTCCGTGCCACTGAAGTCATGTAAGGACACACTGTGAATATTTCATAGGCGAAACAGAGCCCTCACTGATTTAGAAGAAAGGAGATGTGAGGAGAAGCACACTCTCCAGGCCCCAGGATGGTTTTCAGGACAGATTTCAGATTGCTTTTTCCTTGTTTTTCCACTTGGGCGAGATCCGATTCTGCCGCAGCGGGGCTGCTCGTTCAGCTGAGGCTTCCAGACACTGATTCAAGGAATTACACATCCATTTACACCGAGATAAGGAAAGCAGAGACACAGTTCAGCTTCAGATGGAGTACACAGCACATGGGCCAAACCCATCCAAGGGCAGACACAGAGCTATTCTTGAGACTCCTCTACAATTTCCTGAAGATTCCTCTCCCCAGGAAAGCCCTCTCCCCGTTTCTTTGGGATCTGCTTTGGAAAAGCATCCCCGTGCCCTAAAGCAGTCACAGACTACTGTGAATCTCAGCATAACAGATGGGGGTGCGTCAATGAAGTGATAGCATTCGTCACATTTTTTTCCTTACACATTCAATTTAATCTCACCTCTAAACGGAAGAAGGCTCCCTCTGTACAAAAGCTTCCAGGTGCTGCGACATGGGCTTACACTACTGCTGGTTTCCAAGACAGTGAGGAGCTAAAAATCAAGTCAGAATTCAAGGGGAATAAAGCAAAATGGAAGTAAAAAGTTCTCAGAGGGATCCAGACTTCTCCACCTTCATTCCCCATGGAAAATTATACATTTGCCATCCAATTTCTTTTCCTTGCAGTCTCAAGGCAGCGAAACAGCTCTCCTCCACAGAGATGCTTTATCACCATCAGTTCTTCCTACATCCTTTTCATTAAAGGAAATGCTCCCTGAATAACCTACATTTGTACTGTGAGGAGAACCACTGCAAGGAATAAAACCAGCTCAATTCAGCTAAAAGCAAAATGGAAGTCTCTAGAAGGGTGGAAAATAGAGAGCTTATCATTTTAACATACCAAAAAAGGCAAGCTGGCTTTTGTCTACCCCTTCACATCCTTATTCCTCTCCACCAGAAGAGTGTTTTCAGATTGCCACTGGTGTCAGACATAAAACCAGAGGGCACCAGGAAAATAATGGCACTCTTAGCCCTACAGCTCAGCACGAAGTCTGAGAAAGTGGAAAAAGGATGTCCAGATCCAAGCTTTTGGGAAACCAGGCTGCCTTCCTGGACTGTTTTCACACTCCTTAAGATGGTCACTCCAAAACACACCTCATGCTGGTGTCTTCGCTCTGAAAGCCAAGGAGGCCCCAGCCCTGAAAGCACTGTCCCATTGTTCAAGGCAGCATTGGATAGGGCTGTGGGCAGACTGATCTGGTGCTTCATTTAGTGGTAGGGCACTGGAAGGTTGCTGTGCCCCCAATATAACCACACAGAGAAGTGCCAAGTGGTCATCATTGCACCACCACCCTATCAGCAGAGCACCTTGTTCCCCAGCTTGGCTCTTCCTCAGCAGCATCCAAGTGACCAACAGGGTGCTTAATTTTACTTTCTCCTCCCAGCTTTGTCCATCCACCGCCCCAAACCACACTCACAGCACCGAGTTGCATGGAAACAGAGCTCCCAACAGGACAGGGAAGCACATCTTCCTCCAAAGGGGGAGACCCAGAGAGCAACCTGCCCTGCCAGGGCTGGAAAGCAGACCTGCTTCAACATCTGTGGTTTGACCCCCTCTAGTGGGTAGCACTCAACAAGACATGGAGCCTCGCCAGCACCCCAATGGAGACCCCACTCAAGTGAGAAAGCCTCTTCTGAGCGATGAAGATGGTTATTAACTGCCCCCACAACTTACCTGCCCTGTAATTCAGATCTTTGGCACGTCCTCATGAACTGGACCTCCACACCCACGACCCACTATTTATGGAGACCCTGTAGAAAGCTCTTAGAAACGGGGACAAAACAAATAAAGGTTTGGGAAGGGAGAACCACTTTGCTGGGAAAAAAAGTTATACCCCAGACTGGTTCTGTAGGAGAACACATTTATCATCTGTTCCAGAACGTCCTCCCTCTGCCAACTTGTCAAAAGCTGACAAAACTCCATACTATAAAGGCAAGCTGTTAAAACTTGGCTAAAGGGAAAAACTCAGCTGCCAGACAAGCTAACCAGAAAAAGATGAAGAAAAAAAACAACCATTCGAGTGTGCCAGGGCAGGCAGTAAATTTACTGAAAGGCTCTACGGAGTTAAACATCCCAAACCAAGACAAGGAGGTGGTGTCAGGACAGCAGCTTCTCCTTCATCTGTCATCTCCCACTTTGGGAGTCTTGGGCAGAGATCTTTAGGTATCTCAGCTGCCTGCGTTTCCAAACTATCTGAAGTAGCTTATATCCAACTCACAGTTCACCCCAGAGCAAAGTATTTTAGTAAAGCCGAAACCTACTCATAGCATAGTCATTAAATACCACATATTCCTTTTAAACCCATTGATTCATCCTTCCACCTCCGGGCATGCCAAATGATGAACTACTCATAGATTTGGTCTTTCCACTAATAAACAAGATGTCAAGTCTTTGCCTAAACTTTAGGAGTTTTTCACTTAAACACGCACTCACATGGTGTTTTAATGTCAAAATACAGCGTGGGTTTTTTTTTTTCTCCTTAGCAAAATGTTTCCCTTCTTAATATGTATTCCAATCAACTTCAAAACCAAAACCCAAACATACTGCACTGAAGTCACGCATCTTCCCATTACTGACAGTCACCAGACAGTGAGGTTTCAGCTGATCAGTGTTCATTTTGGCTCAAAATCCACATTCTGA
This sequence comes from Odontophorus gujanensis, assembly GCA_013399175.1. Taxonomy (NCBI): domain Eukaryota; kingdom Metazoa; phylum Chordata; class Aves; order Galliformes; family Odontophoridae; genus Odontophorus; species Odontophorus gujanensis. The sequence continues at coordinate 114,480 of VXAB01001180.1, forward strand.
CAATGAGATAGAATTCAATCGTGTTTTCTTTAACAGCACTTCGTATTGCAAAAGGTCAGACTTGAAACCTTGTACTCCAGGACACCAACCATGACCCACTGACCCATTTATAACAGAGGGTATGGGAAAGTACATCTGATGCAGAAGTTACATTCCCGATCATCACAAATACACCTCCCACAACTGCTCAAGACATGAAAACTGCAAATTAGAATTTGAATTTACAGAGATGGAAGGTTGCAGTGAAAGCAACAGCTCTGGCGAGCTGAAAGGGCCAAGCAACCTTCAGCAAAACCACAGCACTGCACGGGCAGCCCTGAAGGAGCCACCCTTCTGCAGCTCACAGGGCAGGAGCACAACAGCCAGTATTGTGTGCCCAGCTGGCACCCTTCACTTCTCTGGCAGTCTGGCTGCATCATTCTAGTATTTGAGATCGTCTAAGGGATTGAGATGAAAGGTGAAAATGGCACATTTAGGAAGGTAAAACCTCCCAGTACCCAAGCTTCATCAGTGGGAGTGTAGCACAGCGTTTCAAGCATCCATTCAAAATCCGTATATAAGCATGTTTGTGTGTATGCTTTTACAGTGTATTTTCCAGCAAGTCAGCGTAGGAAGGCAGTATGCATACAGCCCCAAGTTCTCAGCTGAGCAAAAGACAACTGCAACAAAATCAAAGCATCACTCAGTCCCACTCAGTAACCCCTCAGTCATCACTCACATTTGTAATAGGGACACCACGACACGAACAGAAGACAAAGCCCCCACCCTCCCTTAGTGTGCAGACACAGTTATCTACAGACCCACCCTTGTGAAAGACAGATGGACAACCTTGCTAAAACGAGAGCTCGATGGATGTTGGAGTCCCCACTGTAGCAATGTGACTTATCCACCTCACCGGCGACTGTTCCAGGACAAGTCCCCGCAGGAACCGTGTTATCCCAGCAAGTAAAACCCAGATTACCTAACATCTCCCAAGAAGCGAGCCCTCGGCAATTCAGGAACAGGATTTCTGTACAACCTGCCCCCTCTATTCTCTGCCATTTCACTTCCAGCTGCTGAGCAATGGCTACTCCAGCCTCTCCACAACATACAGCCCTGATTACGCTCCATGCAGTCGCAGCGCGTATCCATTATCATGCAGGAAACCAGGCTGGGTGCATTACGCACTGAACTTACACTGTTCTAGGTCTTCCTCCTCCGTCCCCACGTATCAACTTCTTAGCAGCACGGAGTGATTTAGCTGCAGGCAAACGCTGCTAAAACAGCGCTTTCCAGCGTCAGTCCCATCACCGCATTCAAGATTAATTTTAACGGCGTTTGCAATCACTACAGTGGGAATGGAAAAAGATGCTTTGGTGGAGGCTAGCCTACAGACAGCATGGAGTTATTCTCGCTCTGGTCAGATACCGGGAAGCAGCTTCATGCTGCCAGTGTGCCCTACAAAGCAGGAGCCGTGTGCTGGCGAAATGAGCTATCAACAGGAGAGAGCAAGCTCCTTCATTGCGCCTAATGCGATTTGGGCTGCAGAGCTCCTTCCCAGTCCCTCTCAGCAGCCCCAGCACTGCACTGTCTCACAAGCCAAGATTTTTTTCTCTGCAGTAACAGAGAGGGGGGAAATTCTGGATAACTTGAGCCTCGGTTCTTCGCATGACAAAACAAATCACCCCTCCATATGCATCACCCTCCATAGGCAGCAGCATCCCCCTCCCCGCTGCTCACCGGAGCATGTCAGGGCTGAGTGTGCCCATGCAGGCTTGCACCATGCTAACACATTTATTTCTCATGGCACTGTGAAAGGAGAAAACCAACTTGCACAAGAAGCATCTGCATCGAGAAACGCTTTTGCTGATGGGATCGGCATCAGGGAAAGGGTCGCACACCAATTTATCTCCCTCGCGGGCATCGCGGCACACCCACCCCTCTTAACAGCCCTGGGTCCACATCTCGGCCTCGAGGAAACAAAATCCACCCCCAACAGGAGCTGAGCACCAGTGTGGTCGCAACGTTACACAAATGACATTGAAGATGCAGAAGGAATCTATGTACGTGCTGTTGCGCGGCGCCCTGGGCTCCTTTCCCAGGTATACGTTTCACGCACCCCTCCCACGCAGCTCCCCGCCCCTCCGCCCCCTCGAATGAAAATAAGAAATAATACAAAATCTTTGATGTGTATATTCATTTTATCTCAAGAGCGGTGTCCTCAGAAGAGGTGTCAAGGCCCTCCCCTGCCTCCACCCACGCAGCCCTCCCCCAGGCTCCGGCACGCTGGCTCCATCTTAACTCCAGCCACTTCTCCACCGATTTCATTAGGCAGCAGGGTTAACCCCTTCTGCTTTCCAGATGGCAAAAAAAGAAAAAAAAATCATAAATAATAAAAAAAAATATAATAACGACTTCCTCACCTATCATCACCTTCTTCCTTCCCTTTCCTTCTCATCTGTATCCCAGTAAAAAAATTCCAAACATCCATCCACCCATCCATCCAT
>VXAB01001181.1:0-55471 GCA_013399175.1 Odontophorus gujanensis
CGCCGCCGGGCGTGGGCGCGGAGGAGGGGCCGGAGGCGGCGCGGACAACGGGCGCCTTCCTCCTCCCGCAGCCGCCGTGACTGCGGCCGGGCCCGGGGGTGGTGGGAGCCGGGGCGGGGCGGGCCTCCCTCCGCTCTGCAGCCCCGGGGGGAACGCTTCCCTCCCCCGCCGCCATTTGCGGGGCCGCAGCCGCGCGGGGGTCGCGATGGAAAATAGAACGGGGGAAGGGGTGCGGCAGAGCGCGCCCATTGGAAACGCTCGCGAATCACTCTGAACGTTAAGCCCCTCCGCACCATTGCAGGGGCCGCACCATTGTTAGTGCCGCGCCGGGTCCCTACAGCCGGGCACGGCTGTCTCAGCCTCTCGTCCCCGAGGCAGCAAAAGTCCCTTCTGCCTGCACGTCAGCACAGAGCTGGCGCCAGCGCTGGGCACCTCGGCCGTTAGTTTGTGTGCGGTAACCTCACGTGCGGTTTAAAGATCAATTAATAGTTGCTAATGCTATTTACTGTCTGCATTTGAAAGCTACTCTTGAAAGTTAAAGGATCCCTATTTAATATATTATGCAGTCATCAGGGAAAAAAAGCTTTATAGAACCGTTCGTGCATTTTGCTACATGCATTTCACTGCAGAGTATCGACTCAAACTAGTTTTGTACATTTTTGACTAAAATATATCCTAAGAAATCAGCGACATGACTACTCAGCACTCATTCAGCACTACTCTAAGCTTTGTTCTATATGGGAATCTATGGGACTCCTCCCATAGAGCGAGCCTTAAAGCTTGCTCTATGCAAGCAAGCCTTAAAGCTGAGAAAGAGGGAAGACTCGATATTTCTTGTATTGAGAAGAACCTTATCTCTAGTTTTATCAATTTGTCCTGCCTTTTTGACAAAGAAACCTCCAGGTCACATGGAGAAAGAGAAACTTGTAATGAGCAGAAGAGGGACAAGCGAGAGGGAAAATGCTTTGTTCGTGGGTAGTGTGTCTCACTAATCTTAATTAGGTAGGTTTTGAAATAAACAATCAATCCATGCTGTGGAGTGGATGCAGGCAAGGGGTTACAGGTCTCTCAGTTCACTTGCTGATAGACCACCTCTGGGGAAAGCCAGAACAATTACACCTCCTAACACTGATCAGACAAGAGGAAAGAATTCTAAGACTCCTGTGTTTTCCTATACACTGCCTTTCACTTGTGTAGTTTCGCTCAGTTGAGGAAGACGACAATGCATCTTCACGTGACCATGTGCATCTCAGTAACAGCTCAGTAGTTCCCCGGGGAGAAACAAAACTAGCTTGCATTCAAAACTCACCGTACCTCAATGAGCTAGGGCAAGATTACTTTCCCCATAGCCCTAACATTAGTACGTTTTTGTATATGAACACACTGAAATCTGTCAAGTTTACTAACAACTTCCATGGGTGGGTAATTTAGTCACATTTTGAGAATTTATAAAGCATTTCTTTTGATTCTACAACTATTAGCACTGACAGACTAGAAACATATTGGTGTGCCACTCAGCCCTCTGAGTTATCTCCAGCAATATATTTTGCCCTAGAGAAAAACTGACCAACAAGTAACATTTTCTGTTTAACCTCTTAAGGTTGAATTCTGTCTCATTAGTGTTCACAAGAATCCAGAGTCTACCAAGAAAACAGGAAAATTAATCATTAATTGATAGGGGACAACAAATTTTATATAGAAGGGCAAAATGAGAACTTACCATTAAGTAACTTAGTTTATGCTTAGTCTTCCATCTTCTTTCCTGTTTTGACTTTATAAAGGTCTTAAGAGAAAGCAACTGGTCTAAGTAATCTGTCCTGGGGGAAGGGAAGATGGAAATTTTAAGAAGTTAATAATATTTTTATTAATATTTTTGCAGTCATTCTTATTCAGGAGGAAGAATTAAATTAGTCACCTTCTTCTCATCTTGCTTTTGAAAGTAGGTCTGGCAAGGAGCTATCTTCCACTAGGTACCAAAAATGCATTAAGGCCACTACAGAATGGGTAAGTATCATTAACACCAATGGGACTGAAATTGTACACCGTGAAAGAAAAGAAAGGAAAAAAATCAAGCTTATCCACATGGACTGGCAACTCCCTCTCTGGAATGGAAACTGTATCCAAATGTTTTAGGAGGGAGCTTAGCCAAAGGAAACTACTCAAAGAGTACTGAAATGAAAATATTTCTTTTGCCTGAAGACCATGACTTTTTGATTTGTAGTAACCCGTGTTTATAGATAGGAAGTTATTTACCCAAATCAAGTTTTTTAGCCTCAGGGCTGTAACAAAAGTGAAATTTCAAGCATTTACATGAGATAGTGTTACTTCCAATTAAATAATTCAACTCAAAGAAGGTTGTACGAGAAACTGAGTCTTCTGGAAGGACAGTTCACTAAACTGACAAAGATCCTGATACAAATCATATGGGCAGGCAAGCAAGGTCAAGTTTGCCTTAAACACTTTGTGTTACAGGTGACACCACTTAAGTATCAAAGAAAAAAAGGCAGTTTGGCTTTTACTACCCTGTTTGAGGTAGCAGCTGCACACCACACTAGCTGTGGACTTACAAGTGCAAGGTGTGCTTTCCCATCCCCAACAGATGACGATCTACAGCTTCTGGTGTGATTTGCCTGTAGTCATCCTAGGAGAAAGTGAACACAGAGTTACTGTCAGTAGTTAGCACAGCCTGACTCACCCTTCACAAGTTGATACAGTTCATCACATGCCTTTTTATACGAGCCCCAGAGAACTGATAGCTTACAGACTTGCAATGTGTGATGTTAACAAAAACAACAAAAAGGAACACCATTTCAACCCCTTTGCAATGAAAGTCATTTGCCATTTGTTCAAAGATAAGGAGACCCAGCATCAGAAAGCATGTTTGGAGTTGCTTGTATCTTCCTTACTTCCTGAATTTAATGGGGAAATAATAAGAAATAATAATTATTTTTCTACATAAGAAAAAAAAAATCAAGGTCAAGTGAAAGACATAATCCTTGGAGAGAAACACCAGAGAATTACAATCCAGACAACAACAACAGAAGTAAAATCATCTGTAAACTGTGTTGCCAGTAATGTTGTTCAGGTTGCTTTGTTACAGCATACCACAGTCAGCTTTGTAGAAATGTTAGATGAAGCTTTAAAATGTCTCATTGGTAGAGTAACCTGCACAGTTACTGCTGTCCCTGTTAACTATTGTTTGTGTCCCCAGGCTGAATACATGGCCTGCTTAGGGGAGCATGCACAAGATGCACTGGCCTAGAAGCCTGAGAACATCAATAACTTTGTTTATCCAAAAGACATAAAACTCCTCAAGTGGATTGCCTGCATTCAGATTATATCTCTGTTAATACAGACCAATAAAATGCATCCCTCTTCTTCGTCCGTGGGACAAGCTATGACCCTACCCTTGAAACTATCGGAAATTTCTAAACCACGTGTCACAAAAAGTATTCCTGAGATAACCAGAATCATTGTTTTTGTAGGAGAATAGTGGTCCAGAAAAACATATATATTCCAGCTAGAACAGAGATAGAGCTTTTGGTTAGAGGACAAGCTTGAAAACTTGTGTGCAGCATAGACAGAATATATACATATTTTTTAGTATAGCTCAAGTCCTGCTCTGATATCTCCCACACAGCCTGACACCTAGAAGGAACAAATACTTGCAAGTTTTAAAGCCAACAGTTGTTTAAAAGCATAAATACAGTTATTTAAATACCTCAACTTCTGCTATACTACAAGCTGAAAGTATCCTATTGGGGCTATGATGGCATTTGCTCTGAGGAATTTGAGGGGTTATTGCAGGGGATCCAGATGCCCCTCATCCTGTTGTGCTGGACTCCAATGTAATGTGGGTGACAAGTAGCCTAAAGCTGACCGTCAGAAAAAACTGTCATAACAAAACATGCCACAGCCAAGGTACAGTTCCCTGATCAGAAGGCTTGGCAGAAATACTGCAAATTCATAGCTAGGATTTGATCACAGTGAGCTCCCATTTTCAGCACATTCCTGCTTCACCACATCCGAGGATCAAACCAGCTTTATGAACAAAGCAGGCCAGAAACTGGTAACCTGGTTGCAAAGGTTTCTCACTGATGAAAGTCAGCTTCTATTTAATCCTGGACTAAGATGAGCAGTCAGTGAAAGAGGTCCATTGGAGGGGACCACACATGCATCTATGCATCCTGAACTGGGGAGAGAGTAGTAAGAGTTTATGGGAGATGCAAAGTACAGTGCTCCATAAGACATTCTAGGAAGAAAGTAAGGCGAAGAAAGGTCAAGTTACATTTGGTCTGCTAGCTGCAATGGAACATTTTTGCTGTCTCCTAGAAAATATGTCATGGCTTAAACATTAAAAGACCACAAGAGGACACTATGGTGCCACTTATCGTCAAAACGTTTATTTCAAGGAACTTCCTCCTTCCCCCCTTTCAGAGTAACTGTATCATAACTGTATTTGGTGCATGAAATAAACACATATATATTAAACTCCTTTTTAGGCGGTGAAAAATCACTACGTCTAATTTTTTTTCCTTTTTCCCCTTAAATTTAGATTTTATACTTTACAGTAAGACAAACTGGATCAAACGCTTCTCCACTAAAATTATTAAATATTGCAGTAACTTTCAGGGTAGGATTAAGAAGCTTAAAAAACACTGAGGGTTGTTGCACTTTTTTTTTGTTGTTTTGTTCATGTTTGGTTTTGTTTTATTTTTTCTTTTTTTACATAACAGTTTTTCAGCATTTAGATTTTTCATGATCTATTTGTTTTTTAATGAATGACTCAGAGAAGAAACTTAAGCACAGGCCTAAACAAGATTCTTTAGACTATCTACAGGAGGATATTCTGGAAAATTTAATTAAATGGACTCATCAGAGAGTCTTCCTTGTAAATGTTTGTAGTCAGACTAAAGGGACCTTCATTTTATTTGTCTGACAGAACTCGTATTAGCTTCAATTTTAATATTAGCTATTTCTAAATCCATTTTGTTTCTGAACAAGACCCAGAGGAAAGCTTGAAAGCTTGCTTGCAAGGTGTTTTTTTTTTCCAAAGGCAAAATGACAGGAGCACCAAACACCCAATAACCATCAATAGGTGTACTCTGTGGATGTTAGGCTTGTAAGTAAGCTGTCAAGGTCATTACTTGGAAGGAGGTTGTAGCAAGGTGGTGATCAGCCTCTTTTTCCAGGAAGTGACAATAGGATGAGAGATAACAGTCTTTAAAATAAGGGGAGGGTCAGGATGGATATTAGGAAAAATTTATTCTCAGAAAGAGTTGTGAGGTATTGGAACAGGCTGCCCAGGGAGGTGGCAGAGTCACTGTCCCTAGAGGTGTTCAAGAAAATAGACGTTGCACTGAGACATAGTTTAACAGGCATGGTGTGATTGGGTTGATGATTGGACTAGATGACCTTAGTGGTCTTTTCCAACCCTAATGATTCCATGATAAGAATCAGTTTCAGATGAAAAACTTATATATGTAATTCTAAAAACACTGATTCAAACCCTCCAAAATAGCCCAAGAAGGATAGTGATAATACAGCGTCAGTCTGTCCGGAGCACAGTTCAGCTCATCTGCAGGCCGCTCTGGTCTGTGAATTAAACCTAACAAATCTTAAGCACACACACAAAACTTTTTTTTTTTTTTTTCCCAAAGATGATGGAAGGAATGGTAGACTAACCATGTTGCATTTTCAGAATTTGAAGCAAGTTGATCACTTCCACGCATGTTAATTCAGGGAGGGTTGAACAGATGAGCAACAGTTACCAATAGCATAATGCAACAGAAAGCACAACAATAACAGCAGAGCAGCAAGAAATGAGGAGAATAAACAGCTTACCCTTGAAAGGCATCGTGTACACAGGAATCTCTAGAAAGATATTCTTACACCCCCCCCACTGCCAACCCTCAAATGAGGTCTGGCAAGGGGTGGATCCTGGCTCCACTGCTTGCAGTCACTCAGGTACATTGCGTGCACCTGAGCTCCCCTGGGTTGGCCCTGCCTTCCCACCAGGTGCTCAGTCTCTGGTTCAGGCCATGGCTTAGCATTTCCACTACCAATAGTAAACAGAATAAATCCAAGCTTCAATTGATGCCATCTGATTCAGCTTTAATGCTTCTTTTCTAATTGTGAACATTGTTAACTTTGTCAGAGATGATCAGAAAACCCATTGCTGGAGAGAGGAGAAGAGTAATTCCAGCTAGATCAGCTTACTATGTATTTACACCATCAGCAATGCTGTTGCAAGGAAAACAACATACAGCCTACATGCAGGATAGCACTGAAGCAGTTAAAGTTGACGGTACTTTACTTCAGAAGATGATGGTGATGCAATGATATTCATCCCTTCAAAGTTCATTCTGTGTTGGAGATGCCCACTGAACTTTACATTTAAGTACTCCACATAATGTAAAATCTGTAAAAGCCTTTTCATGGCCTAAACAAGTTACTCACTGAGTAAGTGTTTAATAAACGAACTGGACTACTCAGAATTCACCTAGCAGATTGGCTCTGTATAAGAACAGAATTTTTGGGCCTGGTTTCTACCATCACTACTTGCCTAGATGAGACTAACAAGAATTGTGGTCATCTATTTCTGTGTGTGCTACAGCCCATTAGTTTAAAAAGGTAGCACAGGAGGAAGAGTGCTGGCATCAACACTTTACAGTCAAATTGTAAATTTGCATCAATGCTTTGTCTGTAGTTTTTGGCTGTGAGTATCACACATGAAAGCACAAGCCATATATTTTTAAAGACGTGTTGAGGTTCAGTTCCTAGTTACAATATAGACATAGTACATAAATTATGATACTTCCAGAAATAGTAATAGCTGTTTTCAAAATTCATATTTTCACAACCCATTATTTAGAAGAGGTAAATAATGACTTGAATTCTTCCATTTGGCTACCATAAAGCCTATCACAGAGTTGCTATCTTATATCTGATACTTCACTGGTACCACCAGCTGTAATAGAATTTCAGTCTAGCTGAAATTTCAAATTTCCAACACAAATTGTTCTTATTAATTGATGCAGGGCAAAGGCATTCAGTTTTCAGATTTATCATCCTAACTATTGGGAGACAAAAATCAGAATGCAATCATTTTATGTTAGAGCTGTTGAAAATGTCTAGTTGTGACACCACTTTTACAACCTGATGGCAGTGAGACTGGAGACACTAGCACTCAGACTGGAGGGTCACTGTAATTTTTATGACAGCAGTGACACCTGTATCTTGACATTATTTCACTTTTGAAATGTAATTTTAATTAAATGACTTTCTAACTTGTTTCAGTCTATGATTTTTGGTTGTTTAAGAAAAAGAAATGAACCTATCTACTGGATAAGCTAGATACCACATGCATAATCATTACAAGATGCACAAGATTCCACTTCTTGCTCAGTGATTTTTCACTTTGATGTTGGGCTCATGCAAGCAATTTATCTGAAGTTTTCTCAAATAACTTTGTAAGGAGCAGTGCAAAGGGGGGACTCACATCACTGCACATCTGTGCAAAGTGTTGTAAAATAGAGATTATCCTATCTTGATGCATTCTGTCTAGTTCCACATAGCTTGACCAAGTGATTTGCTGCCGGAAACACTGTCATGGAGTACTTGCTGCAGTGACATTGTGTCACCCACATTTCCTTTCCCTAAGTACCTGCTCAAACGTCTCTCCAGGTTAGGCTGCATTTGAATGAAGAGGAAGCTAACTACATACCTCCAGGAGCCTGCAGGGTTAAATCTACCTGACTTTCTTCTGTCTAGCACAGGAGAACTAGCTTCCAGTGCAGAGTAGAGCTCAGGAGCCTCACAATACCATGGCCTTCGTTCTGCAACAAACTTGCAGTTATTTCAGGGTTTCCTGTGGTTTTGAACATTACGCTGTTTTGTGAGATTACAACAGTATCTAGAAAATTTTAAACAATATTTTATTTAATTTCATATTTTGCCACAAGGTTACAAATAACGCATAACACAAAACAGTCAGAACGTAAATGCAATACACTACAGATAAAACGAGGAAGTAAATCACAATTATCTATACTGCGGTTAAATCAGAGAGATACAAAGGTATTATCCATACCTTCAAGGAGACAAATGCATTTCGAACCCACGCTGAAGTATTTGGGATAAAAAGTACAGATTAGGCAGAAAAGAGACAACACAGAAATAAAAAGGCTGTAATCAAATTAAAAAAAAAAAAAACATATTACATTTTGAATATGCAATGAACTTACTATTACAGTACTATTTCTGTGAAAAGAGATCATGGATGCCAGTTTTCCAGCAGCTTATGAAGCTATTAGCAGAAGTACTGATGAGAAGTTAATATCTGCATTACTGCATTCATCATTTGACCAGTATCATGTGCTTTTAAAATGATTTGTTATGCTAGTTAAGCAGTATTGAGAAGACAAGGCTTGTGCTGAAGTTCTCCACTGAATATTCATATTCTCAGTATTTGCTGAGAAAGTGTTCATAAAATCTTGGCTTGTATGCACTAGAATATTCAACATGGCTTGTAAAGAATTCTGTAAGTGCCTCTAGCACATACAGAATACACTTGTCAGTGAGAGCACCCTATCAGAAGAGCTAATTAAGCTTCATTTTGAAGCAACAACAGGAACTGTCTTCCTCCGGAAACATTATTAGTACATGTATGTAGCAATGGACAGCACGAACAGTCTCAAATTATTCTAGAGAAAAACTGACTTGTTTCAATCCTGTTCCTGCTTGACATTTTCAAATTATACAAGAGAATCTATGACACTATCTGAACATCTGTTCCTTTATCTTGCTAACATCTGAATACGAGACAAATACCTTCTCCCTTCAGTAACCCTCCAGCTGCCCATTGTCCTGGTCAGGGTTCAAAAATGAGTTTAGTACTGCAGAATACTTCCCTAAAGCTAGTTGTAGGTATGAAAACTGAATTCAAGTAGCTACATTGTCCAGTTTGTTGTTTAAAACAAAACCAAAAGCCAACAAAAACACACAAGCACTCTTCTACACTTACTGAGATGGGGGAGTCTTCTCTGACCAACAATGAAACCTGTACCATATTAGAAGAAGTAATATTTGAAAAAATTCCAGTACAGATGTTTCGATGTCTTAATCATGTCCACTAAAGCCTGTGTGGAACTGCTGATTCTAGACCCTGGTATTTACATCAAATGCCACACCAAAATCGTATGTCATGTATTAAAAGATTTATTCATTAAGTGTGACTATTTTCCACCTGCAGTGCTGGTCCTGGTATATCAGGGTGACAGAATTTCTCACCTCTAATTCTGAGTGTTTTTTGCCACAACATTAAAAATCTACATAAACTTTCAAGTGTACAGGTGAAGGTATAGGAACAGTGTTAAGTATTCCAGCATAGGACTACAGTAACAACTTGCCCCTCAAAAGGTAACTAGTGGCATTGCAGCTTTGTCCATTCTCTCTAGAATCCACAAATACTGTCATTAATAATATAGTATTAAATATGGTACAAATACAAGTATCAGACTAAAAGGTTGTGCCATAGAAGGAAATCCAAAAGACCTATCAGGTTGAATCTGAAGATTATGTAGGTCTAGGCGACAGGAGTTTTGTACTTCTTCATGTGGGATTTCACTCTCATCTACATCCATTGAACTACTATTCTTCCGCACCTAGAAAAATTCAAAAGATTGCTCTTGAAATCCAGACTGACACTATGGCAAAGATCTTAATGTAGCTGGCAAATTCAATGCTATTTCAAGTGAAGCAACTCAAACTGTATTGCAAAAACACATCTGAACTTGAGGAAAGCAACATCGTTATCCTCATATTTGCATTCCAATTAAATATTTCCCAGTTATAGTTACAAATGCATTACAGCAAGAGTCACAGTTCTGGCTGTTCTTCATCTTGGTTTCCACTACATGTGAATGCATTAACTGAAAGGCCCTAAGTAAACAAACTCATTAACATTCTTCCCTGAAATCAGCTCATATTGTCATTTTGAACTTCAAATGTCTCTAGTTTAGAAGACAGATAATTGATAAATCTCACAGACTGATTAAGTGTGACGAATGTCAGCCTCTTAAGTCAGGCTGCCACATACAACTCAGAAACAGGCAGATATTCTGGCAGATTAGTTGGAACAGTACAAAACCCCTAATATACCTTAAAAAGGCAAATGGAAAAGAAAAAAGAAATAAAAAAAAGAAAAGAAATACACAACGTCCATGAGGTTTTGTGTGTAACATCTACTTATCAAAATCCGTAAAGAAAAGCAATAGGCAGGCAGCTTGCAATTTGCAACCTGGGCTTTTGAAAAAGTTGTCACTTAGGGGGTTCTTACTATTGTCATACCATCTCTTTTCTTCCCACTTCTTCTTCATCCTTCTGGATTCCTTTCTATCATTTACCCTTGAAGTTTGCTGTGATCTAGTTGTTATGTTTGTTGTTTGTTAGTGATCCAGCCATGACTAGAGCCTTTTGGAAAGGAGCCTGATCCTAGGACAAGAACTTAATTGATTTTCAGAAGTCAGCATTCCTTACTGCATCAATGAACACAGGTAAGAACAAGGTTTTTGTGACTGGAACATCTTCAGCTTCTCCAAAGTGTGAAGTGACTATGTTAGGAAGTCAATTAATTTTACTTATCCAAACTACCCTGGGGAGAAAAAGCCCCACAGAGTTCCATCCTCTCTCTCTCACTTTCCTTTATTCTGCTATTTCTCTCTGGACATCTTGGTTTCTTTCCTGGAATTTGGAATTATTACAGTAACTGCTTATGCTCCCTTATGACTCTGTCATCGAGCATAAAAAAAAGCAAGACATCAGCAGTGTATCCCCTTTAGTAAAAATCAGGATTCAGTTTTATTTTTAGTCTTACATTTTCCACTTCCCTGAAGACACGGAGGAAGTTCTCCTTTAAGACCCCTTTTAGTTCAGTTTCATTCCACCCTCTTCTAAGAAGTTCCTCAATCAAAGAAGGGTATTTCGAAACATCTTCCAGTCCCTCAGGGAAACTGTTGGCAAGAGCCACACAAGAACATTCAACACAAATAGCTTAAAAAGTAAGTAGTCTTTCGCACATATTCACTTTTAGAATGAGCTTTTTTATACCTTCTTCTTCCTCTAAGATGCCAAAAAAACGAAGAATCCAACTGACATAACCCAAAGCAGGATGGGGACACCATGCAAGACTTCTACAGAGAGATCTCATTAGCAGAACTAAACTATGTGTTCTGGAATGAACATGCACTTATGTGCAGGCAGGACAACAGCACAGAGAATATTAAAGCAAAAGGAAAAAATCATGTAGACATTGACCCTCCTATATCTGACCTTGAGAGTAAGAGGAAATGGCTGTATCACCAATTAAGTTTATATACCTCACATACATAACTGGGAGAAAGAGTACACACAAACACATGATGCACTAAGGAATTGCAGGCAGTTTTGTGTACTCTGTAATGTACAAAGTCATTTTTACTAAGAAAATGCAATTAGAATCATATTGCTTTGAATTCAGAAGTTTGGGCAGTGAAAAGGAAGCTATTTGGAACCCTACACTGAAGAAATTACAGCAAGCAAAACTGACATATGCGCTAATTCTCACTGGAATAAAAAGGAATAAGGAGCTGCAAAAACTGCATTGAACAGCTAATTTGTATGTCCATAAGTCTCAGACTTTGTTTTAAGGTAACTGCTGTTTTCTCTTACCACACTTTTCTGTGGAAAACTGATGGTAAACATATCTCAAGTAGTCTGCACTGCTACTTTATGCCAGAGCTTAGGACCTTAACAACTCCTCCATCAATTAAACTGATGGTCTTTATGAAAATGCATGCAATAAGATGTGTCCTTTTTTTGTAAACTGTGTTTTCATTATGGAGATTATACTTTCATGCCTATGTATGGCTAACTCTCATGTGAGCTGACACATTGCTTTTACATCCATCCTGCTTTACAGACTTGAGTCTCAGCATGATTTTCACATTCCAGAGTGTCTGACCCCATAAAAAAAAATAAGGTTATGCAAGCAAATGTCATCCAGTCTGCTCTTACTTTCTGCACTGTAGTATAACACTTCCTCAGGAGTGAACAGGGGAGGTTATGTTGTAGGTTGTTCACCACACTCTGCTTTCCTTGTGCACATGCCAAGGATAGCTGATCAAGCCCAGAAGGTAAGAGTGGTTTCACAGCCCCAAGACACTTCAGGCTTGTCCCTCTAGAAAGTAACAGCAGAGAGTTTTGCAGCAGTCTTGGGCTAACACATTTACCATTTGAAGGGTGAAGCATCTTTCTGTAATTCATAGTTGGTCTGGAGGAAGGAGTCATCACTTCTGTGTGCACAAACTGCTGCCAACAGCACACATTTGCAAAGCTCACCATATATCAGGGCTAGTTTCCACATTTAGGGCACCCCTTCATGCAGTTGTAATGTTTGTGTCCTTTTTTCATAAAACTTATTTTAGCACTCATCACAAGACAGTGTGCTACAACTCTCTTAGTCTGCCTTCTTTTTCCCCAAAAGGGATCAAAATTCTTACAAGTTAAAGAGCAAATATCAGTGTGTATATGATTTTACCAACCGTTCCACTCCATCATAGTCACCACCAATTCCTATTGATTCTGAACCTGCAATTTTCTTTATGTGGTCAAAATGATCTGAAAGAAAATAACAAAGAAAACAACACCTAAGCATATCCCAAGAAGAAATAGTTCAGCTCAGACATACTAGCACCAGATGACTGTTCTTAAACGTGGATTCACAGTAAAATTATTTAACAAAATAACTCATAAGACATCCTGATAGTACAGGTTAAATTTTAATAACACAGTCGATGTATTCATGACATTTACTCGTGCTTATCTGGGTACTGCATTTTACTAAGTGCATCAGATAACAGTCTTCAAAATAAGATCTAAACCAGCGATACATAAACAAGGAAAAAGACACCATCATCTCAGCACATTAACTCCTAACACAAAGTCCACATATACCAATAGATTTTTTGTTACCCATTACATACCAATGTTCTGCACTCTTAAGTAGAAAGATTTAAGGTATGTTCCAGAAAGTAACAATTACTTTGGGATTAATGGTTTATGTGGGAGCATCAGTTCCTCAAGCTATGCACCTTGTAGCTCTTACTATTGTTGAAATGAATATTAGCTTCAAAAAGACTCAGAGCTGGGTTAGTGTGGGGAGGGAAATAAACAAACAGTACAATTTACACAGTCTGAAAAATGACCCAGATGGCAGGAAACTCTTAGAGGCCACGCACTAAAATCACAAAACGTTCACTTCAAACCTGCTAGAGTAGAAACATTAACAACTTTTCTCCCACAGGCCAATACATCTGCATTGAATGTCACCATAATAATTCCGTTGTTCTTTTTCTGAAAGAAAGGAAGCGACAGGTGATGAGTATCCACACGTCTGTCCTGCAGACCTCACGGGCATCTTGTGTAGTATCTTTTCTATCTACCCACCTGTGAACATAACAGCAATATACATCAAAGATCAGACGGTAACACATGGTTTTGCCTTTCTGCCCTTTACCTTGGATTCATCACATCCTCAAGTGGCCTGAATCACAAAAGTCCAGTGACTACAACAAGCAAACTCAACCAGAATTTCAAAGAATTTGCAACCAATTCTTGTAATCAAAGACAAAACACAACCCAAAGAAGATGCCTCAGAAGTGAATGTGTAACTTGCTGCTCTGGGATCTGCATAAATCCCATTCATAGATGAGGGAGTGGAAAGTAAATGGCATGATTTGCGTGTATAAATTTGCCTCAGACTAGTCAAATATCAGCTCCACCCCCTCATTTTGTTGTTTTTGGTTTAGTTGTTGGGTTTTTTTAAGCACTCACCAACTTCTGGAGGATATCATCAGGAACATTTCTGGAATGATTACAAACAGAAAATGCAGAAGAATGGCTGAAAATTACTGGTGCTTTTGAGATACGTAGTGCAGTTTTTGCTGTAGAATATGAAGTATGAGATAAATCTATCAGCATACCCAGGCGATTCATTTCCTTTACCACTTCCTAGAACAGATTCACAGACAGCAGTGTCAGTATTGTGTTTCCTTAAAGGAAACCATTTAGAAGATGTATATAACCAGATACATTCCAGCTGTCAGCTAGTTATAAACATGCTACAGTTTCATGGGCTTCTATTTACCTACTAAGATAACAGTGATTTATTCACTCATAAGTAAGTAGTATACTACCACATGCTCAAACCTTTGAAAGCTTAGTCAATCCAAGATAATATTTCTAATTGTTGTTCGTATCTCACTACTTCTACTTTCTATTTCACACATCAGACCCATGTTGAAACAGTTGTTAGAATTAAATCTTACGTGTTTGTTACCCCAAGAAACATCATAAGGAATATATCTTTATTGAATCCTAATCAATCTCAACTAGCAAGAACTTACAGAAATAATGTTATTAATGAGAAATTGTTCTTCAAAATGTCAGAAGCTGTTAGTTGCATGACAGATTGCTTAGATTATCATTGGAAAAGAGATCCTTACTTCACCAAATGCAGTCAAACCAGTAACATTAGGATAAAAGTTGTGTATTCCTTTAGATGAAGATTCAGACCTTAAAAAGAGGAGTGAGAGGGGAGTCATATCATTCTGCAGACTACAGTATCAGCAACTGAAACATCATGTTATACACAATAAAGTCATATTACATAGCCAAACTGGGGGATAATGAGCTGCCTAAGAAGTATCTTGTTCATATAGCACTTTGCATGTTATGGCCTCAGGTTCAGGACTGCTGCATATTTGTGAAGCAATGACAAGCAAAGAGGCACTTGTCCAAATTTTTCTGATTAAACAAACCTTCATTAGAAAACAAAGGTGAACAGAAATGTCAGCTACCTGTCAGCCATAAAGCCAGCATTTCAATCCTCTCTGCACGCTGTTCTCTTTTGCCTTAGTCCGTTCAAAGGAAGTTTGTCAGTCCAACAAAGAGGTGCTCATACTCTGAGAGAGGAACTGAGTACCCACCTCCACAGCTGCATATGGGACCTGTACCTCTGAGAGGATGCTTTTAGAGGCGTCTGACAGCCAAGTTCTTAGAAAGCATTTACCATCTTTAAGCCACATCATATGTGTCTTCTTTTCTTATTGTTTTTGCCTGTTTTGACCCATGTAACCCTCTCTAATTAAAGCACAATGAAAGGCAGCTTCTACGTTTTTCTGTTGCTAAGAAAGTTAAGAAGTTTCTGAATTGTTAGTGCAGGAAGCACCATGCAACAGAACCTTCAGTCACCCACTTGCTATAAGGCAAGTAACTGACCTCCCAACCCAGTCATCCTTGACTTGGTTTGGACTGAGTAGGACACGGGTGAAGTTTGAATCTACATTTTCCCCCTCTTGGAACTGCCACCACGTTGCATTATATAGTCACACAAACACGTGCACATTAATTACCAAGGTGTATTGCAGGAATGTGTTAAAGTCATGTAACGAACACCCAGGTCATAATACATCCTCAGTGTTGCCAAACTGCTGTCAATGGAGTGACCACCTTCTATTCCAATCAAACACGCAATCTTCCTACTGTCAGAAATACCTGGAAACATCAAAGTAAGACAATTCCAAAGCAATTTCATACACTACTGAGCAAAAACGGCTATTGTGAATTGCAATAATAATACTGATATTTTTGTGAGACAGGAGCTTTATTTCAGGGTATGTTTATGTGGAAACATCTTATGACTTATATCTTATGACTGCAGCAGGCCAGGACTTTGCACAGTCAGATACTGTAGTTCAGTGGAAAAACTGAAGTTACTCTTTAAGCTAGGATAGCTATCTTGCCCACCTACAGATTTCTCTCTTTTGCATATATCTCCAAAAATCTAATTTAAAAAAAAAAAAAACTGTTAGAAGAAAGAGTATCACCTTGGGAAGTTGTCACAAGTTCAAGCTCTTCATAGCTGTTACACATCCTCTTGACAACATCAATTTGCTCTAAAGTCAGACGCACAGCATCCTTGTTCTGAGCGCTGCAAAGAACATACACTGACCAAAACTGAAAGAGACATTGACAAGTAAACTAGATAATCTGTGTTCCATCTGGGAGGCTACAGTTTGCTAATAGTGAAGTTCACAAGCGCAGATCAAAGTAATTTCTTACAGTCTAGAAGGGAGTCGCCACTATAGTTTTTCCCCACCAAGGAAAAATTTGTGGTCTTGTCTGGAAACATCTATTCCAGACTCAGTTCAGCTCTCCCAACTTATTCAACAATGCCACAATACGTGCAGAAATGCAGATGTAAGTTTACTATAATTAATTTGTCTGAAAGCTGTTGCTGCCGTTTTGGTTAAGAGTAGCTGGATTATAAAATACAAACATTTTCTACACAAATGTGACAGGGAAGTGCCTGTGACTTTTCTGCTTCAATTTGCTTCTCCTCGTACAACAGAAAGAGCCAGAACCTGAGCCAGTAATACCTCTGTGATTGGGAAGGGAATGAAACAAGTGTAAAAATATGTTCTCAAACAGTCTCACTGCCATGATAGTACGTACCTGAGCT
Source organism: Odontophorus gujanensis (assembly GCA_013399175.1). Classification (NCBI taxonomy): domain Eukaryota; kingdom Metazoa; phylum Chordata; class Aves; order Galliformes; family Odontophoridae; genus Odontophorus; species Odontophorus gujanensis. Next base: position 16,562 of record VXAB01001181.1, read on the forward strand.
CCCACATATCCAGCCTTAAGTTTCTCAAGGTTTGTATGGGTCTTGTTGATTTCTCTTAAGTTGACTTTACTGATTCTATTTTGGTGAAATATTCTCAGCCGTAGTACAAAGTCATTGTGGCTAGAATAGAAAACAAGTAGGGCTTGTGGTAGAAATAAGTTGTTCCTCTTCTAATCCAAATGTAATTTCTTCAGTTGTTCTTAGTTTCTCAGGCTATTAACTGGCAATAATCCTTTTTGTAACATATACTATAAGTCTCCTTCCTTGACAAAGCATCTTTATTTCTTAAAGTTCCCTCTAATCAGGACAGCAAGGAAGCTTTATGTTTTTCCCCCTTTTACTGCTGTTGTACTTCTGTTTGTATTTTTCTCCCTACTATTTCTAAAAGAATGGAAGAACTAAAATCATCCAACATGCTCCTTAGAAGCAAATACTCATTATAGATTAATCAGTGTTTCTGTTCTCAGGTTAAAACACACCACAGACATAATTTCTTCAAGTGGCAAGGATACCCTTTCAAACCACAGTACCTGCCTTCTAGCTCTGTAAGGAAGTTTTAGCTACCAAAGATACCATTAAATTACAGGAAGGAGACAAGGACATTGTGCGAAGGGAAACAATAATTCAGCATTGAAATCTAACCAGAAAATCAAAATGCATTTAGAGTAAGACATTCTTGTATTAACTATCCTCAGAATCGGAATTCTGTCCAGCTGATAAATCTCTGCAATAATAACTATTATGTGCTAGGAACACTCTGTAGCCCTACTCATCCAAACGCATTTTAGCATCTTCTCCTCAAGATTCATTGGGAGAGTTTAGTTGAAGACGTTTTATATACCCATCGATTAAACGTGTATCTTGCATCAGATTGATAGCTCTCTCTCTCATTGATTTCTCGCAGATGAATGGCACAGTATCAAAGAGGAACATCAACAGCCATAGCAACAACTTTGTTGGATTTCGCTTCATTTTCAAGTTTGCTAAAGCAAAGAGATACCACAATTAATCGCTGACCGCAATTAAACAGGAAAATTTCCAGTCTGCAGACACAGATTTAATAGCACAAGCAGAGACAAAACGCCCTCTTACTGGTAAGGCTGCAGTTGGTTCTGTAAGAAGAAAGAAAGAAACAACAATTAAGAGAATGGAAGGCAGAAACAGGAACAGTAAGATAGCTACATAACTCCAAAAGATTTAAAAATCCCTGGCTATTATGCTTTTGCACCTAAAACAGCTCCATAAACATTGCTGCTGCCACCAGCTGACTGCTGAAGGGAACCACCTCATTCAGAGCTGACAGTGAGCCTGACAGACTCTGGACTCACAACTCCCCAAAGCAGCTCCCAAAATGTCACAATGAGATAGTTTTCTCTGTTAGAAGGGCATTAACTGGTTCAGTCCCATTACTGGGGAAACCTCATATTGAAATGACATGGATACATCTTTTGAGAGATTCCATAAACTCAGCTTCTTCCTTATAACTCTTTAATTTGTTGAAACACACAGCACACCAGAGCATTCGCAAGGGAAAGCTGTTGAAACCCTACACTTTCTCCAAAGTACACGTTGTGTCAAATTTCAGAGGGTCACTTTATTTCATTGAGAAAAAATGAGAAAATGGGTACGATAATTTCAGAAGTAATTGATACATCATTTGTTCTTTTTTGTTTGTTTGTTTGTTTAATACGGTAGTTAAGCACTTATGTGACAATTTTTTATGTGCCAGACTGAAGATAATCTTACAAACAGGCTAGAAACACCTGTTGTCTTATGAAAAGTAAATGTAACATCTGCTAGGAAGCAAAAGGAAGTTTTTTCCCCATATTCAGAGTTACTGGCAAAATTACCTATGAAGCTGAGTGAGAAGCAGTCACCTCCTTTGCTCATGCTAGTGAAATCCTGATCTAGTGGCACCAGATGAATTTTTTCAAAGCAAATAAGTTCTGCTAGAATTTTAATTATGTGCAGCCAGAGCTGAAGTGTTTTCAAAAGACAACAACAACAGGAAAGAAAAATAATGTTGACTTTTCATTTGTTGCCCACTACGAGTCAATATTGTTGGTGTTTAAAAACCTTTTTCCAGCAGCACAGAAGTTTTTTGTTCTTAATACGAACGGAAATTGCTTTCATGATTTATTTGTTTCCAGAGGTAAAAACAAATACCAAATATCCAAAGAAATGATAAAATGATAAGGAAAAAGATAATTTGCAACCAGGGCAGTGAAAATCATATTCTTAATATTCTTGTATTTCCAGACTATATGTGGGTTGCTCCAAAAGTAACATCTCCTCATTATTTCCATGGAAAATATAACAGATACAATGAGCACAGTAACACTATTTGATTGAGCAAATACTCATATAAATAATGCTATTTTTCACCATAGTCACCACCATTAGCTATGCACTGTCACAAGTGATGAACAAGAGCCTTCATGCCACGCTTATAAATACCTGTACGAGTGGAGGCGAACCAATGTCACTGCTGCCACTGCTGAAACACACCACCTCAGTGTGCCCACATCCACAGGTTGCTGTCCACAAATGTTCTGCAAGCATCAATGAATGTCAGTGCTGCCATTTTTTCAGTTCCACACCTTTGCTTCATATGCACTTCCATGTCAGATGCTATGGAACCTCCATTTCTGTGTCACTCTCATACATTCTGTTCATTACAGGTGACAGGAATATACGAGGACTCCTTCAAAAGTAATGCCTCCTATTTTGTTAAGTTGGCCCACAACAACAGAGGCAGATGTTGGTGGTTTGGCAGTAGATAATGAACTTTCCCATCAATATTCTATTTCATTATGCTGTGTGACAGATGGAAGTAGAGGGGCAGTCTGACAAATGATGTCTTAGATGGAAGTGGGAATGAAGCATGAAGAAATGACTTCACAGCTTGGATTTAGAAATTTATAAACTACTATTCCAAAAAATCCTTTTACTTTGATGTAAGCTGCTAACATTTCTTTTTTTAAGAAACTGTCATAGGCCTTTTTCTTTCACAAGATTTGGAAACATGCTAAATTACATGCTCATCTGGCAGAAAGTACTTTTGAAGAGAGGAAGTATCTAATCCTATGCAAAAAGCCGTGCATATGGAGCAGTAAGTTTAGAGTCAGTCCTGAAGTGGTCTAGGAAAGAAGATCTAGGACAGCTGGATGAACACAATAGCATGCAGTAGGTCTGCAAAACAGCCAAGTACATTGCTCTTCCACATACTACTTTTATTCATTGCCTCATCTTTATGCTTGTACACAGGAAAAAAAGTTACTGGAAAAGTTATTTTCTCATGTTGTTTTTTCTTTTTTTGGAATACTACTTTTATAAGAAAAATGTTTGAACTGACAGTGGTAGCCACTGTGATGTGCCTGTTCTGGACAAGTCGACCTCTGTTTTTACTTTCACTCAGAGAATTTGAATACTGGTCTTGTTCAACATCTTTATGAATGAAATGAGCATAATTCCTTTCCAACTCCATCATTCTTCTGCACACAGTGTAGGCACAACAATTTTGGAGCATCAAGCTTAGAAAAGCCACCAGTACAAAGCATAGAAGAAATTAAATGAGTTTCTGAAGATATGGAAGAGGCACAGTCATTACTGACACTCACAAAGTGCAGCTTTACTGCTTTACTGTGGTTAGCTTTTACCATTGCTTAACATTCTCTGAGCTCTCCACAGCTTGAAGTTGCTATCAATACAACACAAATGCTGAGAAAGCATAATTTACACTGAGTGTTTTCATATCTAGGAGGACAGAGCTGTGGCAAGTACACTGGGTACATCTGCCATACAAGGATGTGATGAGGGAAGAGAGGATGTGGCTCTTTTGAAATAGATGCACTTCAACTGAAAGCTTCACAGTAAAAAAGGAAAGCCTTTCTACATTGTTCTGTCATTTACCATCTTCAGCAATATAGGCAAGCACTGCATAGTCTCTCTTCTCCTTTTCAACAGTCAGGACAGACCTCAGTTCAGAAAACACAGCTAACAGCTGCTATTTAAGTGCAGCAAATCTCAATTAGGAATAACATTTCCTTTCATCTCATGTGCTGTTCTTATTTTTCATCTTAATCTTTATTAAAACACTTCCTGACAGCCTGTGTTTGTTGAATTATTGTGCTTGAGTATAAAAAGTATAAAAAATCAAGTATAAAAAGTGCCATAAAATAGAGCTCACAGTTCAAGGTAGTAATATATCCTGAAGAAGGTTCATCTTCGCACAGTCCAGAGTTCAAGTAGATAATTGTAGTGTATTTGCAACTGATTGCTTCTCCTTTAGAACAATTCTATAACTGGTTTTATTATTACAGGTAAAATGATATTTTAATTCCAAAAAGATTTATTCTAACTTCAGAAACTGAAATAACTACGTGTCTGGTTTCCAACCTTTATTTTACTGTTATTGTTTTTTCCTGTCCACAGTTTCTAAGACTTTCTGACAAATTCAGAATACTGAATCCAGTAAGCTGTAAATAAATGGGAGCTCTACAAATGCATATTCTTATCTAATGACTACAGATGAGAACTATTTTCTCAACAGTCCTAAATTACTGAAATTCTTCTGACATTAGGATTGCTATGCTTTGTGGCATAAATGCAGAACAAACCTGCCAGCTACTTCTGTAATACTGTACCAGAGCACATATCATCAGGCAAAGCTTCCTCCAGTTTAAGAGCTCTGACCTCCGTGTTGGGAAGGAGTTTCACTGTGGGAGTAGGCTGGCTTCCTTGCTAATGCAGTCTCTTCTTGCGCAGATGCAGCAGTGTTTCTTTCCTAGACTGCAAACCAGAACCCTCTGAGCAACATGTACTTGAGCAAACAGCTTTTCAGGGTTTGCTTCTGCAACTGTACTCCCATCTGTATGGTCTGCAGCAGGTCCCACGGATACAGACAGCAGGCTTTGCATCTGAAAGGGACCCCCTTCTTCCCGGTCACCCTATTTGGGCCCCCTGTCACATGCTTCTATTTCTGTTTGAAAAGCTTCATTGCTCCTACGTTCCTTCCCATGGCAGTGCAAACCATGTCTCCTTCTGACCTTTCCCAACAATTTTTTTTTTTGTAGGGTTTTGCCAAGTTCTGAAATATTTCTAACATTTTTCAAATGCTTGGATCCAGTATTCAAAATTAGTGTTACAAAGCAGAAAGACACACATGCAAAGGCCAAAAAGGTGAGCATTAATGAACATTAACAAGTGAGTTTTACCATAGTAAGTGTACTGCTCTCGTAGGAGGTAATCAGCAGCACAAGGATGCCTATTGGAGAAGTTGTGCTGTTGTGAAGTTTATCCCCACACTCAAATATGAACTCTCAGATAAAGGACAGCTTTTTAAAAGTGTGTTTTCAAACACACCATGAATGTTTTATCTTTCTGCACTTGCCTACATTTTTTCAAGTCTAAAAGAGAACACACCGTTCTGTTTTCTTCTGATTGTGACATGCAAGAGAACAATTCTGGGGAGCAGAAGTTACTGGAAATGTAATCATTCTTGCAGTGCTTCTCAAATGGGATTACAGCCTTTGAGAAGAAGTTTTTCTTCTATAAACACGTATCAGAAATATATATACACTGTAAAACCCCCAAAGCTCTAGCAAAACAGCATTTCTGAAAAATGCTGAAAAACTGAAAAAAGCATATGTAAAAGCATGCACATAGACTTACTTTGTCACTACAATGAAAAAGGTCATTATCTTTCTAATCTAGAAAATGTTGAATTTGTTCTTAACAGTAAAGCATGTAAGATGTTAAACACAGAAAGACGAAACATTGCCCAAACATCAGAACTCATCACAAGGGCAAATCAGCTCTCTAAGACTATTTTCAACTTCACATTCATCAGCTCAAAACACAACTCGTATCTGCAACCCCTTTCTCTAGAACTCTACCAGATCCTGACAAAATGACTGAAAAGGGAATACACAAAGGTTTTTTAGCTTATTATATACCTTGTGGAATAGTAGTGCAACTGTTATTTCAGAGTTTCATAGAATTAATTGGTTCAAAACTCCTAATGAGAAAGTAGAAAGCCTTCTTCATTCAGTAACATTGTTCTGATGCTTCATAGATCTGTAACACACACTAGATTTTGATCCAAATGCTTACTCTTTTTCCATCAGTATTATGTCCACAGTGATTGTCAGGAATATTTTTGAGCAGAAAATGTACTTACATGTTCCTTAAGCTGTTCAACTACTAACAGTAATTATTTACACATTACCAAATCTCCATTCTAAGGTATTTGTTCAAAAATGCTATTCTTGGTAGCTATGAGAATTTCCTACCTAACATTAATCTGAAGTCACTATACCTCAAGAACATACAACAACAGCACCTCCTGTGTTTCATGCTGATACAGCCTATGTAAAATATTCTTCATATTTTGACAACACTAATGTACCTTTAAGACTATTAAGGTAAAGAGGACATCCACTTGTATCATCATTCAGAAAACACTTCTTGAAAACTGACGGAGTATTGCGAGCACCAGACTAAATTAAGGACATGGTAAACAAAGCACCCTTACTTAAACAGCAGTTAACATAAAATACAAAAGCCATACCAATTTTTTCCAGCTGACTGAGCAGAGCTGAGAAGCAAAATTTGACATGAGATTTATAGCTTTCTTGTTGTTTATCTAAAGGCTCCTTGGAGCAGGTTACCTTCTTAGGAAAATGCAGCAGAGTCAAAATCCACGTCCCTCTGTGTTGGAAGAAATTGTTAAAGCCTGGCACCAGATCCTCCTGGCATCAGGACAACAAGCAAAAATGCCCTCTATTTCTTTAGCTCACACATCACAGGCTTCACACGCAACAGGCATTTGGGGATTGCCCCTTGCACAGTAATGAAATCTGTGAGAAAGTTTGCTGAGCTACCGCCCACTCACACAAGCTTTGTGCTGTGCAGCATTTGATCCGCTGTTTCCTCCCTCTTGTGGCAGACTTCTTGTGCACTCCATCATGTATCTGTTCATTGAAAAACGATGCATGTAACTCCACTCTGTTGACATTGTTCTAGGAACAGGTGCCTTCCCTCGCAGACTAACTTAGGTTGGAAGGGATTTCTGAAGGGACACCATCTAGTCCAGCCTCCTGACCCCAGCTCAGCTAATTTCAGTGTTAGATCATGTTGCTCAGACACTTGTCCTGCCTGACGCCTTCAGGGAAGAAGGTCATGAAGCCTTCCCAAGCCCTTGTTCCAGTGTTCACATTGTGCAATCTGTGATGGTTGCATCTCTTCCTCTTGCCTACTTGCTTTGAGAAGAGTCTCAGAACTGAATTTGCAGGAAAAACAGGAACAGGTATGCACTTCACTGATGATCTAAGTTTATCACATTTACTGTATCTAGACCTTGATACTATGACTATCAGGTTTTAATCAGGACTCACAGTACAATTGTACAAGAGTTTAAATACTCATAAGTTACAGATGACCTTTTCAAATATATTTCTCTTTGAACCTATGGGAACTTTCTATTCCCTTTCTTGGAGCTGACATTTTGGAAACAGACAAAGAAGTATGTGCAAAAACATGACTCTAGAGTTTCACAAGAAATATAGTCTGCTAATAATCATTTTTGTTCTACTTAATGCTTTCTTCAGAAAAATCATAATGTCATCATTTCCCTGGTTATGATTGCACTGCAAAGAAATAACTGAGTCTGAGAACATTCACCAGGCTGTTGCACAAGGCACATCTTGACTGGAACATATGCACCTCATCAGTCCACTCATTCAGTGTTTGGAAATTTAAACAGAAACAAAAACCTCTGCATTACTTAGAATGTTAATTCGATGGACTTCGCTTAAAAACTTTTACCATCAACTCAAGTGGACTAAAGCACACAAAATGAAATAAATATTTTCTTTATGAAATAACCACTGCCTTATCTGAAGTCTGATCTAGGCCAGGTCCATTTGTATACGTCTGCCAGGAAACCCTCTCCCAAGTGTGATTTAGAGCAGCAAATAACAGATTAAAACAACAGGTTCAGATTCATTTTTCCATTCATGCTCTGGTTCTAGCTCATGTCTCTTTATTAATTCTCATCCCCTTCTTACAGTTTAGTTAGTATCACATAGTTATCATAGCCCACAATTTTTTCCCCTGTTTTCTCAATTTCCTCTCCTAGCAAAGCCAAGTTTAATCTCTGAACTGATTTCTACTTAAACTATTTCCACGTGCCTCCAGGAAAATCATAATTAACAACAACCCCTTGTTCAAGAACAACTTTTCCTGAGCCACTGAGATCCTGCTCTAACTTTTATTGGTTCAACTCTTTGTAGATCCAAGGCTGCTACAAACCAACTTCTTTGGCTCACAGTCGTATTTGTTCTATCACTTTATTTCAGTGGCACTGTATGAGCCTTAATGGCAGTTTGTTTTTAATATTTCTCATAGTGTGGCATTTGGGATATATGTCTTTCCTGCAGAGTCCATCTGGCAGGCCTATTCTCTAAATAAATAACCAGAGAGTGATCTTCATTGTCCAGAATGTAGTTACACAGCTGTTCCTGATAAGAGCTATCCCTATGTTTATACCATGTTTTATCCATCTCAGTACATTTGGAGCAAGCTGAGAAGCTATAAACTAACTGCAGCACTTACACTCATACCAGCTGCTGTCAAGACACAAAAGACTACATAATGTGTTGGAGCTATTTTTCACAATAGGAAGGCTAGTTCCAAACTGAGCAGTCTCACTAGTTTCAATGCTGAAGTGTTCAAAGTGCTAGCATTTTTACCACCCACAGAGATTAAACTACAGATTACTACTGCTCAGAAAGTAGGCATTTGGGTTTTTTGTTTGTTCGTTTGCAAACGCAGATGTATATGGCAGCAGCCAATTTGAAGTGAACTTGAGTTTCTCTAGAATCCTTGTACTCTACAAGCTCACAGCAACCTCTTTCCTGCGTGCTAGCAATCTAGCATATGGCACGGAATCTGTGTGTGAATCAGCTTTTCAACTTCACCATTGCATAATGGCTGAAGGATGAGTCACACTAATAATAGTACAAATGCTACTTACCAAGTATTTGAACTTGGTGTCTTCCAAGTAAAGATTACAATCTCCTAGAATGTCACTTTAACAGCTCTTGAGCATAGACATTAATATTTTAAATAGAAACTGCTAAAACCTGTTAGGAAGAGGAATCCCTATGTATCAAGATTTCTGTTAGCATAAAAGCAGCAATATTGGCAGTTTTAACTGTTGTAAATGAAATTCCAGCTGTTTCTTCAACTGATCCCAGTATAACTTTCAGGTCCTAAAATGGAATGAGTTCATACTCAGAGTAGGGGAAGTTCACTAGCTATTTTAATATATTTAAATCAGTATAGTTGCAATATATTTCTCAGTTAAACCTCACAAGAAATACTCATGTATGCTTGAGAATCAAATGGGTTATGAGCCACAACAGTAAAGTTGTTTTTACTTTTTCCCCACGCTCCTCTGTCTTAGTTTTGGCTGAAGCTGCTACAGTTTCATGGCCCCAGCTCAACCATACCATCGGTTATGTACTCATGGAACCACAGTGTTTGACACTTACTGCCAGGTGCAAAAGAAACAGGAAGAACAAATATGAACGTTTTTCACTACAAAGTCTGGTTTTATTTTCTCATGTTTGGAACAGAGAAAAGGCATCATAAAGCACACAAAGTTTTGTTGTTAGAGGAGAGGAAGCTATAGCCGAATGTTTCCTATAGCTGAATGTAAACACAGCAATGAGACCAGACACCTTACAGGATGGACGCAAATGTGTACTTCTTTGACACTCGTCAATGACTTTCAGCAATAATGTTTTGTACAGAAAACAAAACTGTTGGAGGTTCTCCTAGGTAAATACTGTAATTCAACAGGATTAGTTTTTATAGTGTACTGGAAAGAAAGATGAAGCAAGCAGCTGCAGGAAAAACAAACTTATCTACTCATCTAAATTTTCATTTTAAAATACTACTAATATTTATGTGTCAATATCTAAATACTAAAGCAAGCCACATGTAGGCACTGGTGTCCTGCTGTGTTTGTTCCTTTAGCCGTACATTCGTGCTTTATACATTTTTGCTTAATGCATTTTGAAGAAAAGTAAACGTTCTTGCCACAAGGTGGCAGGTGCTTCCCAATGAAAACCTAATCTAATCGAGCTGAGGACAGACAGATGATGTCAAGTTTAAATGCCATTTCTAAGAAGGTCAGAAAAGGTTTGTTGTTGACATCTACTCTTTTTGGAAAACCATAACCAATGAGACTTCCTGAAACACTTTCTAAAAAAAAGTACCTAGGAAAATCATTTTCTATTCTGGATTGATTTCTATACCTGCACTCTTTCCTGTTCAAAAGCAGAATTCAGAAAGCTCTATTTCTTCTACTTCCCACTCCAAATTTTTTTATTAGAAGCAAAGCCATTCACATCTATTTAAAGTAACAGCCATCCCTTGTGACCTTTAGGCACCCACAGCCACACTGGGCAGCAAGCTCCACTGCCATGCATCCATTTCAGCACAGAACTCTGAGCAAAGCCAATCCTTGTGGCATCAGTAGGAAAACCCAAACTAGGATGAGCCTACTTATCTTCATTTCTGCCACCTAATAAAAAGAGTTCATTAATTTGTGTTTCAGAGATTTTGCTTTGAGTTTTTTGGGGGACTGCTAGAAGTCATCACTGCTGTCTCTAGTCTGCAGAATATGTCCAGGTCAGCCTTAAAAGAAGCCTGAGTCTTCTTTACTCCTTTCCTTCCTTCTTTGACTGAAAGCAGTTTTACTGTTTTTGGAGATGTTTTCCCCTGAAGTCCCAGCTGACAGCTCTGCTGATGTAATTCTGAAGTATAAACCTAGCCTGAAGCTTCCAATTTTGAAAACTAAACACTATTCTTGAGAAGCAGCATTGAAAATTATTTCTGTGCTTTGGCCCAAGCAATGTTTATACTCTGCTCAATACATATACTACTTCTATTTCAGGATGATTCTGGGGAAATGGAAGATCACTCTGCTCAGGAGGGGCAGAAGTGTTACATCAGCTGAAGAAGCTCACCATGGGCTATCAGCAGCAAGGAAGTCACTTGGTGTGACCTTTGTGTTTGCTGGTGCTTAAGACCATTTTCACAGAGTACATTCACATTTATTGTCACAGAACAGCGGGTGGATTGTGGTGGTAGGAAGGACAGTATATTTTGTATTTATTCATGTATTTATTTTAAATATAGTAGAATAGTAAGATAAACATTACAAGTATTCAACCAAACAATGATTTGACATTTTTTCTTACATATAACTGCTTTTAAGCTCACATTGTTCACTACTTGTTCTGCTAAGTTGTAGTTATTATAAATTTTGCTACCAAGACATAGCAAAATATACTGTAACTAATATATTTCTGCATAAACATCACTGAAATTGTACATAGTATTAATTTTAGATTGTTATTTTGTTAACAAGAAAAATTATATTTAGTTCCTGGCAAACTCCATTTTAAGTTAGAGCTGAACTTGCCCTTCTCATCTTCTTTGTGTATGTAACAGCTAGCCAAGTATTTTCAGGGGAAAAAAAATCAGTTTTGGGAAACAAGGAGTCCAGAAAACAATTATGAAAAAAAATCTCAGACATCTTTAACTGCAATTTTGTCAGCACACCCCAGGATAATGGAAGAATTTAGGTTGTACTGATTTTTTTTTATTTGTTTGTTTTAGTTTTCTTTCTTCTGTTTAACACAACACTCTGTGTATGTTTCATTAACTGTCTTTGAGAGAATTAATTCCTGGGAGAAAGCCAAGCCACTTATTCTACAAGATGCTGGTGAGTATGACAGTCTGTCAAGAAACTTGCAGTTGTTGTGGATTTTTTCTTCCATTTAAAGAGAAAAAATTGAGACAGCTAAGGTTTCTAAGCATCTTTCCAGTCAACCCTGGAATTTTCATTCCTGACAAAACAATACCTGTAATCTGATGTGAAGAATAAATGTGCTCTTACACATTTATTGCTGTATGTAAAAAAGAATGCATATACACAGTACGTGTATCTATATTCGAAGTATTGTTAGAGACTTCAAAACACAATTGTGTTAGGGCCTCTTTGTTAGATCAGAAAATTTGCCCACTTAAGATCCATTATTTCTGAGATACTTCATCATCTATACAACATATTGTGATGTTTAAGAACAGGTTTGTTTAATTGAGGATGGTGTCAGTAGTATTAATAAGGCTGTAGATTAGGAAATTTCTTTGGTTCTACTGGAAATACAGCTTCCTTGCAGTGCTGAGATAAAATTGCCATGGAAACCTATTTGCTAAGATGACATTAACACACAGCATGGACACTTACATTTCTCTTTTTGTAATAAGCAACATTTAGTGGTGCAGTCATCAGTGACTGAGCAAAAGTGTTATTTGCACAGCAAGAGACAAGGACTAACTCAGGACAATTACTGAGGAAGTTTTTTCATGCTCCAGGGCTGGCTAGTTGACAGTGTATCTTGTTACAGAAAGAGGAGTGTTAGAAGATGGATCAAGCAAGTGCTCTTAACTAACCAACTAACCAGGTAAGACAATTAAATACACACACATGAGAAATGAGTTCATGAACTGACCTTAGCCTAAGTTATCACCATGAGAAGCTAGCTGAGGATGGTCATAGAATAATCAACTCTTTAAATCATAAATCACACTGGAATTTTAGTTCTTGATTTTCTTCACCTGAACACCAATAAACTTGATATTTAACAGGGGAAGCATCACTTGTCCATGGTGAATTTCTTCTTCTAGCTTTCACAACACAAGAACAGATCCTCACACTCTGCACTGGGGTTTGTATGCACTTTGCACAGAATTGTATATGCATTTACAAATAATCACATAAGAGTGATTAGTCAAGATGTTTTTTCTTCTTGGTAAGGATAGAATGTGAGACATCACTCATATCACTTTGACCATGCTCAGACTGTGAAAGAGCTGTGTACAAAACCACAGGAACATACATGGAGACATGTTGTCTTGAATCTGATGACACAAGCCAGGACACATTTCTTATTCTCCACTGAAAATATACCAAAACGTACCAATAAGCATCTTGTTTCAAGGTTTATTATGACTTTGGTATTTCTGATCTAGTTTAACATACATCTGCCTACAGCATATGCCCAATGATTTTCCATAATTTTTTTCCAATAGGATTTCTTTTAAAGCCAAGTTCATTATCAGTTACTCAGTTGCTCTGTTATAAACAAATAACAAGTTTAGTTAAAAAAATCAAAGATTAAACTACAGAAGAAAGGCTGCAAGCAATAATGGACATGCTGTTTTTGACCATTGAAATGAAGTAGTCCTATATTTATTGTAAACTCTAAGTGAGGCAAAGTAACTTGTAGAGTATTTATAATCAGCAGTATCTTCAACATATCTATCCGTCCAGCAAGGAAGACATTAAGAAGTCATGTGAAGGATTTACCAGCACACAAAGAAGCACCTACACTGCTGTGTGTTTAGTCAGACTTGCCTTCTCATTCCCATCATTGAGCCAGCTTAGGAGACATTGAAGTCATCAGTATTTGCCTCAGATAACTGTTTCAAAAGAGGTTACTGAAATGCTTAGAGCAAAGTTAAAGGCATCATATGCTTCAGTTTACAGAGAGCCAATTATTTCTATACTACTGCTTATGCTCATCTGTGTAACTGTGATGCCACCTAAAAAGAGAAAAGTCGCTGTCTGACATATGGATTGTTGCAGTTTTCAAGTTTCCATTGCTTTAAGAGTAGAGCTCATGGTACTTTGTTTACTAAGAATCTAGATGAAGCTGAATTTTTATACTGAAGCACTGATTTCAATTCTCAGCCTGGAGAAGGCTCCAAGGAGATCTATTGTGGCTACACACTACTTAAAGAGAGCTTATAATCAGGAAGGAGACCAACTTTTTCACAAGCAGAAAGTGATAGGACAAGTGGGAATGATTTTAAACTAAAAGAAGGGAGATTTAGATTAGACATTATGAGGAAATTTTTTTCACACAGGAGGGTGAGGCACTGGCACTGCTGTTCAGAGAGGTTGTGGATATCCCATCCATGAAGGCATACAAGGCCAGGTTGGATGGGGACCTGGGCAAACTGATTTAGTGCCTGATTCAGCTGGCAACCCTGCCTATGGTAGTAGGCTGGAACTAAATGTTTTTTAAGTTCCCTTGCAACCCAGGCCATTCTGTGAAAAACACAGATTTAAACACCAAACATTCAAGTCACAGAAGACATGGAGTAAAAGAGAAAGATTCTGGGTTGTTTTTTTGTTGTTTTTTGTTTTGTTTTTTTTAAATAACTGTCTGCATATATGTCATAAGTGCAGTAGTTAGGCTTTAAAGAAAGAAAAAACAGCAGATAAGGTATTTTAACATAGTGTATGCAGTGTGCAAGAGTTATTGAGACCCTTCAATTTCTTATCTTGATGTATATATAATTTTCCTTCTTTAGCATATTGTAGGTTTTAACATTTAGAAAGTCTTTTTCTAAGCATACAGTATGAAAGAGCACCTCAAGAGATAAAAGAGCTTGGTGAGATTATTATCAGTTGTTTTAGTAACTATACGGCAGACTGCTGAGGGGAAGATTGGACAAAATGTTTCTGCTCCCTTGATCCGCATCAGGTTGAGTGTGATCTGTTTATTACCAACATCATTTTCTACCTTGGAGACTGGCTTTACAAGTCATTATAAAACAGCTCTTCAAGGATGAGGAAAGGCAAAGCTCTGAACAGTTTTGAAGCTTGCTACAGACAGTTTTAAAGACAACTGTTTGAATGTGACAAAGTACATCTACAGATTAGAAGGCTGAATTATGTACACACCAAATTATTATACACACACAATTACACAACTATTTTAAAGTTAAATAAATAATAAATAAAAGCTTTTAAACTTATCTGCTCCATGAGTTTCTGAATACCTACCTTTGGGGTTTTTTGAATATATCCAAGAATATTCTGTCACATTGGAATTGTCTCCTCACCACTACAGGAACATATGTTCACACAGCCTTCATTATCCAGGCAAGAGTTTGTCTTTTTTCTGAAATACACTGCCTGCACTCAATGATTGTATCTAAGCAAGTTGGACAGTAAGCATGTGGACTATTTTGTTCTGTGGCCTGAATGTCCTAAAGGCCATCCTGCAAGATTTTGAGAGATCCTTTCTATCTTTGCTACCCTCAGGGAATAAAGTCTGAGATCTATAGCATAATTTATGTCCAAATATACCTGCAAAATAGATAAACAACTTACATAAAGTGTAACTAAGTCATTTCTAGTGAAAAATCTGAACATGTCATGAAATGAAGAATAGGAAATCATTCAGCAGTACCCTCAAGTCAGGGCAAAACAAAATAGGGCTTTTTGTTTGGTTAGTTTGTTTTTAAAGTGAGGCTGTTTCATAAATCTTGGGAAAGCAAACTGGCAGTATACTTCAGCTCTCTCTCACAACCCAATAAAATGAATGAGAGAAATCTGGATATCACATGAACTGACACCATTGGGAAAGATGGTGTATCATGAGTGTGGCTATAGCACTGAAGGACTTCAACCCAAAACAAATTTTTCTAGTTCCAAGTCCCTTCCACTAAATCAGCCATTATCTTAATAATGATAAGAAAAGGCCATCTATCTAGAATTTTACCTAAAATTATTTAACCTGGGGAAAGAAATAAACAGCCTAATCAAATAAGAAATGGTATTAATTTCAGACCTTTTCCTTGCAAATTTTAGAATGGAATGTAGCAAGAAGATCTGCCAGATAGGAACAATTTCAGAGTTTTGTTGACAATATTTAAGACCATGTCTTTGCTAAGTAGTAATGAAAGCCTGTAGAAGACAGCTTGAAGAGTGACTGCGAAGGAAGTCACAGGAACAAGGGATAATTAGCAGACTCTGGCCAGAATTGTTTTTGAGGTTAATTTGTGTAGGTGCATTATTGCAACTCCCCTGTTCTCTGTGGGACTGCAGATGAAGGCACAGAACATTCTCCTTCTTTCATCAGTTTCAGTGTTTAGCCTATGTTTACATTTAAGGCTATGCTCTGTTTTGCTGTTGTTGCTTGACTGAATATTCCATAAGCACAAAATTTAGTAACACAGTAAGTAACAAAAAGTATACCCAAAAAGCCAGCCAATAATCCTATTCAAATAGTGCTGTGGTTAAATCTTATTCAAGAGAAAAATAATACAAACTGATCTGACAGATTAAAAAAAAAAATCAATCAATAAACCTCAATTTATTATAAGTCCTAATTGTACTGTTGCAATGGTAACATCACAGGGCTCAGAGCAGCTGTGCTGGAAACTGTCATCAATTAAAATGAAGAGCTCTCTTCTCAATTACTCTAAATCTAAATCCCTTTTACCAGAAAAGAGTTTTACAGCTCTATTACATGCTCAGATCTAGTTGATAGTCATCAAAAGGGAGAAAGATTCATCACTGTAACCATGACTTTATTTGTCTATGTGCAGCTGTTAAGCTATCTGTTTGGCTAAATCCTTTCTGCGTGCTGAAGGCTCTCCATCATACACAAATGAAGCCTCACGACAACCAGGCAATTATGGACCAAACTCCTGTCCAGCTATCCGAGATTAAAAAGTAAGAAGGAATGACTCTTCATTACCTCCGAGGTTCCAGTTTATTTCACACAGTATGACATAATGCAGTAATGGTTTTAAGGTTTTCATGTTTCTAGCTTTTCCTATCATGCTGTTTTTGACATTATCACAGTCAGAGTGAGACACATGTCTAGAGGATGTTTCTGTTCTTTTATGAAAGGATTGTACAGGGTTGGAAAGGAATTGAATCTGGACTCTCATTTTCTGGGCCAGCGTATACAGAACAGGCAGCAGTACCTTCTACCTGCCTCAAGGTCATGCTTCAAGAGGAATGGACACTGCACCTTCTCTCAGCAGGGTACGACCAGGCTTGAGATCACAAGTGAAGATCAGACTGCTACAGTCCAAGTGCAGATTCTTCAGACTTAGCATTGCCTGTTTCCTAGGAGCTGCATCTAAATAGCTCATCAGTCAGCCTAATGTGCTTTTTGGCCCCAGTCACCTTTCTGAAGAGCACAGTATATGAAGACAGATGCAAAACTCTGGGCTATGAACTGGACCTTTGGGGCTGGATGCCTATTTGTTTTCCTTTAAATGGATCTGGATCTGAGATTTAATCCACTTTCTTCAGAGAAAGGAAGAGGAGTGTGACAGTAAGACTTCTGCTCAATACGAGGCCTGAGTGGCCTCCTTTCACTCAAAAGTCAAGAGCCTTAGAGAGCTAATGCAGTAGTATCAAAAAGGTGAGCCACAATTACCAAACCAGTAAGAGTGATCTGCAGCCTGATATTCACCATAATTAGGAGCTGAAGCACCCATTAGCAATCAGAAAATGGACAAATTGGTTTGTACCTACACAGGCTAAAAATGTTACCATTTAAATATTACCATCTAATGTGTTTTTTGTTTTTTTCCCCCCTACGCTCATTCCCAGTGCTTCTCCCTCTATTATCCCAACTGTGGGAGTGCCAGTTTGTTAAGAGAAGTAGAAGAAGGACAACGTTGGACAAGACCTCTGATACCTGTTTAGTGAGTGACTCTTCATGTGAGGCCAGTACTTCCATTTAACAACAAACCAACTCGTATAATGACAACTGCATGTGGCTTCCATTTCAGTCTTGATCTAGGTGATATCTGCAAGGTTTTTATTTTCTCTTTTCTTCTACAGCAAATATTTTGTTTCCTACTTGTTATGTTTAAATATTTACTGTCTTCATTCAAGCAAAACAAATTTTCTAATGAACAGCAGAATTTGTAGAGCTATTTCACATAGCTTGATCTGCACTGATTTCATGGTTTCTGGATTTCAAGTAGAAGCACTTGAGATTTCACAACATCATACACAACGTGGATGCTGCCAGCAACTCAGACACTACATCTTCCCTTGTTATTTGTGCTCTAGTACTCAACAGAGTTACATGATTCCTTCCGTGTAGCTG
Source organism: Odontophorus gujanensis (assembly GCA_013399175.1). Lineage (NCBI taxonomy): Eukaryota > Metazoa > Chordata > Aves > Galliformes > Odontophoridae > Odontophorus > Odontophorus gujanensis. Next base: position 34,570 of record VXAB01001181.1, read on the forward strand.
GACTAATGGACATGGCTTATGTGCTAGCAGGGTCAGCTCCCTGCCACAGCATTTGGGCTGTGAATTCTCACGGACAGAGGATTTCACACTTTCAAAACCAGAATACTTGAAATAGTTGAGGAATAGCTTTAAAAGAAAGAGAGAATTAGAAGCTTTTACCATTTTTGGAACTTCTGAATGTCATGGTAAGCAGAATTTCAGGGTAAGTTTTTGGCAAAGTGTGTAAATTACCACTGGAAATTATTTCCTCCCAAGTAAGACCAGTCAGGAATACTCCCACAGCAACAGTCTTCCACCTGAAATCAGACTTTCCATATGTCAGTTCACTGCTGAAAGAAAGCTGAGTTTTTCCACCTGATTTACTGGTTGTGTAGCAGGACAGTAATGCTTTCCACGCAGAATATTTGCAGTCTTTTCCTCTTCCTTCCTCAGTCACAACTCTCAGTGAAATCGACAAACACTAGAGCAGTGTAGGGTGGGTTTTTGATGGTTTTTGTTTTAACTGGATTCTGAAGATGGATAGAAAAGATGGGAACATCCATTCTGGAGGTTTTTGAAAAATCCTGTATTTCAAACTGAAGAACTGTAAAATCCTTTCCTCCTTGTTAGCAGAATGCTGCAGTCATGCTCCTATTTTCTAAGTAGCATGTCATACTAGCTTTTAGATCTGCAAAGCTGTGGTTGTTCTGCAGGTTATTTGCAAATTCTTCCACCTATTGTCCCAAACCCCCATAGGAAAAACCACTTGTGTTACGGTTACTTATTATTCCACTCAAATCCTATACAAGAAAAAAAAAAAAAAAAGCACGCGTTTACTCTGATTGCTGTGGTTTCTTCTTAAATAATACTACTCACTAAACAAACAAACAAAAACAGCAGATGAAGTTAGCTGCTGAATGACAGGATGGAGTGAACGTAAGGGAGGAAGAACGCAGCGCACCTCGGGAGTGATCTTCAAGCAGTGAAGGAGATGAAACGCCGGTAGATGGCACTCAAATCTTCAGCATAAAGCTGGGTTTGCTGGGACCCCGAAACCTGCGCGCTGAAGTAGCTGCCTGCGAGCTGAGAGCACGGATGCCAGCAGCTAAACAGGAGATTTGGGAGATTGTAATATTTAACGGTGGCTGAGGTGCTATGCCTCGGGAAGCAGAGCGGCTGGAGTGCAGAAGACCGAGAAAGGTGCAGGCGGCATCCAGAATTGGCAGCAGAGAGGACATTGTCTGGAGGAGGCTGATCCAGCCATAGTGATCTGGTCTTTGGCACGCAACAAAGGTAGATACAATTTCCATTCCAGTTCGAACATCTCTCACTGTCAGCTTTCATCTCATCCCATTACCAGCCTCAAAACCATGGGTGCATGTGGGTGTGGGTGGAATACAGAGCCTGGCTTCGCAACAGGTTTCAAACAAGACTATGCGAGCAGGCTCAGTAAGGCAGCACTACCTCTTCTTTCATCAAGAGACAAGTCACAGTAGCTCTGTGTTCTACAGTTTGTTTCAAAAATTAAGGGATCCCCTCCACCCTAATCCCCTTATTCATAAGAGATAGAGAGGACCACTTTGATCTAGTCCCTAAACTTGGAACCACTGGAAACAGAAACATGTATGTTTCTATGCACAGGGCTACAGTGCAAGCACAAATCACTCTGTGCAAGTACTGTTAATATTTGCCTGAACTTTGTTCCCTTCTTCTTGCCTGTAGAGTTCACAGAATCTCTTCAGAAATAAAAGGAAAGAGACCATCAAAAACAAGTTGCTTAGTGCCTTCTACAACATGCATTCTTTTTCTATAAGTATCAAAAACATAGTAACTAAGCCATTAATCCTTAATAAAACGTCTTAAAAAATATACCCATCCTCTCTTCCCTAGCAGTGAATATTACAGCTGCCCACAGCTACCAAGACTGAGCTTTTCTTCCTCCAGTGCAAATGTACTTGGTATGGTTGGGCTGATCCCAGAACTCCATAAATGGATCAACAAGAATAATGAATATTCAGGCACTAAGGGATTTGGAAAGAATTAAAAAGAGGCAGGAGCAAGATGCTGAATCTAAGGCTTCTCCAGGCTTTTATGCAGACAATACCACTATCTAGACTGCTTCATGCTCTAATGTGAGCACATTAAAAACTGAAACAAATAACAAATCCTGTTTTGTTGATTAAAAAAAAAAATAAAAAGATTTGGGCTTTTTTTTTTCAGTTCATGTAGCCAGTTCCAATGCTGCTCCCTATAGTACTGTACAATCATTCAACTTCTGCTGCTCCATCTATTCCTTTGGATAAAAACTTGCTTTTGCTTTTTTTCCCCTCCTGACTAGTACCATATGAAGACAGAGCTGATAGGGATTCTTCTCTGAAAGGTTCAGGTCATGGGCAGCCCTTTTTTTTGCTACCGTAGCTCCAAGCAGAGCTGGAAAGCAGGTACAACAGGCACAGCCCCAGGGAGTGGTGTGGGAGGGAAGCTGAAGAGGAGGGGCGTGAGGAAACCAGCCTGCCCCTGCTTTACCATTACTTCATCCTCAGCCCTCCTGGCACAGACTTTTCCTCTGCCACAAGATCTCCATCAGCAGCTACCAAGCATCTTAGACGTGACCAGTTCCTCAGACCCCTTTGCCTCGTTTCCTGGAAGACAGACAGAACCTGGAAGAATCATCTGAAGAAAATTGCTCCCCAAATCAAAGGCACAGAGCATTTGAAAACCCAAGCATTCAGCCTCTGGCCACCATTTACAAACACAGACCTTCCCCACAGCAGTAAGGGCTGAAGCAACTGCTCTCTGGTCTCCAAGCAGCCCAGCTCCATGGAGGAGGAGGAAGACAACTTTGTGCTTTTCTTTGGAGCCAACACCAGCAAGTGCAGCCACGAGAATAACAAAACAGGAACCCCACCATGCTGGTCAGGGGCTGTCAAGGGAGGCCCTGAGGTGGTGATCGTACCAGTGCTTTTCGGCTTGATTTTTCTCCTGGGAATGGTGGGAAATACACTGGTGTTGGTTGTTTTGGGACGTCTCCGGCCTGGGGGACGGCCATCGCGCAGTGCCACCAACATCTTCATCCTCAACTTGAGCATTGCAGACTTCTCCTTTTTGCTCTTCTGTGTCCCCTTCCAGGCCACCATCTACTCCCTGCCAGAGTGGATATTTGGTGCCTTCTTTTGCAAGTGGGTTCACTACTTGGCCATGGCAACAATGCTGGTCAGCATCTTTACTCTGGTGGCCATGTCTGTGGACAGATACATTGCTGTGGTTCACGCCAAGCATTCATCTGGCATTCGCAGCAAGCGCAACGCTGCCCTCGGCGTGGCTGTCATCTGGCTGCTGTCCCTACTCATTGCTATCCCTGTGGCCCAGCACCAGGCCCTTATGAGTGGTCATCATCAAGCACCAAACAGCTCCTTCTGTTGGGAGAATTGGGCAGAGGGCTCAACAGCTAAGCAGACATACAAGGTTATGATCCTGCTAGTGGGATACCTCCTGCCTCTGGTGCTCATCACCTGCTGCTATGCCAAGGTGAGTAAAAGTATCATTCAAACGGAGGAAAGGATCATTTCCAGCCTTCTGGTGGCTTGGATTCACACACACAAACTACTCAGCCAACAAATCCAATAGATCCAGTTCTAACTAGAGTCCCTTCTGGGATAGGACGCTTCTCTGGTGTTGCGGGTGGGAGGAACGTTGTAGAATAGAAAGAAATCACCATCTCACAAAAAGGATGGAAAACATTTCTGTTCAGGTACAAAGTGAAGAACTGCAACAAGCTCACTCTCAGCTGACACCAACATTTGCTAAAATCTCTTGCTGTTTTTTTTGGAATTTTTAGTTTGACCTCTCTTAATAAAATGATTGCTCCTAGGAAGAAAAGAAAATCACAGAGGAAGCAGCTATGCAGAAAGTTACAGAAATAGTATCAGAGCAAAACATTGCTGAAATTTCTTGATTTTATTTGACACAAAGTTTGGACTGTGCCTTGCAAAGCCTTGTAAAAATATGTTAGGATTCATGTTTTATTCAGCAAGGCATCTCTTTTCTACTTCCTGTGGGTTGTAACTGATCAAGAGCAGGTTTTTGTTTTTGTTTTTCTTTTTCCTGCCCTGATTGATCTTTAGAATGTCTGAGACAGATGGTGAACCTATGAACTGCGTTAGACTTCCAGAATAATTTTCCTGTGACTTTTAAATTAATCTTCTGCTTGTGACTGCCAGGGAGTGGACTTCCTCATCACTAGTCAATTGCAGGTCAAATCTCCTGAAAAAAAATGTTCTTTTGTAATTCTAGTTCACATCTGTTTAATCAAAAGTTATGACACTTTCAACACTGATTTATTTCAATATCATCAGTGCTATGAACAGCAGAATGCACTTAGATTTAAGCTAAAGATACCTGTTTCTCAGGCCTTGTCTATCACAAGAAAAAGCCACTAGATTTTATAAATTCTGTCACTGTGACTCCAGCTGTTTTTCCCCTCACTGCCCTTGGTGAGCACAGCAGCAAATTAAAGGTAAGATGTGTTTAACAGAGGCTTTATTTTGTTCATTAATTGCTTTTGAAAATTTAGTCTTTTACCTCCAAATGCCGAAGTATAAATGTGGTCAGTTACCATTGTGCTATAACCAAGTCCATGAAGGTTTATTTAAATGCTAACTGGGATTTCACTGACAGTGCTCTAACATTTCTTATGACCTCTCTGAAAGGGGAACACACACAACTGCTCCATTTGTCAGTGCTGCACTCAGAAGAGGCAAGGCAGTCATACCAAAGTATAGCACTGTTCTCTGCCTTTATTTGTCAACACCCTAGAGGATAATTGCAGGTGATTTAAGCACAGTCTAAAATTCCAAATCCATGTAAAGATTCCTGTCAATTTCAGCAGAGAGCCAGTTGAGCTCTTACATAATGCTGAACCATATCTTTTGGAAGCTTAGCATTTTCTCCTTCTAGAAGCAAGCTTTGAAAAGAAAATTGGAGAGTGCTTAAAATTAAAAGCCTGAAAGCATCATGTTCAACTCTGAAGTCACACTAGAGCAGTTCTTTTAATTTTTAGTGCTCATGTAAGAAGTTCAAATACTAATATATACCATTCAATTTGCCATTCAATTTATTGTTACTTTTTTCAAGGTTTTATATCATCTCCATACAAAAGTAAAGAACATTTCTAAGAAGTCTGAAAGATCAAAGAAGAAGGTAAATATCTTGGATTTAATTGGTACACTAATATAATGGGTATCTCATGCTTTTAATGTAACTAGTATTCTTTTCAAGCTCCATTCAGTTACGAATGTCATCCATGTCTTTCAGCTGAAGTTCAGATTCATGTTGACAGTTTGTCGTATCTTTATAGACATAACACAAAATGGTGCCATTATCAAATTGCTCTATTGATCTCCACATCCATGCCTGCTGGACTGTCTTTTGATTTTTTTTGTGCTATAATAGAAGCCCTACAAATAGAGCATTTTTACATTGACAGGCAGAAAGATACTCAGACCATGAAAAGACCTAGGTATTTGAGTATAATTCAATAAGCTAAAAGGAAAGGACCCTGAAATTGAAGTGCCTCTGTTTAGCAACTGTTTGTACTGCAATTCTTTCAGGTTTACATCTAGTATGTGTGGATTTAGACCTTGAATGGCACTTTGACCCCTTTGTGGGGCAAATATCAGTTATCTCTGTTCAAGCTGTATGAATTATGCAGAATTTTAAGAATTAACTGAAGAAAATACTGAGGGTAGAATTTTTCCACTAATAATCTTTAAGTGGATAAGCCATAATTAATAAAAGTTTCCAGGTAACAAAACTCACCAACAGCACTGTCACAACATAAGATTTACATGGCATGAGAAGGAAAAACTCTGTTTCAGTCAGAAATGTTATAATCGTTGTGTGTGCAGTGATAAGGAAAAGTGTAGGTTATCTGGCTGGTCAAAGGCAAGCTGTAATAAGGCACTATCACTAGATGCTGATAGGACAATCAGGTCACAGTTTCTGCCTGTGGCACAGCAACCATACTATCCAAATGATCAGTGTGCCTGCCACCAAGCAGATGTGACAGTCAGAGGAAATGACCAGGGAATGCTTTCATTTGCCAGTCCAACAGCTACCATGACAAAGGCAATGAGGATCCGTTGTTGATTTTATTTCAAACATAGCAGATGAAATGATATAAAATGTGGTTCTTTTTCATAGATTCTCACGACTTCACAAATTTACCCAGTTGCTTTAGGTGTAAAAAACTACCAACAAATCCCTAAATAAATTGGATAGTTTCAATTTCACTACCGTTTCCTCCTTGCCTAGATATGTTTATGTCCCAATACAACCTTATTTCATATATTTGAAGAGAACGCTACTGACAGACAAAGAATACCAGTGTCATCTCCCTATAAAGCACTGAAGTCACAAAATAATTTTTCTTAAGTGATACTTATTTCTTCAAATGCATCTGGTTCCATTGTTTCCAGATTTGACATGTAGAGTTGAGTGGAAAACAGTTCCACAATTTCTTCAACTGTTTGTTTCCTGGCTAGACACAACTAAGAGGAGTGATCTTAAAAAATACCTTTGACTGACTTCTCAAATTAGTCAGTGATAGAGCACTTCCCCTCCCTGCTGTTAAGCATTTCCCCAGCCATAATTCTGGAATGCCTAGAAGCTATTGTTAATTCTGGCACTTAGACCTAGTTAAGGCAAGGAGTTGATCCAAAGATTAAAAAATAAATAAAAAATCAGACACACCACTCCATATACATGCACGCTACCTTCCAAAATGTATCTCCTTCCAGCATTTTCTGTTGAGGAATCTGCTTGTCATCTAGCCTTTTTTGCAGGCCAAACAGCATCTTCAGCATCCTTACTGCAACTACATTTTGTTCCAACTACTTCTCCTAGCACTTTATAAGGCATCCTTCTCGTGCAGTTTGCAGAATCACTCCATTCCCACATGTACTTTCAGAGTATCCTTGAAACACACTGAGTGTCAGTCATTGACAGCAGATCTTCCTAAGAACACTTCACACTAAAGCCTAATAGGAAATTCATATGTACACGTCAGTTCTGTTAAATTAGCTTCCTTCATATGTATCTAAGTGGTCTATTAGGGACAAGCAATTTCACTTGGTTTTAATTCCTAAATTTCATCAGAGATTAAATGAGCAGCTTTTGCTTATTTTGCTCAGATGCGTGACAAGTGATTCTCGCTCCATATTTGGAAAGTTAAGTTAGCCCATACAAAACACCTAGCTTGTTTTGCATGTAATTTCAGCGGATAGATCTTGGATCCATCAAAACAAAGTGTAACGTAAAAGCAAGATCTTAAAATGTGAGGTTACTTGATTCGTATCTGTTAATTTAGCATGCATTTTATCACACTGACATAGAAAACAAAATCCTATACTGATACTAAAAAAAAAAAAAAGAATTCTGTCTGGATTTATGACCATTCAGCTCTTACTTCATTCCTACAAACTGAAGAAAACAGGACAACCAAGCAGTTATCCTCCTCCCACCTCTAAGAGGAGGATTTTAGTGTTGGCCTGTTTGTCTTTAACAGATAAATGGTGAATTTTGCAAATAGCATTTTGTATGTATTTCATTACTTTCATCTATGCTGTATACACAAGTAAAAATCTCAAAATAAATCAAATTGCAGGCTTAGAACCCTTGCTGAACAAAGGTTTCTAGTGAAGTGTTGTCTGCATTACCACTACAAGCAAATTGTTCTGCTATGAGTTCCCACAGGATTGCCATTCAGAATCCCAGAAAATTTCTTTGTGCTATACAGACTCCTGAAGACACAGTACAGTCAAATAAAACATAGTTTAGGAATAAACTGCATGCCATAGGCATACATATCTACTGTCAGACATTTGAGTAAAAGAACAAAACTCAGTTAAAGTAACTTTTTTTTATCTACCTGCCCAAGTAAAAGAAGCTCTGATATACAAGTGTGAAATAGGATGGCATGGTCACCTGATTTCTCATAAAGGGATCCTTGTCAAGAAGTTCCCTTGGAAACTAGCTTATGAAGCCTCTTCTCTAAATGCCAAGCTTCATTTCAGCAGTGCCATTTCTTCCAGATAAAATCACTACGGGACTTATCAGCAGATTTCATTCTGTACCAGGCATTCAAAGCCATTTTTCTCTCTCTTCAACTACTTCTGATCTTTCTACCATTGTCCCATTTGTCACAGTATAGTACTAGAAGTTCACATTCTTTGAGGATACGTAGGGGCTAGAAAGACAGATAGAAAGACCCTGTTTTCTAAGGCCAACATACTAGTGAAATGTTTAGATATATGGCTTTAAAAATCACAAGCATGTTCAGCTCGAGTAAGCCCAGTTTATGAATAATTGAGAGAACACAGTCTGCCCACCTGCCCCTTCCCACCCTCATGCCAAAAGCCAGCATTCAAAAAAATTGTTGAAAATAACAGGTTTGCCTTTAATAGAATCTGAGGATGATATGAAATCCTCCAGGTACATTCATCACAAAGGAAATAAAAACGTTTGTTCTTGGGTTGCAATTTGTAAGCTCTTAAGTTACAACACACTAATTGTTCAAACTACTGCAGTTTATTTTGATTTATGCACATTTGAAACTGTAAAATTTAACGTGCTCCAAGTTTGATGCATCCTGACTTCATATTTCATTATCAAGAATTTGACTTTTAATTCAGACCCCTACTTGGCACTTTTCTTTATATATCTAAGCTTATTATTTACATGCTGATGTTGGATGAGTTCAGTTTGATATCCTTTGCCATTTATATGTAATATTTGTGCAGATCAGTGGATAAATCCAGAAATTTTTGCCAGTTAGTGCTGAAATTCTGTGTACTGAACTAAACCAGATGGTGCATGCCAACCTTACAGCTGAGATGGTGTAATGCGACAGGATTCCCTTTTGCAGTTTTGGATAATCATTTCTTGAGGCAGGCCAGCAAAACTATGTGCTAAGAAATCCTGTGCACTTCTCAATCACAAAATATATTTCAGATCTGCTTCTTTGTTATGTATTATGTGTAGTGAAACTACAATTTGTCTCCAAGGAAAGTTAACTACTCCCCATCTAGCAGCACTGAAAAAGTACCCTAATAGCTCAGCCCTAGGAACTCTGAACATACAGTTGCAATAAATATTTTAATATAGGAAATGAATGCAAAGCAAGGTTTATTCTGATCATGAACTGACCCTGCAGTGCCTTAATGGCCTCTGGAGCACACCAGGATTCCTCAGTGTTTACTTGTTTTTGTCCTGTACATATTTAAAGACTAGATTGTTCTGTTTGTTCTGTTTGCAACTTATTTGAGGTTTTTTCTTCAGGTTTAAAAAAGGTTCTAGGGCTGTGCATTTCACAGCTATATTGAAAGCACCTTTAAAAAAAAGGGAGATTTGTGGAACTTTTAGTTGTAATGGTGGTCAAAGGTTCCAATTAACAGACCAATTTAAACATCTAAATCAAAAAAATTAGTATAGTTCTCTATTTTTTTTTAGCTACAGTAGGAAAGTGAATGACATGAGGTGGGAAAGCACATCCTCACTTGTTCCATATTCTTTTCCTAGTAATTCCTAAAGATTTTCCCCCTCTTCTTACCACTATTTGAGAACTAAGCTAATGTGTTTACAAAGCACACAAATCAAAGCTCTTGCTCCAAAATTTTACTGGTCAACTTAAGGCACATCTTCCTTTACAAAGCTAATATTGTTTTCTCCCTCATCTTGTATATTCATAACCCTATGTTTACCTACATATAAACTAGCTGTTCATTGCTCCCAGAGCTAAGTAAACACAGATACATAGAGCTGATTTGGGACATTCCCTGGAGCACCTCTTTTTGAAGGTCAAATCACAGTTTGAGGTAAAACATTCAAGAATTCTTCAAGGTAGATGGGTATTTTGGTCAAAAGCAATTTGATCAAGAGCTGTTTTCTTGACAAGTAAAGAATTCAACATATTACTGTTCACACAGCCAGGGAGGTTTCATATATGCTTAATGAATAAGATGTTTGAGGTTTAAGCACTAAGTACATCAAAGTAGCATGGGAGATCTTGGGATCAATTAAATAAATATATATATATATATATATTAATCAGAAGCGAAATCCTACAAGTTGTCTTTCTAACAAGAACCTAGGGTTGCAGAAATAGAGAGCTTCATTGCCAATTAGTAGATAATAGAATATCATAATGCTTATGAGCATTTATGAATACAAAATGAACCAGTATTAAGAGCATCAGAGGAGATCAATAGCAAAAAATCACAGAATCAGAGATGTGCAGGGGAGCAGCCAGACCAGAGCAAACAAGCTTCTGGGGAAATGAAGAGTTCACTTCTCAGCTTGCTATGCAAGCAGCCAAGATGGACCGATCACAAATCAACAAGTCCAATTTAATTTCAATTTCTCCTTTTCTTCATGATAGCTAACTGCCATTTCTGATTTAAAAACAAACAAACAAAAAAACAGAACAATGGAAGAAGATAAAAAGGAACATTTTCAGTGCAGTTTTAGACCGATTTAGATCAGTTACACCAGCAAGTAATAAAAGAGAGACCAGAGGGTAGTGAGAAGTGCTTCATTATCAAGTAACAGATGGGCTTTCTCTGAAGCAGAATCTTCTACCCAACATATAAGCTGGTTAAGGACAGATACAGACTTCTTTGAAACATCTGTTTTGAAAAATTATATGCTTACCACTAAGCCAGAAGCACATTTCTGGAGTTCAAGCTGTGCTTTGGGTCCTTCCTGGTGTCCAAACCTAATGGAAAGTAAGGTTTACAAAAGCATCAGTGGGATTCAGATTTGCGAACACAGAAGAAAAAAGCCTGACATGAGAAGAGGAAAAAACTTGACAGTTTTCACCTCTGCACTTCGGCTTAAAGTGGGACTCTGAGGAAAAAAATGTCTGATTTATTTCTGTCTTCAGAAAACAGAGTACGTTGATACTGAGAGCAAAGTTGGTACCTCCAGCAATACAGTAGTAGACTGTGCAGAACCAGATATCCTTTCTGAGCACTGATACAGTGCACTGTCTAAAAGCAAAAGCTTACAGCGCTGTGGATCACTACTTTCTTTTGCAGAACATCCACCACAGTAGAAGTACAACACACAGCCAAAGCTGATACTTGGTAGCTTATCCAAATCAAATGTGAGGTGATCAAAACTTGTACCAACTGTCTCTAAAACAGTAGGGAAAAGGAAGCGTAAGTTAGAGACAGCATAATAGGAGAATGAAACTAGTCAGTGTAGGGTGAACACCCTGAAAGAATAGTACCCACTCAATATAAGGAAGGTAGATAGCATATTTTTGTATGGCTTATCCAGATGGTATAAAGACAACCACTAAATTAGGAAGGGCTCACCTGTCACTGAAGGTTGAGACTTGCCTGGAACTCCACACTGGAGTGATCTCCAACAAGAGATCCTCCCCCAGTGGTGGTCAGCCCGTAAATGGGGTCTGGAAGAGCTGGAGCCAGACCCTTCTGGTCACACAGGTACGTTGCCTTCACCTGTGCTCCTGCGGCTGACTCAGCGCTCACCTCAGGTGATCAATCAGTGATTCAGGCTGTGATTCAACAGTTCCCATACAATCAGAGAAAACACATAACTAGGCTTTGTATTTGAAATCAAGGGAAAAGTACCAGCCTCCAAACAGAGGCTGAGGAAGTATGGCACAATGTGAAGAACCAGCCCTAGCTACCATAAAGCAGCCTTTGGAGTCACAGCAGTACATCATTAATTGAAACTAGTTCTGGTGAGTGAGGGGAAAGCAGACCCAAAGAACGGAACAAGTTCATTATATACACTGTCCTCTCACACAGCAGTAAAAAAGGATGAGTCAGTTGTTATTTATTAATGAGAACATGTAGAAAAACAGACATAGGTTTCTTTGTGCTTCTTCCTTCAGAACCATGGAACAGGGAGAAAAAACCTCCATCATATTCAGGAAACAACAGCAGTCCCACTAACAAAGTTCAGTATTCCTGCAAGCAAGTGAGAATTTACTATTCAATAAAAGGCTCCTTGAGTGTTCTTTCCCATTTCTGTTTGGCTGAGGTACATAATACAAATAGACAGTCTGATCAGCTCTGAAAAAATCTGTCTAGACTAGATCAGGAAAGTGACAGGCTCTTTTTCCAAATTCTCTGCTTTTAGAGTGCTCTATCCACTACACATATTAATCCCAATATTGTTTGTTAATCTAATGCATTCAGGTAGTTCTGCGAAATATAATAAGCCCATGGAATACTTGAAACATTTGATTCATTACAGTGCAATCTTAATTTTGCCCTTGACGAGTAGAAGCAGCTTCATTAGGATTTCATCAAGAATAACAGCTCCAAAGTTAAATGCTAAAGATTTCATTGCCCTGCAGAACGAGGCATCTCCCTCAAAAAAGGTCTTTAAACTTGTTTCCCGTTGCTTTTTGAAGGGCAGAGGGCAACTAAAAGCAAGACATAACTTGTTCAGGGCTGAAGAAAATTAAACAAACAAAACCAAAACCAAAGGTAAAACAAAGAAAAGCAGGAAAGCTATAAATGAGGTTCAAACCATAGAGTTGTTGGGGTTGGAAGGGACCTTAAAGATCACCTCTAAATATAACAGAAGAATAATGGGGGATGGAACACCCAAGAAAAGATTTGTTTGTTTAACAAACTTATTTATGATTTCCCCCGATCTCTATTTCCCAGCTTGCCACTGATCCTCTGTATAGTTTAAACATTTACTTTGTACTTCAGCTCCAATGCACTGCCGGGTTGTTTTGTGAAGCTGTTTGAAAGTGAGTGTGAAATACTAATAAATGACAGTTAAATAATCCAGTATTGGCCATTATATATGCCTAATATGGACCCACTGAAGCTTCAGAAATGAACCATAAGGTTAGCATGGGTTATCTAGACCAGCAGTAATCCATTAACAGTGCAAATTATCTCAACTCACCAAACAAACTCAAACAGTACAGAAGCTATTTGGATAGGTTTTCTGCAGCTGTTCAGTCTGTACTAATACTACTTTCAGCTGGTGTCACGTTAAAAATAAAACATTGTTTCAGTTCCCTCTCTTAACCACATATCCCATAACTTGAAAAAGAAAAAAAAAAAAGATGAAAATTCAATTTCCAAAAGTTGTTCCTTAAGTCACAAATTATGTGTATAATTTGCTGTAGTACTGTCTATATTTTCATCTGCAAAATCCCAAATAGCTGGATCTCAGAAACAACTTTGTGCTAATACTTAGCAACTGCAGCTGCGTTTTTAATAACTAGCCCTATGCTGAATGCCTGGTTTGCCATTTCACAGTAAGAAAAAAAAATAATCTAGATCAATAGCCCCTATTCAAAAGAATTTTTCAGTGCTTGTAGCTTCCTAATTCAAGCAGAGGGATGCTATCAAAGGTTGCCTTGGTAACAAGCCTAAGCTACTTATCATTGATAGAGAGTAAAAAAGTAGCACCATTTTTGCTGGTGAGGGTTAAGAATGCTACATGTCATTAATAATTTCATTAGCATCCCTCATACCACAGTAGGCAAGCTAGACATCACAAGACCACTTCATCTGTGTCTTTCAGTTCCACTAACTCCTGATCACGCTGGTACCTTATTAAGAACAGCTTCTGGTGTCCCACGTGGTCGTTTTTAAGAGTTCACAAGCTGAGGTTGTTTATTCATGTGAGAATATGCTTTGTCACCCTGTATGTCAGACAGCATTGTGATACGTGAAATAAGGAAGCACCTGAAATATGCTAGGTGTAAGATGAACCTAAAGGCCTTTCAAAATGAATACAAACTTGCTTGGTGCATTTAGTTTAGTTACACCCTGTATTTTTTTTTTAATTTATTTTCTCTTATCTGCACAGAAATCTTGATCTGAAGAAATAACGTCTTCCTAGAGTTTAACAGATTTAATTGGCTCATTAATGCAGTTAAGACAAGTGAAGGTAGCACAGTTGTCTCTCATCCAAACATATTTCTCTGTTTCAATGACTATCTGTTTTTATTGCAGGAGATCATTGCTGCAGGACCTATGTAAACACAGCAAAGATATTGCCTGTCCAATATAGAGAACATCCCAATCATCTCACGATGCAGTTGACTTTTCTGTAAGGTTAAACAAATAGGAGAAAAAAACAGTTCCCAATAAAGCACCTTTAGGCTTCACCCAAGTTATTACTGTTAGAGCAAGCAGAATATACTTTAAACATGTTACTGTGATTCATTCACATATAAAACTAAAATGAATATATGTTATAAGCAGTAATTACAATTCTAGCATGCCCACATGTTCTTCAGGTTTTAATGAAGGTTTTAGAAAGGTCAGTACAACATAGAAGTCCTAAACTAACTCAATTTGAGAAGATCAAGTAAGTCCTAGCAACAGATTTAACAAAGAAATGATACCTGAACATGTGAGCATAGCAGTTTCTGAGAAATGCATGGTTGTTTTTTGTTTGTGTTTTAAAAATGGAGCCGACCCCAAAAGATTTTGGAACTTCAAGAGTGTCATAGGGCTCTTACTAAAATGAAGCAGAAGAATCTGGAAGAGGATTTCCTGAAACTTTGCCCCATAGCTTCAGTCTCTTGCAAAAAGTTAGTTTATAAACATTTAATACATGTTTATAAATATTTTAGCAGTGACTCCTCTAAGTTCTTATATATGGGACTGCAACCACTTTTTAGGACCACAGACTTTACACAACAATACCTAAGCACCTTACTTACTTTCTCCTGTGGAGAAATGTCATCCTACTCTTCCCTGGAGCACGCTGTCATATTTCCTCCATTGCTGTCATCATCTCCACAATACAATCTTCATAGCCTGCAGTACAGAAACAACCTGTCAGCCAATATACACTCACTATAACACTATACCTAATTTATTGATACAGGAAGAAAGCAAAAGCCCTCACTGAAGTAGGCTCCAGATGAGTGAAGTTTTATTACAATTTTATTGAAGCACCACTGACAAGGGAAATACTGCAAATGCTCTGAGAAGGAAATTGTCTTTTAAGGCACCAGAGAAATCATCTAAGACATAATCCCTTTGGAAATCCAGCTTCACTAGTTCTGTTGCTCATTTAATTCCCTTGTTTTCCTCATATTACCCTTTACACAGCACTAAGCATGCAGACTTAGGAAAGCAAGCTGCAGTTTCTATCTCACCAGAAACAAGGATAATCAAGGGAGGAGAAAATGACTCTTGGAACTTTTTCCCACTTCAATAAGAATCCAAAAATCTTCTTCGTCAGCTCAACTCTACCAAGCCACTTTAGCCACCACTGAAACACTGCCAGGGAGATCTGCTGAAGAAAATTCGAGCACATACAGAGTTTTTTAGCAGCTTTTTTATCTGATGTATTGCAAGGCAGGGATAAATTTGCCTTCTCCTAGAAAAGCTTGGGTGTTTTGTTGTCAGATAAATGTAACTCTGACTCTTTATAATTCTAGCATAGCAGGTAAGGTGACAGAGCACTACAGTAATTTAAAATTACATGAAAACCTGCAGGTGTTTCTCCAGCAAACAACTGCTAGATGCAGTCTCTATAACCAGTGATTAAATGAGTTTTTCGTTCACTAGGAAATTATCTCTCTTCTAGGGAAGTAATTGCTTGTTGTTTGCTTGAAATTATGGAAGGGAGTTACTGACCGAAACATTGACCTTGACTACCAAGGCTGTAAATCTTAAGCTGAAATGAATCCTAAGCTTGCATTTGTCTTCATTGTTTTTGTTTGGTTTTATTTTTCCTGCTACTTATACAACAACTCCCATTTTCCTTAGGAGAAAGATAATACCTGCATATTCACAAGTTGTTACATTTGTCCAAGTGACAAAATAGGAGTGATAACCCCCAAAGCACACATTTTGCTGAGAATTAATAAGGAGGAGAAGAAGGAAGTTACCTGATAAACACCTACTACAATGTTCCAAGGATGGATTAAATACATTAAAGAAAAACAAAACAAAACAAACAAACCTCGCCTTCTGATACCATTAGTATATCTGAAAAGAGGTGGAACTAGCCCTGCAAAAACAGTAGGAAGGTCTCTCTGTCACCCCAAGTCAGTTAACTTCAGAGCTCTGCTATGTACTCCCTGCCTTTGCTACATGCAGAAAGTGAGATAAAAGCAACACTCTGAGGCTGCTTAAACTTAAGAGGTGGGGCCCTGACCACATAGAACCCCCACTGCAGAAAGGAAGCTACAGTCAGTTATAGTTTCATACCACTAGTAACTTAGAGTCAATAAAAGAAACCTTCTTCAACAAATTTTTTATGCACTTCTTTTTTCCTCAGAAGTAATTTTAATGTCAGGCAGACTCTTAACTATTCTGGGTCATGCAATTTTTGCTCCAGAAAGGAAAAATACTTATCAATAAATACTGAGTTATTTCTTGTCATACATCCTGCAGGTCCCCACAAAATTGTTTTACGGCAATATTCAGAGGATAAAGGACTTTATCTACATTGGTGAGGATCTCCTTTTTGGGGTTAGCTTGCTGATTTAGCTCCAAATCCCAAAACACTGACACCCTAGTCTTTACCTCCAACCCTGCAGCCCAAAATTTAATCCCCAAATTACCATTTCCACTCAATGAGTGGAACAAAATCCCAAGAAGCAGCCTGTCAAATATTGCACCAAAATAACTACAGCAGCCCACACCACCTTCCTTTGCTCCAGGTTGCCTCTTGTCACATCTTTTCCACTCCCATCAGACTGCTTCACCACCTTGCTCAGCCCTCCTGAGGCGCTGCTCAGACCTCCTTCCTCTTCCCAGCCGCAGCTGTGAGAGGTCATCATAGCTGAAGTCAACATCCTAAGCTATTGCCTAAGCTAAAACCAGGAAATCCTGTTTTCCATAGAAGAAGGTTGATTTTCAGCATTCTTTCTCTTACAGTCATAGTTCATTCACCTAGCAGTGGTCAGTGTTGCCTGTCACATGGTCTTTGTGGTGGAAGTCAAAATCATATCACAGACTTATTAGAGCACAGTGACCATTTAATACCTGATCTCATCTTTTTCAGACAGCACAGACAGTGCTTCTTGTGGTGGCCGTGTTCCTGCTCTCCTGGCTGCCGCACCACATCATCACAATGTGGGCAGAGTTTGGGCACTTTCCCCTCAATAACATCTCCTTCACCTTCCGCATCATCTCCCATTGCTTGGCCTATGGGAACTCCTGCATCAACCCCATCATTTATGCTTTCCTCTCCGAGAACTTCCGCAAGGCATGTCAGCAGGCCTTCAACTGCAAGTGCTTCCTGCAGCCAGTTCCTGCTGAGAAGCTGGTCAGAATACGCATGGAGAACTTCTCTACCACACATTCAACCACTAACATGTAAATGGGGCTCAGAAATACCTTTCAAGGAGGAGAGAGAAGGATGGTGTCTGGAAGAACAGCTATACAGGGTTAATTTAGCTGCCTTGCTGCTGGGCACCATCAGAAATGTCTGAATGCCCTTGTGGTGTTCCTAGGAGAATACAGTTGTAGTTATGCCCACAAAGGATAAAACGTGAGTTTAAACAGAAGGTACAATTATGGACAGACATGAATTGAGCAAGTTAACAATTATGTGCGTGGACTGTTAATAGGATGTGAACAATGAGTGACTTCACATTTATTGAGAGCACTGAGAAGCAGCTCGGTAATCTAGCTAAAACATCAAGGAATAAGTCTGCTTCATAAGCAATCATTTGACCATACGTAAACTATATATATTTTTAGTTGCGATGGAATCTCTAAATCTCCTGGAAGCCTTTGCCATAGCATTTACTTACTGTGTAGTGTCATATGAGGTCTCATGATGCATTCGATGGCTCCGTAGAGGCTTGCATTCCCCAGGACCTGGATGACTGCATTCTCCTGGATGTCATTACTGCTGTTGATGGCTGGCTCTAACAACTGTCTCTTTTCGATCAGTAGGAAAGTGAGATTTCTCAAAATTTTTGTTTTTGTTTGAAAGTGATGTTTACACAAGGCTTTATTGGTGAATGTAGTGTTCTCTGAGCATACCTACCCAAAGCTTTTTATTGGACACGTTCATATACAAGTGCTAAAACTTATTCTTTTGATAAACTGCTTAAAGTTGTGGTTTGTAAATACATAAAGTATATGTTACTTCAGATTTAAGAAGCATACGGCCAGAAGGCTGCTATAGATGTCAGTTGTATGCTTCAGCCCTGACTGACCCAACACGGGACTCGCTGTAGTGTTACTCTGGATTCACAGACCATTAAGGAGCTTTTAAAAGCACGTTATAGAAGTTTAACTAGAAATACACATCTAAGAATCATGTATGAGGCCATATATGGATACTGTCATCATCTTCTGTGTCTTTTGTGGCAGCCTTCAAAACGTGCAGCAAACATTCTTCTTTTTTGCCAAGCACACCCACCAGAACCTGCTGTCACAGGTGAGCAGATCAGCAGGCCACCCTTCCCACACCCTCAGCCAGCACCAAGGGCCATTCACAAGACCTGATACAACATAAAATGTGCTTCAACGAAGAGGATTTCCTGTAAATTACAATCCTACAGATTTCCCCCAATTTTCTTTTTAAATATTCAGTCTCCAGGAGAGCATGGCTCTGCCTGTGGACACATGAATTGCGTGATTTGCAATGGAATGAACTTCAGAGAGGCAAGTGGTCTATGTAACAAATGGGTCTTAAATGTAAAGGTTTCACTTCTCGGCAGATTGCTCTTCCTCTTCATTTGCAAAGTTGAAGGCTTTACCTGTAACTGCAATTGAACAGAATACATGGGTTCAGTACCTAGGAAAAGGTTACAGCCTTATGCTGAAGTGGCTATCCATTGAAGTTTTCTGCTATTTTAGCTTTCACTCATACGAAGACTAGTTCCAGAACCTTATCTGGTTGTAAACCAGATACAGAGACACTCTGCCCGTGGCCTTTTCAGGTAACAGATTTTTACACACTCAGTTTTTCCACAGGCTAAAGAGATGGATATTACAGAAGAAACAGCCACTAAAAGGAAGAGCTGCACTAAGTCCCCCCAACACAAATCAGAGTTGAATTACACTTTCCTTTTAATGATTATTTGCCACAGACACAGACCAGCAGCTAGATACAAAATAACCTCAGCCTCACTTTAATCCTCTCAGTGCAAGAGAATAAGGACACCATATCCAAAAGAAACTTTCTGCATCTGTTCCATTAGGATAGAACTTAAGTCAAAACACTTTCTTTCCTGTAATTGGAGACATTTCTAGCTTTTTTTTTAATCAGTTCAACAGACATGTCATACAATCAGTAAACCCTTAATGCCTTTTTTGATACAATAAAACAGCACCAATCTTTACTCTCAGCGAAAGACATCAAAAATTGAAAAAACCTTCAGTTTTATTGTACATTTTATCTCCCATACATCTTTAGAAGCATCTGGTCTACAATTCTCTCAATAAGCTGCTATAAAAAAAAAAAATCCAACATAATTTGTCATTTCGCCTTTCCACCATGTAAATAAAATTGGGTCAAAGTTGTAACAATGTCGGGAAGAAATTTTTTTTTCTTGTCAGTAGACATTTTTAATGATGACGTTTAGCTGCTACTGATGCTGAAACACAGCAGAACTGTGCATCGCAGTTATATGCATGAATTGTGATGCCTCTGGAAATGACTACTACAGCTTCCAGAACAGTGCACAAAGTTAACCAGATCATCTTGTTCTGAAACTCACTCATCTCCCATTTCAGCCTAGCTCACACACTTACTCGTGTCTTAACTGATTCAATTTAGTCCCTGTCAGACCATTTATTACCACTTGGCAACTCAAATCAACCTGCTTTAGGTGGAGGTTCATGAATAGAAGTGTCCATGCCTGGGAGACCTGCCCTTTTCCGGGCAGCAGTCTCTATTTTCCGCACCAGGTCCACATCCCATCGATGGGTGACAAAGCTAACCACAACTCCAGGCATCTTGCTTCCAACCCGCCCAACGCGCCCCACGCGGTGAAGGTAATCCCGCAGGGTGTTTGGGAAGTCATAGTTAACCACGAGCTGCACGCTGCTAGTGTCCAGCCCTCGGGAGGCAAGGTCGGTGCAGACCAGGACAGACACATCTCCCTTTTGAAAGGAGGCAAAGATTCCAGCTCTGGCAGCTGCCAACATCTGTCCCTGCAACCTCAGGTGCTCGATTTTGTGGTCATCCAGGATATAGCCCAGCCAGTTGACGGTGCTGGCACTGTTGCAGAAGATGAGGACAGCCCCACTGGATGCTGAGCGCTCCTTGAGGAGCTGCAGTAGTTCAGGCACCTTGTCCTGGCCTTTGAGACGGACAAATTTCTGCTGGACATGCGGAGGCAGGCGGTGCAAGCTCCGGGTGCTGAGGTTGACAAAGCGGTCCACGTCGACAAACTTTGTAAGCACCTGGCTCAGCCCCGCCGGGAAGGTGGCTCCCACCACCACCACCTGCGTTCTCTCCTCCCCGGGGCCGTCCGGCCCGGGGGCACCCGCGGCAAGCGGGGCGTGCGCCAGGATCTCCTCCAGCGGCGCGGCGAAGGACTCGTCGTCAATGAGCGCGTCCACCTCGTCCAGCACCACCCAGCGCAGCCGCCCGAGGAGCAGGAAACGCCGCCGCAGCGCGGTCCGCAGCGCCCCAGGGGTGCCCAGCAACACGGCGGCTCCCGGCGGCGGAGCCCGCAGCTGCCGCCTCAGCCCTCCCGCGGCGCCGCCGCCCGTCAGCCCGCGCACCAGCAGCCCCGCCGGGCGGCACAGAGCCGCGGCCACCGCGCCCGCCTGCGCTACCAGCTCCCGCGACGGCAGCACCACCAACCCGCGGGGCGACGCCGACAGCGGCCGCGACTCCTCCTCGGGCTTCTCCGGGGCGGCGGGGCGGGCCAGCAGCCGGTCGAGCAGCGGCAGCAGGGAGGACAGCGTCCTGGCGCTGCCGGGCTCGG